>PVHY01000145.1:53513-76550 GCA_004024945.1 Uropsilus gracilis | reverse complement strand
CTCACATAAAACATATTAACAATAGAAAGTTGACATTTTATATGAATAAGATCTCTCACGGTTTTTATTTGCATTTGAATTCAACAAAAGCAAGTTACCGGTCAGAAATTAAATTTACTATATTCATTCGAAAACATTTATTGAACATTTAGCATGTTCAAGGTACCTGCTATGGGAAGATAATAAGGTCTTAGAGAAGTTACATATTTTGAAATGAGACCAGGTGGATTTTTTAAAAAAATATGTGTATTTGTGCCCATATATATAATACAATTATCTGTAGAAATGATGCGTTTGCCCAAACACAGAATATACTGGAATAAATCCTAATGAAAAATATGGACTTTGGATAATAATGACATGTCAGTTGGCGGCTCATCAGTGCTAAAAGTCTAGCAATATGTTGATGGGTATTGATAATGCAGGAGACATTATATGGGGCAGAGGGTTTTCATAGAAAATCTCTTTATCAGGTATTTTGGGTTTAATGTACTGTATTTAATGTGCTCCAAGTTGTTCTTATTCTCATTAGGTGTCTATAACATAAATGCCCAGTATTACTGTGACTATAAAGCTGCTCTAAAAATAAAGTCTATTAAAAGCAACAACAACAGCAACAACAACCAAAAATAAAGGACAGATACTTGGTTGCCTTATCTTTTAATTAATTCCCTAGTTGTAAATTATTAACCACCTCAGGAGGTCAGTAGGTCTTTTGTGTCGTCCCTAGACCATGCTTACTGCTTCAAGCTCTCTTTTAATGGGGGAATTCTCTAGTGTTCATTTTACTTTTTTTCCTTTTCTTTTTGGTTGCCAGCATCTGACTCTGCTAATGCCAGGTGCCTGTTTCCTCAATTTCCTAATGGTGAGAGTATGTACTATAGGCCCAGGCACCACAATTTAGGTCAATCAGCCTCACACATTGATTCAGACTTTGAATTAAATGCTAGTTGTGAACAGTCAATATATTGCTATTAAAATCAGCCCTATTGATAAACAAATCCTTCAGCTTTACTCAAACCTATTTGTTTTCTCCTGAATCTTAGCTAGAAATCAAGTGCAGATCTAAGTTGATCTCCGGAGGTCATTTACAAAAACAAATCTAGAAGGAAGGGATCTCTAACACTCCCATTACAATGTATTGCTTATTTAAAATGTAAAAAAAAAAAAAAAAAAAACATAATGAATACTATATCAATGGATTTAACTATCTTAAACTAAGAAACTAGCAAAATTTACAGTGAGTACCTTTATCAGAAATTTTGGGTTTAATGTGCTTTATCAGATACCTCCCAGTGGTTTTTATTCTCACTTAGTATCTATAACATAAATGAAGTGGTGCCCATGAAAAATAGATGTGAAATCCCACAACTGCCCTCAACCCAAAATGCTAATGTGGAGTCAAAGTCCCATACTTCACTGATCATATTAATTGACTGGTGGTTAAATGAAGCTTGTGATTTAGGAGATTAGTTACCTGATAATAGGCATACACACTATTAAATCAGAAGCAAATGGTTAGAAATTATAAAGATCACTGCCTTAATGAAGATTCTGGAGGTCATGGGATGTTCATAATTCTCATTTAATGTCAAGTCAACATTAAGTTGTAATGTACTTACCTGCTACTGAGGTAGAAGAACCTCCCTTGTTGTGTTCTTTGGATTTCAGAGGCACTCTGTAACATGAGTGACCTATTGTCAGTTGACCTGCAGATTTGAATGGGGTCCAGAAAAGAAGACTCTGTAGATGATCTGGTCTGTAAGATAAGTTTATCTGCTCCATGCCTACTAAGGTATAGTTGAATCTGTGGTCATCACAGTATTTGGCTGATATGGGTATTATATAGAACCTTGTTAAAGAATCACAGCAATAGCTAGGAATAAAACCATAGTCATACTCTGTTTATTCAATTTTTTTCTTATTACTGTGTAGATATTGTCCTTTTATAAATTGAAGAACTTCTGTGGAACACAGTTCAACAGGTAACATAGGGATTTTCTTTTTTCTCATTAATACCTCAAATCAGTCATTTATGATACTTCCACCATCAAGAGCCAGTGATCTTTAGGAAAATATAACTTCTGTATATCCTGAAGTCACAGGTAAGTTGTGAGAACAAGAGGCTCATACCCAAATATATTTACATCTGATACACATTAAAAGTTTCTCACTAGTTCTCTCTGAGAGAAAAAAAAGATAAAAATCATATATATATGATTTTTATCTTTTATATATATATAGCTTATATATATATATAGCTTTGAATAACCTTTTGGCTCCCACCCAAAAAAAAGGAAGAAAAACATTTTTTTTTTTATATGAACCACAAATCATTATTTTACAACCTTTTAAATTTTTTTCTCAATATAGGATTTCTCACCTCAGGTGTGGTCACTATAGTCTTCCCAACAACAAAGCACCATCATCTCCCACTATTATCCATTGTGTTCTCCTTACCCTACCCCACCAACTCCAGTTTCTACCCTTACACTCTCCTTCTTACTCCCTTCCTGGATACCTCAGAGCTATAGTTAGCTTTCAAAGATAGGTTTTTAAAGTTTTGTCTTTATCTAGAGAGAGATACTTAATCTCTACCAGTAGTAGTCCTGTAGAATGGTGATGGGGTGGAGGGGGGTAAATCTTTTTTGTGATCAAAATTTGAAATGGTTTTATTTTACTTAAAAATCTGACCCAGTATTTATGATTAGTTGTAGAAATGAGAAACATAGCATTTGTTTTGCATTTCTTTTGTCTTGTGTGGACATATTTTAATTCATTTCTTATCTTTTTTCATACTAATTGTGCTATTAGTTGTAAAAGTTATATCTGCATGTACATATAGTCTATTTTTGAAATATTATTGTTACACTTCTGGGTGAAGTCATGACATTACTGAGGATTTTTGAAATTGGACCTAAGTATAATATCAGATTAGATGTTGAATTGAAGAACATTTTCTCATAACATTATGTGAAATAATTGAATCATACTGGTGGGAAATTTTTAAATCTAAAGGTAAGAAAGAGCAAGGTTCTAGTTGTTAAAAAGTGCTCTGTAATAGAAATTTATAATTATTTGAAATATTCTTACCATTTGACATATAATCATTTGACATATAATTTGACATATTATATGGGTGGATATGTCTAATGTCTACTTTTCCAGCCTACCTTGCAATTAAAATACAGCAGGTAATCACACTTATGACAACTGAATTCATTCACATATTTTTTGAAGAGGTATTTGGGAAGTATAAAAATTGCATGTAGAGTACATTTTGATTAGAAGGTGATAGCAGAGATTGCAGTTACATTATTTGTTGAGTCAGCAGTAGGGAAAAAACATTCAGGGGATTTCTTACCCATGTCATGGAATCCATTGCAGTCTCAGTGATGATGATAGTACCTGGACCAGTTGTGCTGTGAAGATTTAGGCAATGTTTTGCTCATGTGTACTCCAAATCTGTTTATCTGAGCTTCTGAGTAATTTTATATTACATTTCCCAGAATGTGTTTCAGTTTATATCTCTGATTAGTATTATAACAAATATTTGAAATAAACCTTATGACATTATCTGAGGGTCACTGGTTTGCTTACAGTATTATGAATGAAGCAGCCAGTAGCATCATTATGTGAAAATGCTATATGAAAGTGAATTCATAGATTACACTAACACATATTCTCCCCTGTCCTTATCTATTTTCTCTCATAAACTAGTAATTCTATGATAAGTCCTAGATCTTCCATATGAATAATTTCCCTCTATGTGAATGAAAAGAAAACCAACACTGATATTACCTCTGTAGGGAAGAAACCTCTGATCCTCTTGCTCTGTAACACGGTTTTGTTCCATTGTTCCTTGAAACTATATTTGTCCTCACCTAATTTATTTGTCCTCACCTAATTTAGCAGGCTTTTTGTCTTGCCTTTTTTTTTTTTTAATTTCCTATCATTGCTCACCAGAATGCACAATACATGAACTCAGATGTCTTATGTGTGGTCTATTCAGGCATATCATATGCATGAGACAAATAGCTGTTCAGTGAATACATAAATAGTAACTACTTGAATTAATGCATCTCTATTAAAGGAAAATGGATCAGTAAGGATGAAGATGGAACTAATGATGGAAAGAGTTCAAAAATATAGAATGAGACAAAATATAGTAGCAAAAGAAACAGTAAGATACAAAAAAATAATTGAAAGTACCAGATTTGGGAGGTTGTGCTATGAACTCTATTCTCTATTCCAGCATCTGTCTACTCTTGAAATAACTACAAGTCTAGCACTGAGCTGATAGGGAAAGTAGTTGCACTGGTTTCTGCAAGAAATGAATTGTTTTCCTAATCTGACTTCTATAATGAAAAGGGAGGTACAGGAGTCATACAAAAATAGATAAAGTTGTTTCTGAAATAACCTGTTATCTTGTAATTACTGCATCCTGCATATGGGCCACATATAGGGAATATAGGTATAATGAGATACACAATGTGATATTCTTTCTTGTTCAGCGTTGCATTTGACATTTGAAGATATGTATGAGTTAACAAATGACTGACTCTAGACCTGAACAATTAAAGTCAGAGATTTACAACATAACTAAGCAAGTCATGCTAATCGGATATGTAGTTGTTCCATTTTTTTTAACCAACCTACTGTATAATTAATGGATAAGTTTCCTAAAATATTAAGCATGAAAATGAAAATATTTTACATTTACCTTTGCTTTACATGGTCTCCCCCTTTCCGAAAAAGTCACAATAAAACAAAATACTATATTTAAATAGATTATCTTTCAGAAAATTCTCATTTCAATCCACAAAAGATTACAATTTAGCAAATAGCTAAGACTTTCCAGTATTTCAGGGAATCATTGAAAATAGCGCTGTGGCTATCAAGCAAATAATCACTGTATAATGGATGAGAAAAACCCAAGAATTATGATGATAACGATATCTAGGAATTTTCTTCCGCCTCTCATTCAGAGTGCTTTCTAAGGAAAGAAACTCAAATCTATGTGGTATTTATATAGCACTTCTCATACATTCCAGTTATGTGATATTTTAAAACTATGAAAATGGCACATACCGTCCTACTCTTTCAGTGACTGTAGTATTGTTGGAAGGGTACAAGATTGACCTTATTTGAGACTTTTGCACCTAGGAGAAATCTTTGTCACCCATCTGCATTCAGAGTCATATTTGAAATGTCACATTTCTAAATAGTTACAAAGGCAATAAGAGATTATCTTTAAGATTATCATTACACAAATATATTTATGCATTTTAGAAATGAGAGAAAACAGAATCACATTCATATTTCTCAAAATGTCTTTAAATTACTTCTGTAGTTGTCTTTAGTTCCTGCACAAGCAAAAAAGCCTATACTTTTTAGTAGAATGGACAAAACTCTATGAGGAAAACTTGAAAGTGCCTTTTTCTTGTCTTAGAAGCAATGATTACAATACTATTTATAGACATGAAATCATGTGTTAATTTCTATTTGAAGAAATGCTTGAGCTGCAAGTATAGAATAGAAACTTTGATCTATGTTTCTCAAGGATAAAGTACTCAAGTTTTCTTGTTTTCTAAAATTGAGATACGTTTTTCAATCAGTATTGCATTGAATGTGGTAGAAGTTTTGATAAAACTATTATAAAGTTGATAATGTGTTTTGTAATAGAAGCTGTCTTAGAATCAAATAAATATGGTGTATAGAAGGGCAGCCAAAAAGTACATTTCACAAAACTGTTTGATTAACCTGAAATGTCCTTTCATCGATGGTACTAAATTTAGTTCAGTGTTAAGGACCAGTAATTGATATGGGAGGCAGACAGGAGAGTAGAAAACCTCTGAGAATGTCAATGCATGAATAGCTTCACGCTGAACCACTAAGGGGAGACAGATATAGTAATGTTATGTAGATATTTCCATTTTTCCAAACCCTGTCTCTCTTTCCCCACTCTATCAACATTACATCTTGACTTTACTTCCAATATTTTTGTGATCTTGTCCAATATATTGTCTACACTATTAACTTTATAATATTCCTTATGAAAAAAATATAATATTCCTCATTTCAAAATTTCTGTTCTAGCTGATATGCCTGGTGTATGAACGTCAACTTTTCCAAAGCAACATCATTTGCACATCTTTAATGTTTAAACTTTCAGTTGTACTGTTTAGGAATGATTCCCTTTAAGCATCAATTTCTCACAATTCATTTTTATCTGCTCTCTTGGTCCTGCATGATATAAACATATTTTAAAAAGAATTTAATATTGCTAAAAATCTACTATTTCTTTCACCACTTGGATCCTCCAAGTGGTAACCAAATATAGAGCTCTTTACCTATTTCCCCGACCATATTGAAAGTTGGAGAAATCTCCTTTTGGTAATCAGACCTATTCTCTAAAAACAACTTAATAATGATCTAGTGATTGTGGGGGGTAGAGTGGAGGAGTGTGTATACGTGGAGGGAGTAGTTTCTAATGAGGTGAATGAGTCACAACCAATGAAAATGAATATTATCAAAAATAAAAACAATATATTCAAATTTAAATATTATTAAGTAGCCAATGCTTATTGAGTTGAGGAAATTAGAGAGCTAAAGAAAAAAAAAAGTAAACTGGAAGAAGGGACCATGCATTAGTAATTCCATTAACTAATGTCCTCAGAAATATAAAGGATGTTGTCACATTCTCAGAATTAAAAATAGAAGAAAGAAGAAACTGGGCAGTTGTGAAAACAAACTAAAATATTCTTTGAAGTTTTATAAGAAAGCAGATTATAAAAGTTGATTCTTAGAGAGAAGGATGAAGATATATCTCCAAGGTTAAATAAATGGAAATAATGGACAGAAGATAAAAGGTGAAAGCACTGGAGGATGTTTAGTGGAGACTTAACTTCCAAATATTCAGAATTCTAGAAAGTGATGAACATAAAATTTTCCAACTATTAATTAAAAAAAAATCCCACCATAAAATATTTCCAAATTAATAAAAATCACTTTAGTGTCCTGAAAAACAAATTAATATAGACCTATAACAAGGAATTTAGTCATAAAATTTCACAACACTGGGAACAAAAGAGCAAAAGCGGAAAGCAGTGTGAGTCTGAAGAAAGAATCTGTGCAAAAGATCACACCACACCCTTTTAATACTCGTCTCCACACAGTGTCTAGGCTGAGCTACTGTGAAATAGCATACATACTTTGTCATTAACAGGTGTTTCTAAGATGTCCAATTTGTCATTATTAATTCTCTCATTCTTTGTAGACAATGTGAAATACTGCAATAAGATATTTTTAAAGTCAAATATAAAAATAATTACTCTTATATTAAAATAATTTTCACTATTTCACTATTTAAGGAAAAGCTATCTGAGAGACTGTTCTTTCAAGAATACTTTTTTCATCTATACCCATAATCCCCCTGAATATGCATAATTTCATCAAGGACACTTTTTCCCTAATCTTACATTTCCTAGCGCTGAATTCGTTGAGTAAGCTAACTCTCCTCTGACAGCTTATGGGAAATACAAGAAGTAGAATTATTAATAGGGAGAAAAAATTGTGCTATTACTGGGAGACTCAGACTTTTGGGAAAAAAAGACAACGGGAAGATTGAGTACAGAACTGATTTAGTGCAGAATAGAATAAGCACAGCTTAGAGGGTTATTACGGTACCAAAGCATTAGACTTTAAAGTATGACAGAACTGAGTGTGAATCCTAGCTCTGAAAATTGCAAGCTGACTGCTTGGAGCTCTAGCAGTGCTACTTAAATGTGATAGAAGGACTGATGTCTGTGAGTTGTTTTTCCATATATTCATTATATAACAGAAAGTGAGTATTTAAAAACTATTTATAAATTTCTATTTCAGTGAGTTCACATTTATGCCCAATAAATTTGTTTCATGAATTGGGTATATACTAGTTCAAGTGTAGTTCAAATGACCCTGTATGCTACAGCTGTACATAGTAGGGCCAGGAGACAAAACATGATACTTTAAAGGTAGTCTATCAAGAATGACACAATAAAAATAAAACAAATGTGTGTGAATATTTATTTTAAAGAATATTCAAAATTTCCACAAACATTAAAATTATAGCTAAACATTGTTGAATAAATTAAGGAATAAACCTCAACTTTATTTGAAGATGGTAAAGATTCACAGGACTATTTATTTGTCAAGAAATAACACATCTTTCTTCAGTAATAGTAAATCAAATGGTAAAGATGAAAGTTATTTCATGGATTGAAGAAAGTTTAACTCTATTTGCCAATTAAAAAAACTCACTGCTTTTTTTTTTTTTGTCAAGTAATGGCACACCTTTCCTTTCAGCAGTATATTAAATTGTGATAATGAAAGCTACTTCAAATAAATGAAATCAAAGAGGTCAAACTAGTTTTACTTAGAACTATTATCCCTCATATATTAAATTTATTTTGTAGCTATAACTGGTGATCAAGTGATAAAAAGATGTATTTTGCTGAGATGAATAGCTACTGAAGCAATTAAACCATCAAAACTTAAGTGGTATTTACGTATACCACATAAAGAAATACATTCAAATACCATAAGACTTCTTTGAAAGAAAGAGTTTGAAATAAAAACCTGACAGTAGCAGAGATTCAGTATTTCACATACAGACATCACTGCTTTAAAGATAATGTATAATGAAGCTCTTTGATTTCCTAAGAATAAAAACATCATATATAATTACTGAGAAACTAGTAAATGACTATATTAGTATATCTGGAATTGTTTCTTTGGCAAAGTAAGTGACTCAAGTGCCACTTCCAATAAAACTCTAGTTTGACATAGTCAGGAGTTGATTAATGACGAAAGACCACAATCTGTAAAAAAAACAAACCTAGCATTTGTAGTGCAACTTTAATTCATAAAATAGCATGACATTTCTTTTAGAATTCTTGCAATTTAAATATTATGGTGATATGTTTGAAGAACTTTTTTTTCAGTATATGCAGATGAACATAACACTGAATTGTATAAAACTATGAAAGATAACATATGAGGTTTGAAATTTAAGCTTTATGGAGAATGTTCTGTGGGCTAGTTACTTACACTGTGTGATACACTGCTTCTTCACTGCAAAAGTATTACCAAAAAACAAAGTCAGCTATGCATTATACATGTAAGTTAGATGTGAATTGTGTAAAGCCTAATGTGCTATATTTTAGAACAGTCATTTACTTATCTGAATACATGGAAGATAGTCATGAACGATTGGTAGTGCATGTAGAAGTATTATGGTTACTTGAGAAAAAAGTTCAATTGAGAGTATCTGGAATATGAAACATTCAAACAAATCTTCAAGATAAGATGGTTTTATCATACATTTTAAGGAAATGTATTTGTTAATCTCTTGAAATTGATCTGATATATATGTATTTATTTTAACTTTACTTCATGCAATGAACATGCATTCAATGGCAAGTAAATCAAAGGCACGTATGAAAGATAGAAGTTTGGAAGACAGTGTCTATAGACTGTTCCATAAATAACAATTATAAATGGTGTATATATACATATATACATACATATAAAATAAGATATATGCTTATTATGTTGGATATTTGCAAAATAGTAATTAAGGATGCCTTAATCATTTGATCATTTTAGTTTTATTTTCAATTAAAAGTAAATCCATCTCCAGGGAATTCATGGATCTGGATTTCATTTTCTTTGAAATATGATTTAATTTTAGTTATGATACAAATTTTTTAAATTGGTGAAACTGGCTACTAATGTGAGAACTGAAACTGAATTTTGAAAATGTAACACAATTTGCACTACTTTGATGAAAGTTAAAAGACTATATTGAGCTTGTTAAAAGTTTTATTTTTAATAGCTTATTCCATTTCTATTAGCATGCTTCTTGAGAATGGTTCCTCTACGATGAACATCAGACAAGCACAATATGGATATATTAAAATAAATAATTGCTTATGAAATAATATCATTAATCCAGCCCATACTAAACATTTGGCAATGAATTGCAATAAATTACAGAAATACAAATTCTTGGTGACATTAAAAACTTGAAATATTGGCATTCATCTTCTTCATTAAAAATATATACTTTTATTTATATATTTATGTCTATATATTTATATATGAAGAATTGCTTGTAATTCACCTTTTCTTTCCTTATGACTGATGAATAACACATGTTAAAGTCATAGTAGTTCTCTACATTATCATTCTATATACACTTTCAATAAATAATATATATGTAGTTTTTAAATATTATTTTCTCTTCTTTTACCTGTTATGTATATATATGTACATGTGTAACTACTTTCATGACAAAACAAGTAGGACATATATCATTTTCCATTTTCACTACTATTTTTATAATATAATAGACCCACACTCACTCTTTGGATTATATTTTTTCTCTTAGTCACCTACCCACTCATATTAAAAGAAAAAATTAAAAAAAAATTAAAAACTAATGTAAACCCCAGAATGTCAGCAATCTTTTAAAATTGACACATAAGAATTAGAGAACATTTTAAATAGTACTTATGATGATATATTAAGTTTCAGAAAATTGATGCTTCAATTTAAAATCTGCTACTTCTTTAATAACAAAACCATAGCTAAAAAGCAACAGTTTCATAAGTACACTCATTTACATAATTTGTTTGCTTTTGCTTTTATAATTGTAAGTTATAACGTGGTTTTCAGATCAAATATGAATTTAAATTATATATATATATATATTTTTTTTTTTTCAAAATGGTTTCTGGGCCACCTATTCCTAAAATTAATAGACGTATTTATTTTCACTTAAAAATTCTGTCAAGTACTTAATAAAAAAAACTGAACAAAAGAAAATCACCTTGAGGCAGAAAATCAAAATATTAAAGAGAAAAAAGACAAAATAAGAACTAATTAAAATGTCTTTCTGTGGTCTCCCTTCCCCCACCCAAATTCAAAGTGTTCATTATTGTTACATTTAGAATACGGGTACCCCAGCTTTTAGAAATTTAACGTTAAACCATTTCACTTTTATAAAAGGACTACATTGAATTCTATTTAGAATTTTCAAAAATTCATAAAATTTTTGTTTTGTTTTTAGGACTGAATGCAGAAGCAGTCCACCTGCTTTACAAGCAGTCTTTATAGAAAGAATGGATGCCCCAAATAGGGCACCTTAAGCTTCTTCCCCAGGAACTACTTTATTCCAGTTATGTAGTTATGTATTTATTACTCAATCTTGCTTTCACTATATGTTACTGTTGTTTTATTTTGTTTGATTTAATAGGTTGTTTTTTGGGTCTTCATAAACTAGATTTTATATATAATATATATAATATATATATAATATATATAATACATATATATATATAAAATAGATATTTTATATATATAAATTAATGTTGATTGCTTCTTCAGTTTACATCATTTGGGATCATGAAATGTTTCATAGAAATTATATACTTTTGAAAAGAGAGGGAACCCTGTTTCATTTGTTCTGTTTGTAGAAAGCATCAGTCCTCAGATAATAAAATAGACCTTAACCACATATGGCACAGAATTTTAGATATATTGGAGAGGTACTTTTTTTAGAAAAGTAATTGACATAGCAAGCTTATTATTTTATTTGTGTTAAGTGAAGGCATTAAAATATATATTAGAAATCTGTCTTTAAAAGTGTATTCTTTTATGTTTTAGGTATATATTTTTCACTAAAGAACTGATTTCTAGAACTGTATGACTCAAAAACATTTTTGTTTTAATATACTATTTCTGTTGAGATAACTTTGTTTTACACTAGATATGAGTTAGATAAATAGGCTCACTAGTTAACACAAAATAGACTGACTTTTATCAACATAATTTTTAAAAGAAATTACAACTATACCAAAGGGCAAGCAACTTTTCCCCCAAATGTTGCAAATGAGTCTAATTTGGTTAAATATAACTTAAAGTTAAGCTATATTGTCCACATTTTTTAGTTTAGAACATTATTTATAAGGTTAGTAAAAATGTCATTCTAGGCTATATATGGCCTGAATAGGTTATTCTTTTTTTTCCTTCCTAAATTACCCCAGTTATTTCTTCTAGATTTACTACTGTCACATTCTTGACAATTACCTATTGAGATGCATCATCAAAAAAACTATTTAAAATATGTAATATTAAGAGAAAAAAGACAGTAGCAAAATGTTTTAGGAACGTTCTAGGGACAAGATGAATCATGTCATGTCAATAGACTTTAGAGGAATAAAATGAATTGTGAGATTATAGAGCTAGACAATAAGAACCAGTTTATAAGTCAGTCCAGAGTCAATAGGAAAATGTTAAAGCTTTTGGTTTGTACAGAGACAACTGACAAAAACAAGCAGGGAATACAATGGGATACAGGAAACAGAGATAGTCACAATAAGCATTTGTTGCCTCTGACTGTACAAAATCTAAACTCCTCTTTCTTTTGATCCTTTAGGGTCTAATCATTCTCTCTTGTGAAGATATTGTTACTTTTTTTGTGTTTTATTTTGGATTTTTTTTGCTCAAACAGCACTGTGGTATGCTCAGAGAGAATTTGAACTTCTGAATAAGGAGTTCGAAAAGGGACTGATATAATATAGTCTTCATTTGAGTACTACAAGTTGTGTCCACAAGATCAAATGGAGTTATGTAGAGTGTCAATGAATAATTTCCTTAAGAGTTAAAAAGAGATGTGTGTGTGTGTGTGTGTGTAATGGGTTTAGTGATAACTTTATTAGAGTTTGAAGATTTATGTTACTTGAATGCAAGAATATGAATACAATTCTTAAACCCTTTAAAAATGGCATTTATTTTATATGATCTCTATTATAGTATTTAGTGTGCTTCTCCTTCTGTGGGCAATGTTTAAACCAATGCCCTTGCTGGGATCTTTGTAATTGTTAGGAAATGAATGTAATGGTGAAAATATGAACTTGCTTAAAATGAGAAGACAGTTATCTATTTTTGCCTGCTTTAAAATAATATGTTAACTACAAGGAATTTGAAATCATTATTAGAATGATTACTATATTAGAAATATAGTATTGTTATATAAAAGAGTAATCTGTGTATATTTGGAACTTTAAGTTGAAAGGTTTTACTTTAATTTTTTTAAAAAAATGTGTCAAAGTGTCTAAGGAAAAATGCTTCTCTAATCTTAAAATCAATAACTGTGTAATTTTGACTTGCAGCTTTATTCTGAAGTTATCTTAAATTTACAGTGTTGAAACACAAGAGAAAACTTAATCAGCTTATTTATAAGTTTAATGTAATTGATTTATGAGATTTACTTTAGTGCTTGAGAAGATTTAGTTTGGTAGTCAAACAATTTAAATAATTAGAAATAAATTGAATATATTAAATTTATAAATGCTTTTTAAAATGTAAACTGTGTTTAGCTAATTACGCTTCAGAATGGTACTAAAAATTAATCAATGTCTCTTTAAAAATAGATATTAAATTTCCCTTGATTTTTAAGTAGAGTCACTCAGGTTTAAGCCAAACGTAAAAAAGTTTTGCAACAAATTGCAATCAAATTTTAACTTAATAATTAAATAATATTTAAAATGTGTCTACTTTTTCTAGGCACAAATCGGGGTACAGAATCCTATACTTTTATAATGCCATTATGTAAACCAATATTGACTCAAGAAAATTATTTAAAAAAACAAAACCCTAACTTATAATAACAAGAGAGCACACCTCTAATTTATTCAGGACAATCAATGCAGTATTCTTGTTCTAGCCTTTAACAAACTAAGGGACAGCATTTGATCTAGTCAATATTTTACATAGGAATCCATTCAAATTCAGCAACTGGTAGTTCTTTAAAACAGAAATGGAGAGGTTCTACCAACTATTATGACACCTTCTATCTTCCTTTATCTCTCCAATTTGGTTTTACAACCTCTCTTTTATACTTTAGTTTTTTTCATGGACCACACTCTGCTATATAACCTTCTTGTCATACAAGATTGCTGACACTAGCTATGTGTCATTATTGCTTTTATATCTACCAAGCAACTACTTTTTTTTTTTTCCTTTTTGGCTGGAATTACTTGTATTACTTGTTTTGGCTTACTATGCAGTTCCTTAAGATGATAATAGTTTGATTTTTATTTTGGGAACACAGCATAGACATTTGAGTTAATTTTGTTATATTTAAATTTTTATTATTGACCTATGCAAGTTATCTTGGTGTGGTTTGTTACTTTGGCTTTCCTTTATACATTCTATCTGGATTTTATTCCTATAATCTTTTTTCCCTATCCTATCTGCAGACAATTATATATTCTATGGTGCCTTGTTTGTATATGCTATTGCAAAATCCATTATCACTTTCATGAAGCAATATATGTATAAATATCTCACATGTATCACAATATCTCTATGACATTTTGAGTGAGGTATCAGGATACCTATTGTTGTGTATGTGTATGTGTGTAAATAAGTGTGTGTGGCTAGTGATACGGCATTTTGCTTCAAGATACTTTTTGTCAAGCCCTAAATACTAAAGATCCATGCATATTATTATGCATTGTTAGGCATATATGTATAAACTTTTGCTTCAAATGATTCCAGCATGTGTCATAACCCATTTTGCCAGTCTCTTCCAGTGATCGATAATCAAGGTGCTTCCAACTTCCCTTTTCCATAAGGACTTAAAAAAAATATTAATGAATCTCCTTTATAATTTTTGTGAGATTTTTTTTTTTGGATTATGTACATTGGAGCATAATTACTTGGTCATAGAAATTCATAGCTTCACTAAGTATGCCAAATTGCTGTCCAGAATGGCTCTACCAGTTCCTGCTCCTTAAAGCAGTGCTAGAATATGATGGTTCCTGTTCTGGAAACATTTAACAACAACCAAACCTACCCAATTTCTTATTTTTTTTTCTAGATAAATAGGTCCAAGATGCTTTCTTAACAATTAACTTAAATTTCCTTGTTTGCTAATTTTGAACCTGTGATGTAATGAAATATTTTTTGAGTTTTCTCCTTTTGCAATTTCTTTTCCACAAAGATCATTTATCTTTTAATTGTGGTTAAGGACACATTTCACTGATCCCAAAATATTTTTTATGTCATCAAATTCATCAATACTACTTGGAATTCATGCTTTCAATGTTTCAATAATTTCATCTCTGCTTCTTATAAAAAGAAATTTTTCTCTTATTACAACTTAATCTTCTGATTTTTATCTTTAACTATATTTTAACATTTTTTTTGATATCAAGGGAAAAATCTGTTAAAGGAAGTAGTTTTCCAAATACACATAATATATAATTTCCCTTAATAGTTAATACATATTTTTCATGTACTAATTATGTGCAAATTTGGGTGTTTCTGATGACCTACTTTTCCATATTCTTGTGGCAATTACAAATTGCTTTTATTGTTATAGTTTCTTTTTTTTGTTTTAATATTTAAAATAGCAGTTCCTCTTTACTCTTTCCGCTAAGCTTTACCTAGCTATTCATGAAATTTTTCTGTACATAAATTTACCAAATATTTGCATCCCCAAAAAATAAAAATCAAAGTAGACTTTTTAAATGTTAGTTTCTAATTTTAGGTTAAATAGCATCTTATAATTAAATATCATATTATAAATGCCTCTATATTCAGTTCATATCTACATATTTCCTTTGTGTGTTAAGGAGTCTCCAATCAAAAAACCTGGGATATCTTATTTGGGCCATTTTATAAATATGTCTACTAATGTGAATGTGAACTTATTTTCTTAAATATGTATTCTAGGCAGATTATTATAGGTATACATAATTGAAATCAAGTTTCTAGGTCAAGCTTGCATTTGGAAAATTATCTAAATCACTTATTTCATGATAGTGTATTTGTTGAAGATAATTGGAATGAAATGTCTTGGGTTAATTAATGTTATTTTTCTGATACATAATTGCCAAACCAGTCTAACCTTGTTTATCCAAGAAGACTTAGTTTGAGAATAGTTCATATCACTTTCCATGTGCTGGGAGTAAAAGACACTGGGAAGATCATGTAAAAATCAATAGTTCCTTTTCTGCTTCATCTTATTTATGAGCAAGATGTACATGAGAGGTCAAACAACAGAATCAATAGATTTGCAAACTTTAATTGGGTCTTCTCTGACAACTACTAAATAATCCTGTGTCCAATTCCTTTGAAGTTAAAAAAAAAAAACAACTATATTTTTAAGACGATGATAACTTGTCTTTCCTTAGAAATTGTTTCCCAAGCACTTTTTCCTATGTGCTGTTTAATAATGTGATAATGTAGAATTATTCATAACTCAAGTAATTTCATATACATGTTGTTAGTCCTCAATTCTGGTTAGTTTGTCCTCATCTCTCTTTCTAAAGAAAAGAAACAAGCAGATTTATTTATTAATGATGATTGGCAATGGTATCAAAAAATGTTTTCTGTTATATTTTTGTGCTATCCCATTTTAGTACTAACTTGTATCTGTAAGCCTTTCTTACTGCGATTCTGCCTCTTTCAATTTTAGCCAAGTCTGACTAAAATTGACTCAGGAGGAGTATTGCAAATATTGGGGTGGAATTTCTGAAAATGAATAAGGAACTAATACTTTTTAAAGCAACAAGAACAAATGAAATGCATTATTTCATTTCATTTAAAACAAAGAGGAAATTTTATTTCTAAATGTTTCATAAAGGACAAGTCACAGGTAATAAGAACTTAAATTTGTTTTTTTGTTTGTTTTGTTTTGTTTGTTTTTTTGAGACTAGGTCTCACTATTTTGTCCAGGGAACTGCAGGCTCATGTTGCCTGGGGTACCACAGACTCAAGAGATCCCCAGCCTCAGCTTCCCAGGTACCTGGGATTACAGGCATGTACCATGCCCAGCTATTTTTTGGGACTAGGTCTCACTATGTTGCCCCGATCGAGACTCAAACCATGATCCCTAGCCCCAGCCACTTCATAGGCTGAAGCTTACAGGCACGCGCCACAGTGCCCGACAAGAACTTGAATTTGAACACATGTTTATTTGATAATAAGTCCATAATCTTTTATTTTAGGAGAATTATCTAAAGTGTGTTACCCAATATGATCAAAGTTCTAGAATGAAAAGTGGGTTTCCATATTCCAGCAAGATTCAATTGAAATTTAAAAAATGCAGAAATTTCTTATTATTTATCTTTTCAGGTTACATTGAGTCAAGTGTAATGTCAGAATTTGGGTTTATATTATTCTCAAATATTTGCCTACTAGAACCTAGATATGTACTTGTACCTTTATTGCAGTTGTGCTTCCTCCCATACTTTGGATAATGCTCTAAGGAAAATAGTCAAGAGATTCTATAGGTCTCAAGATCTTGTTCATCAACCAGGACAGATATTCTCAAGAGTCACTGAGGCAACAAAATTTTTCCAAATGGTTATCTAGCCCCTGCCTGCAAATGTCATATACTATGCATATATTATTAGAATTATGTATCAAGGAATGCTTCCTAATAGACTTGTTTACAAGCTAGGGGGAAATGTTTGTACAAAATCTTCTTGTTTGCTTATTAGACATCACGAGCTGTAGTTGACAGAATTGGACAAAAAGAAAACAATAATTTTAAAATTATTGATCAGGTATCATGTTTTCATTTAAACTAGGGCTACAAGCCTAATGAATGCCACTACATCATTAATATGTCATGACAAAACAAACCTGTGAAATGTGGAAGCAGGTTGAGAATGGAGCTTTAGATAAGTGGAAAACCTCCTATCTTTCTAGCCCCCTCTGGCATGCTAGACGGTGGGCAACAGCATTTTTCTCACCTGTAACACAGCCTCCTAACCTCTTTGAAATGTCCCAAGAGACATATGACCTATTAGTAGTGATGGTTGCCCCCACAGGTGAATTATCCTTTTATCATGTACCTCCTCATTCTCCCTGCTGTATGTCACATACACTTTGCTACTTCCTCATTACATCATTGCAACATTTCCTTCCTAGGGCATATAAGGAGCTTCACAATTTCATTAAAGTTGGACCTGGAGATGCTTCCCAGGATCCCCATTCCATGGACTAGCTTCACAGTTCACTATCAATCTCGTCCAACTCATTTCTTCTTCATTCCACATGTACTCCTAACACAAACCCACTTTATTTTTATTTAATTTTTGGAAAACAGGTGACTTTTCCTTTCAAATATAGTCATAGCAGGTCTCTTTTCACCGGAGCACCAGTAGTCCATCACCCTATTCCCTTAAAAATTTAAATTATAAAAACCCCAATCTCAATAAGTAATAATGATTTGGAAAATATTTCCACTCAGTGTGATATTATGTTGCCTCAAATGTGCTCAGAAATATGTACTTGTTTTTTTTTTACTAAAATTGACTTACCTGCAGTCACACTTCAGTTGATTTCTCATGAGGCTATTTCTCTGCTGGGCACAGGTGTTCTCATACATTGACAATCACTGATACTCCAAATTTCTGAATCTGGTATAGACTATGTCTCTAGGTAACTCAGACCAGTTATATAATAGAAGATAGTTAAAACCTAACCAATAGTTCGTTTGAATCTCTTCCCTACTTGAAAATTAAAACAAATCAAATCCCAGAGAGAGGAATGTATTCCCCTTTTCCTAGAAATAATGTTGCCCCCAGTGACCATATTCTATTTTCATCATCCTCTTCCAAGAATGATTGACAGTGAGAAATCTTTCTCATTTCCGATACAGGATATGATCTGACTCTGAACTTACCAAGCAAAGTCCAAGTAGAATAGTTTTTGGATTTTTCTAGCATTTATATTATTTAGTTTGATCTTATATTATTTATATTATTTAGTTTGATTTTCCAGCATTTATATTATTTAGTATGATATTAACAGTTTATTCAGAAAAGATAGTGCCAACTCTACAACAAAGTAATTTTGGTTTTTTAAAAATGGTTTCTTTCCCATTGTGAACAGAAGTTATAATTTTTACATGATTTTCCTATATTTTTAAAGAAATCTCTCTTAAACTCCTGTGTATAAAAGCTTAAGCAAAATGCTTAAATAATAACATACACATATGGAAACAAGTTTCCTTCAATTCTTCAATAAGTAGCTAGGGGGAACTACACATAAAAGCACATGTGTGTAGAACTACACATAGAAAAAGAATAAAAAACCTTTCGAAGACTCTTTGAATATATACTCTGTCCTTAAGAATCATTTATAAATTATTGATCTAAGTTGAACTTCAATTGCTTGTAATTATTATTGTTGTGGCAATAGCAGAGAGATTATGAAATTATGATAAAAACAAAGGTGATAATGTGGGCACTGAAAAATATAACTAGTTCTATATCTCATCACCTGGTAAGATTTTAAAAGCTGCTTATTTATAGTTGAGATAAATTGTATATCTCAACAACCTTAAGGGAATTTTATAAAACTATAATTTTGATGTATGGAAGTGTGAATTTATCTCCCTAGAATTATATATAGTAATAATTTAAATTACTGTTACCACAATTTAAAAAGCCAAAGTGAAAGAAAGTGAAGAAAGTGAAGAAAGTGAAAAGGAGCTTTCATTTGTAAAGAATTCCAATGTTCACTTACAGAGATTCTGATTTAGTAGAGAGGAAATTTGTATTGTCAGGTATCATCAAATGACTTTGGAACTAGAGAACCAGTAATTCAAAAAAGAAGTGTTGAAAATGAATTTAACTTCTGGAGTGCTGAGATGCATACTTACATCTCTAATCAGATTATTTCACTATATTTAAATATTCTTTACACACAATGGATTGGTATTTATGTTTGACATAATTTGAAGTGTCTATTCTGCTATTTCTACAGTTTTCTGCTTTTAAAATTTAATAAAATAAAAATAATGTCCTTTCAACAAGCAGCAAGAAATTATTCTTAGAAAATTAATATAACGTTATAATTAGGCTATAGCAATAGTGTTTTAGTTGCCATGCCAACTTCATTTCTCTTTGTCATCTACTCTCATCCAACATACTGGTTCCAGTTACCCAACTCAGTCTCTTTGCTGGCCTCCTCCATCTCAAATATTCTTAGCAAAACTGTATCTGAACATTAAACATTAAACTAACCATTTTCCTATTTATATATATTTTACTCATGTTCTCATTCTTATATGAAGCTTGCTTTATTCAGACTACATTTCCTTTTAAGATTCCATCTACATTTATATAGTTTTTCTTATAATTTCTACCTAAGACATTCATTTTGTCTCTACAAGTTCAATTCTTTATTTATTCAAAAGTCATTTAAAAGTCATAGTACTTCTCTTTAAATGTTCATCATTTATTGTTGATTTCCTGTGAATTTCTAGAATTGTTCATGTAAAATGTTCATAGGTTACAACTGACTTTATTTTATGCAAGCACTTATCAAATGAAACAATGTTATATGTTAAGTATATGCGTACTGTTATTTAGAATATAACTTTTTGAGTATATGGAATTCAGACTTTTAATTCAAACTGTTTATGTGCGAGTAATCAAGTAAAGTCTTAATCTCCTTTTCTTCTGCATACATGTATACAAGTTCCCTTACAGATTAGACAAACACTAGATATGTAAGAAAAAATAGATGAGAAAGTTATTGTATGGTTATATAAAAGTGTTTTTTTTCTTAAATTTAATGCTTTTATACTTTTTTTGTGTGTGGAAAACAACATATTTTCTCTTGGCTGAGGTTTGAATCATGATCATTCCTAAGATCAACAGAATTGTCAGTGTCTTCACAGCCCAGTTGGAGATTTATAAAGGAACTATTTGTTTCAACAGCAAATGTTTTCCACTTGAGAAGTGTTAGCAGATCCTGAGGCATAAACATACACATTGGAGCATGAAAGAACTTTGTCTGCATTTTTTGTGTTACAATTGTGGGAGTTGTTATGGCAGATGACACTTTTGCTTAACAAAAGCTGTTAAATTTGCTTGGATTCACTGCAGAATTTGAATTTGAAAGCAATTCATTTTATTTAAGTTATTTTTATAGGGCTATTTGGTACATCCTAAGACAGATCCTATCTCTATGAACCATGCAGTCCACATCAAGTCAGATCCATGACCTTTTAAAATTCCTTAGAATAGATTGGTTTCAATATATATCTCATTGAGAGATCATTGAGTTCACTAACATAATGTTGCCTTTTAAACAAAATTATTATCAAATATACCTAATTGCTGAGGGTGGAATGTAAACTTTGGTAACTCTGTTATGAACAAAAATAGCAATGTTAGTATATTATAACACAGACTGTATCTATAAGATAGTGTCATCAGGTAGGAATCCAGTGATTCAAGACTCAGGGTTCTAGTCATTACAGTACATATTCAGGGTAGTGTATTTAGTAGAAAATATTCACTACATGTTATATTTAATTCTTACATGATCTGAAAAAAATTAATGCCTTTTGCAAAGTTTTCTTTAAAATTCCCGAGGTAATATGACATACAAAATATTTTGTTTACTTTTTTTAAAATTTTGCTTACTTAGATGGTTTTATTAGAGTGAGTTCTTGTTAGAAAAGTTCAGAGATCATAGATCATTCTGTCATAGTTTACTTGAAGATAATATGAATACTTTTGAGAATAATAATTTAATGAGAAATTTAATGAAGGTTAAAGTAACTCTGAAAGTCCATGTTAAAAAAGAAACTTTCCATCTCACATGCAGAGGTTTTTTTTTATAACATACTACTTTCAATAATAGAATATGAATGTGGACTCAGGATTATCTTTTAGAATTGTTTCTTTGACTTGGCTAAACTAGAGAAAAAATAGCTTTCCAGACTTATATTTGAGGAAAATATTAAATGAAGGAATATTAATATTAAATATTAAATGAAGGAATATTAAATAATAGAATATGAATGTGGACTCAGGATTATCTTTTACAATTGTTTCTTTGACTTGGCTAAACTAGAGAAAAAAAATAGCTTTCCAGACTTAATATTTGAGGAAAATGTTAAATGAAGGAATATATTGTGTTCCTTTTTAAAAAATTAATAAAAAATTTATTCAATTTATTTACATAGTATGTATATATGTTCCTATATGTATATATAAATATATTACATCATTGCACTCCCCAGGGTTCTCTCTCTACCTTGTCACCTGTGAACCTTCATCTGAGTCTTCTTGTGCTCCCCTCTTCCCTGATTTCTCCCTCCTATACCCCTTCCCTAGTTGCTTTCCCTAGTTCTGTTGTTAGCTTATTTTGACTTTTGTTTACCTTTTGTTATTTCTATATTCCATCGATAGATGAGACCATATGGTTTCTGTCTTTTCCTTTCTGACTTGTTTCTGCTAATATGATTCCTCTGAGTCCATTCATGTTATCATAAATGCTTCATATTTGTCAGTTTTCATTACAGAATAATATTCCATTGTCTAAATTTACCACATCTTTTTCAACAGCTCTTTAGTTTTGGGGTATTGGGGTTGTTTTCATATTCTGGTTATTGTGACTAGTGTTTCAATGAACATCTAAGTATCCTTTTGAATTAGTGTTTTCATGTCCTTTGGGTAGATCCTCGGACATGGGATTGCAGGATCAAATGGTAGTTCCATTTTCAGTAGTGTAAGGGTCCTCAACACAGCTTTCCATACTGGCTGGAACATTCTTGCCTATTTTTCATTTGAATTTCCTCTTTGTAGAAGACTCTCTTTATCTTCTCCTCTCCATTTGAGGTTTTGCTTTGTTTTTGCTAAGTTGTGAGAGTTCTTTTTGGATCTTTGTTATCAGACTCTTATCACTTGTATGGAGTGCAAATTTTTTTTCACATTTGGTTGGGTTTCTTTTTGTTTTGGTATTGTTCCTTTTGCTGTACAGAAGCTTTTTAGTTTGATATAGCCTTGCTATGGGTTTGTCAATTGTATTTATTTTTCAAAGAATGAGCTTTTGGCTTTGTTTCTTTTCTGGATTGTACATTTGATTTCTATTTCATATATTTCTGCTTTTATCATTTCCTGTCTACTGCTGAAGTTTGGTTTTTTTTTTTTTTTTTTTTTTTTTTTTTTTTTT
>PVHY01000145.1:0-53413 GCA_004024945.1 Uropsilus gracilis | reverse complement strand
TGTAGATTTTAATTTCTTTGATTTCCTCATTTACCCTGTGGTCTTCCAGTCATCTGCTGTTCAGTCTCTATGTAGTGAACACTCTCCATATCTTTTCATTGCTTTTTTTCTTTTTTTTGATCAAATATATTTCATTGTTTTCATAAGGCCATACTTCACTTTATTGAAAATTTAGTGTTCAAATTCAGATTACTTTTTTTAAAACATCAAATAATTTATTTAAATATAAATTTCACATCTTTATAATTCCCGGGATTCACTCCCCCCACCCTCCTTGATCATTCCGCCTCTGTCCCCCACCCCCCACCTGGAGTTGTGTACTTCAATTTGGTGGTTTGCTTTTTGTTTGTTTTTAACTTTTCTTCATAGCTTTTTGTTTATGTTTCCCAAGTCCCATATAATAGTGAAACCATTTGGTGTCTGTCTTTATTTTTTTGACTTGTTTCTGCTAATATGTTTTTTTCTAGGTGTGTCCATGTTATAATAAATTCATCTAATTTGTCATTTTTAATTGATGAGTAATATTTCATTGTCTATATATACCACATCTTTTTCATCCATTCATCTGTCTTGAGAATTTGGGTTGTTTCCATGTCCTTGCAATTATAAAGAGTGCTGCAATAAACATGCGGGCACAGGTGTCCCTTTGTACCCATACTGAGGCCTGCTTTGGGTAGATTCCCAGAAGAGCGATTGCTGGGTCAAAGGGCAGTTCCATTCTCATTAGTTTGAGGGTCCTCCACACCACTTTCCATAGTGTTTGGACTAGTTTACATTCCCACCAGCAGTGTAAGAGTGTTTGTTCCTTTTTCTCCACATCCACGCCAGCACTTGTTGTTGCCTGTTTTTTTTTTAATGTGGGCCATTCTCACTGGTGCAAAGTGTATCTCATTGTGGTTTTGATTTGCATTTCCCTTATTGCTAGTGACATTGAACAATTTTTCATGTGCCTGTTGGCCATTTGTATTTCCTCTTTGGAGAAGAGCCTTTTTAGTTCTTCTCCCCATTTTTTGACTGGGTTTTTGATCTAGTCTGCCTCTCTTTGACTGTTGATTGATGAATTTAGACTGTTAACATTGAAGGCTATTATTAATACTTGAGATTTTGAAATTGGCTTTTTGGCGGTCATTTTGAAGTTCCATTTGTTTCTTTATTTTGTTCTTCCAGTTTATTTTTCTGTTGGTTTTGATCTTAAGGCTTCTGGTAGGATTTCTTGAAGTGGGGATTTAGTAGTAGTGAATTTCTGGAGACTTTGCTTATCTGAGTAGGTTCTAATTTTTCCTTCATAAATAAAGGAGATATTTGCAGGGTAGATAGAGTATTCTTGGCTGGCATTTTTTTATCTAGGAGTTTTTTTTTTTTAATATGTCTCATCTCTCTTCTTGCCTGGAGTGTCTCTTTGGAGAAATCTGAAGTTGTCCTAATAAGTTTTCCTTTGTATATAATCTGTTTCCTTTCTTTCATTAATTTCATTATTTTTTCTTTATCTTGTGCTTTCATGTTTCTTCCCTGCATTTTTGAACTCCTCACTTCCTCCTCTTAAATCCTGGGTCTCCTTCAATTTCTTTTAAGGGATTCAACCTCATTCTTCAGTTCATTATGTTACTCTTACTGGTGCTTTCCTTTTTTATGTCTTGCTACTTCTTCTAACTCCTTGACTGCTTTTGTTATTCTGAGTTTCAATTATTTGTCTGATATTTCATTTCTTCTGTGTCATCCTTGTTGATTTCTGGAGGCTGTTTTTCCTTTGGTGATGTAGTTTCCTGTAGATCTTATTTGAGTATTTGTATTTTTTTCTCCTTCCTGTGTTTTGCTTTCAGGCTTGCTCTACATATTGGCAACAATGGCTCTTATATTTGTTGGCATGATACTTAGAATCCTTTTACAAGTTTTAATTCATTCTGTCTTTGTGCCAACATCTATGATGTTAACTTCCTTACTTCTGTTGGCTGTTTTGAAGGACCCAGGTCCGTTGCAGTCAGAAAGGGAGAAGGGCAGGTGTGGCTTATACTGTAGAATCTAGGTTTTTTGTCTAGGGATTTCTCTCCATTAGGTTGTTTTTGTCATATTTGTTCTTCTTTGTTTCTCTGAGATTGTTTACCTGGGAGTGTCTTTGGGTGGTAGTGGTACAAACATTGTTAGACTTCCTTCTTTTTGTGTTGTTGTTGTATTAGCTGATGGTTTTCACTCTTAATCTGTGATAAACCTTAGCTTCTTTTGTTTTTGTGATGCTGGTGCTCTGAAATTATCTGCTTCCTGGTGATTCAGCCAACTGATTTTCTACTAGTATCTGAATGATTTCCTATCCCTCTGGCAGCTGACAGGGGCTGGAGAGTGCTGCTAGCATTGCCAACTTCCTGCTGTGCTGAACCTATTAATCTTTCATTCTTGAAGGAATCTGAATTTTATATCAACATTAACATATGGACTGTTTTTTTGGTTTTATATAAAATTTTCATTTTAAGGTTTATTATAAAGTTATAGTTCTCACAGTGAAGGTAAGCACTTCATAAACTATCAATGATTTCAATAGCTTTTTGTGTGATTAATAATACCTTGGTCCATTTAGAAATGGTCATTTTCTTTCTATATGGCACAGAAAACACAAGTGTAAAATTTATTTTAACATTTAAATAGCACATTCCATCTTTATTAAGTAAAAAAAAACCCTCAATTTTATTTTAAATATATTGATGAATAAAGCATTTTTCCAGATAATTTTATCAGACTTCTACTATGAAAAACTAGAGAGAAAAGTACAAATAAAATCAAAATAAAACTGTAGGGCATACAGATAAAGGAATTTGTTTTGAGTTATTGAGAATGTACATATTATGCTACACATATAAAACTAATCCACAATAATAAAAAGTTCAAAGTAGAACAAGTGATGTAGAAATAGAGAATATCAAGAATTAATGTATTCAGTGAAAAAACTGGTAAGGCACCTCCCTTTTTTGTTTCATCATGACAAAACATATGTTGCCACATATGACATTACCATGTAGCTCTAGACAAACTGAAAATTAATGACTTTTCCTGTACTCAATAGAGTGCCGAAGTTTTAGAAGAAACTGTCAGTCAGTGAAGACATAAACTTGTTGGAACAATCACTGGCAATTTTTGTCAGTTCTTAAAGGGTGAGTGTAGACTAGCAAAGAAATTCATGAAGAAAAAAATTCATGAAGAGAAATTCCTCGTGGGACTGGCATCTCCTATTATTGGATTTTACCATAGTAGCTTGACTATATGTTTATGGTAAAGATTCAAGAAATAGCTCCTTTTGACTTTGAGAGGAAGGGAAACAATAATCTTTGGAAAATATTCTTAAATGTTTCTTCTTAGCAAAGGTTTACTCTCTAAGGAATGCTTGTTATCAGACAGTACACTATATGATTCCAGCCATAAGATATTCTGAGAAAACACAACTAAATAAATTTAAAAAAATAATGGTTACTAGTTTTGAAAAGTTGATAGAAAGTTTGAAATATTTAATGTGGGGAAATTTCTGAGGTGTGGAAACTTATACAGGATATTGTAATTTTGAAATCATTCTTTGTACTGTAAAGACCAATGGAGTTGTGTAAAAATAAGAGTGAATTTAAGTGCATGCAAGTTTTAGAAAAGCATTAGTAATCTGAAGATGGAATGATGCAGCATAGACTTTAATATGAGAGTAGAACTGTTTACAAATTTAGGAACTTATGTCACCAAATAGAGTCAAGGAGAAAAATGTACATATAAGAACCTTCAGAAAGTAGCAGAGTTTGTACCATTAAAGGCAAGAAATACTTTGCATAGATAATGTATTCTAGTTGATGATGTTATTTCCTAAGGGAGCATAAAATGTCAATTCTGATAAAATTATGCATGTTTATGGGAACTGCACAATTAAGTAAATAAATGGCAAATTGTTGTAGTCAGATTTTTCACTGTTGGAATGGGAGGTTACAGTTAAGGAATGGAGGATACTAGAATTTCCCATAGAGTAATGTATTTGTGTCGAGGACTTCACTGTAAAATCATATTTAGTTCTATATTGATATATGGATATTATTAAATATTATCAAATAATATTAAATATTATATATATCCTTCTGTCTTCTGAGAGGGCATTATAATAACAAAGACATCTTAGTAAAAAGAAATTTATCAAATACCTTATCTTAGTTTTTAGTTTAATACAGAAATAGAGGGATCCAGTGATTTTGTAGAAATGACAAATTTAAGACTGGTGAAGGAAATACACAGTATGAGGTGACAGCTGCTTGTAGTGCTTGAAAGTAAGAAAGTTCTCAAAGATCCTGTAATGTGGTATGCTAAAGGAACAAATAGAAACAATAGTGCCTAATGACCAAAGATGGAGCTATGTAAAGTAGTATTGGATTATAAAAATTAGTACAATCTACTTATTAATGATTCCATATGTATATCAGAACTGAGTACATAAGTGGGGAGAATACACATATTTTGAACATAGAAAAATTTCTAATAATTTACATAGGTGTTCTTCCCTCAATTGAAGAGACACATGAGCAATGAGGTGAAGCATGATTCCTTACTCTGTAAATATGGGCTATGCATCATTAATTTCTAAAAAGTACAAGTTAAAAAATGGAAAGGGCAATAACTTTACAGAGAAGAAACCTCAAAGAGGTGGTCAACTTCAGTAACAAGTTAGTATGATGTGATTAAAATTGCATTTTACCTTTATGGTCTTTCTCTTAAAGCCATGTATACCTAGTGAAATAATGAGAAAAAAATAGCAAAATCAAAAATTGATAGATCTTTTGTAAAAGAGTTGACCAGTAGTCCTCAAAACCATCAAAGTCACCAAAGTCAAGGGAAAGTCTAGATTCTGTCATTGTTAAGAGATCTACGAAGACATACTTGCTAAATATGATGTTATAAACTGATAGGACTGTTGAAACAGCAAATTAACTTTAGGGAATATCTGAATTAAATATGAGTTTAGTTAATAACATATCCTTATTGGTCAACTGATTGTAGCACATAGCACATAAGATGCTAATATTAGAAAAAAGTATAGGCTATACAATATCTCTCAATATTACATTTTCAATTTTCCTGTAATGAACTCTTAAAAAGTAAAATCAAGTTTATTAAAATACAAAAATCAACTCAAATTGGGTTAAAGACATGAAACCATAAAATACATAGGAAAATCTATAGACAAAATACAACATTGTTTTCATTGTTGTCTTTGGGACATAAGCAACAAGAGTGGAAACAAAAGCAAAAATAAAAAAGATTACACAAAAACTTCACAGCAAAAGAAACTACCATTAAAAAGAAAGACATTATTAAATGCAGAAAAAAAAAACACATTATACATTTTGCAAGGGATAATATTTCAGACCTAGAAAGAATTCTTGCTACCTAACACCAGCAACCAACAATCCTAGTTTAATAGAAAACTAAATATACATCTTTCCAAAGAATACAATAGATAACCCACAAGCACATAAAAATGTACTCATCACCATTTTTCAGATTAATGCAAATCAAAGCCATATTGAGATACCATTTCATGCCAGTGATAACTGCCCACTTTAAGAAGACTGGAAATGAGTGCTAACAAAGATTTAAAGGAAAGGATTCCTTGTACAGTTCGATTCCTTGGTAGAAATGTACACTAGTTTTGTCCCTGTGGAGGTTTCTGAAAATGTTAAAGTAGATCTACCATATGATCCAGCAATTACTCTCCTGTATGTCTACTCAAAGAATTCTAAAGCACAAATTAGAAAGGAAAAATAGACTGCTGTGTTTGTTGCAGTGCTAATTGTAATAGCCAAGGTATGGAAACATTCTAAGCACCCAGGACAGATGATTCCATTAAGAAAATGAAGTATGTATACACAGTGGAATACTATGTTATAAAAGTAACAATTGCTTGTCATTTGGGAAAACAAAGATGGAACCAGACATGATCGTGCTAGATGAAATAAGAAAAAAAGGAAATGCTAGCTTATTTCACTCACATGTGAAATAGAGAGAAATCAAAAAATCAGTCAAAACACATACCAAAGCAGTTCGAGTATTCTTATTGCAAAATTGAGTCTACCAGAAAGGAAGAAGGAGGGAAATGGAAAGCAAAGCAGGAAGGGGTCTCAGTTCAATAGAATATGGAAAAGCACTATGATTACTTTGGTGGTAGGTGTGTTGTGGTAACACACATCTGAAGAGATGTGAACTTACAACTCTGAATATAATGTTAACTCAATAAAAACATGCAAGTAAAGACAGAAATGCAGGGAAAATAATGCAAGAAACATAGAGATAGAGGTATTTGGAGTAGTATACATAGTAAAAAGTCAAGCAGCTTATATGAGCTTTCCAAGTTATTTTTTCCTAGACATGTATTTCTATTTTTATCAGAAGCCACCTTTGTTGTATCCATAGTGATTTTGTATTGTGAATTATCTCTCCTAATGCTGTATCTCATATTACAAACCATCAAATATCTTCAGTTGCAAATTTGTTATTTGAAACATAATATTACTAAAAGTGATTATCTTTTGATTTCCAACAGAAGATGCACAGTCTATTTTGTCTGTTTTTCTGATTTTATACTACCTCCATTTTCTACATACTGTTGTATAGAATTATTTATCAAAATATGCCAACACCTGTTTCTTGTGATATTTCTATTTGCTGTTCCTTTTGTTTGAAAATATATCCACACAGAATTTGCTGGTGTGGCACCTTCTCACACACTTGGTTTCAGTTCAGTTTTCATCTTCACAAAAAGACATTCTATATCATGATATATTCTAATTAGTATTTTCTTGTAGTCACCAGATTCTATCACACTTTATTTTTATAGAATTTTCCATCTTTATGCAATAATTCATTTCTTCATCTATATTTTGTTTGCTACAAAAAATTCAGTTCCATAAATATAGGAATTGGGTTATCTAGCTCAATTTCCTCACAAAATATCTGAAAAATATATGATGAGATTATCCTCATTGACATAAATCCCATAATCAGAAGTCAAGATAACATAGAAAAGATGGAAAGAACTTCTTTGGAGCAAAACCAGCAGAGTGATAAAGAGAAACATTCTGACAACTTAAAGTCCTATGGATCAGTTATCTCTTTGGGAGGGACACCTGAAACTTACTTTCATGATTTCAAAGAAATTGATGAAAACTCTCTTTTTTGTAAAGACTTCACACCCCAACAATCTCACCACTGTGAGGAGCTCATAGATTTTCACATCCTTTTAAAGTCCATGCACATTCACATTAACTGTCTAGAGCAAAATGCCTGAGGTAGAAACAATCTCTACCTAGTCAATGAGGACAACACGAAGTACTCAAAGGCAAGTGAAAAATTGTTTGCTTCTAATTTGTGTGGACTGTGAAGAAAGTTCTGACTACTTCTGAGATTCAACATCTACAGGTTTCTACAGAAACTGCTTAGCAGATCAAGAAAAGGTAAATAATGCCATTTTGATATGTGTGAAAACTAGGTCTTGTAAAACAAAACTGCTTAAGATTTATAGTAATGCATGTACTTAATAGTTGATATATGCTTGAAATTTTTTGTTAATTAAACATCATGATTTTGAGGCAAAAAACTTCATTATATTTTAAGATATTCTAAGGAGTTATATAAAGAGATTAGTGACAGGATTATTTTTCTTCTTAACGGCATTCTATTTAACTAATGGAAATTCAGAATAGATCACACAGATTATGATGCTGGTGATACAACACAGTTCTGACTGTTATGAATTTTTCTCATCCCCATGGCTTAGTTTTAGTTTATGTAGACAAAATCAATAAAACAGTTTTATTTTTGTGGTCTTGCTTGTGGGTAATGACTTGCTTGAAAATCAAAGATACTGTTTAAAGTTTAATGGTAAAAGTTCAAGATGATATCATTTTGAAACATAGAAAATAATTTCATTTTACTCAATACACATATCCCAGTCAATTTCACTGCTTTTTTCCCCATTTACACATAAAATTCTCAAGTGTTTGCCATACATGTTCTCTCCATTATCTTTCCATTTTTCTTTAATCTATTCATTCAGAATTTCATTCCAGACATTTTTCTGTAACAACATTAACAAAATAGTCACATAATTTCAAACTATGAAAACCAACATTGAAATATTCAATTATTGCCAAATTAATACTGCATAATAACTAATATTATAATGAATACTGCATATCTACTCATATTCTTAGTGGCTTCCAGAAAAACATTGTTCTCATGTTTATGAGATGGAGATTGAAAACAGCTGGACTAATCTAGAATGGGGTGTGGAAAGATGACTGCTCTAGGTTGCTGTTTTGTTTGCATTAAATGCAAACTTCCCATTATATTTGCTTATCCTCCCTGGCCCAGGTATGATCCAGACCACACCTTTTCTCATGATGAGTGGTGAGCAGTTTTTGTCAGGGTGAGTAACAGGAACAAGAGAGATCAAGGCAAAATGTGCAAATCCTTATGGCAACTGGAACTTGGTTCTATTTTATTTCTCTAAGACTTCCATATGCATTGATTTTAAGCTCATCATTCCACATCATATTACATTTGTTATATTATATTTATTGTATTATAATTATACATATTCTCTTCTAGGAGTGGCAGTTCCTTCTATTGATTCTCAAAACTTAATGTTTCATTACAGATCACTTTACTCACTCTTTCATTTTATAAGTCATAGGGTAGCAACTACATTTTTCAAATATTAATTAAACTTTTTATTTTCACCTAGGTCATTGACCCAAACTAGATATCATTCTGGCATTAGATTTTCAAGTGCATGGTTTTTGAGACATAGACTAATAGCTTTGATTAATTCAATCAGAAAAGAATATATTTTAAAAATAAAGACATTTCTCAAAATATTTTGGGGGGACTTTTATAACAAAATTCCATTTAAAAATTATAGAGAATAAAAGGTCAGTTTCCCAAACCCACCATGCATTTCAAATACAGGGTATGCAAAATTGCGATATGTTTACTATGACAATAGCTTTTCTTCTTTCCAACTCCTTCCTAATCAAGTAAATATCAAAATTATAAAGATGCATTAATGTCACTTTTAGTTTGCATAAATCAAGGAGTTATTTAAATTCTTTGAATTTTCTCAGAGGTTAGTGCAGTATCAAGAAGCTTAAAACATCGGAATTCTGATAATGAATTGGCAAGTCTCATTTTTAATGTTAGAGAAGTCTCATATCCTACACAGAAGAAATCTGAAAGTTATGTCACAGCTGAATAACTTTCTTGCTCACTTTGCTCATTTTCTTGTAACTCTCCCTTTCAGATGTAAGTACACATCATGCAAAATAAAGTTGACAATTTTTAAAAAATAAGCAGAAGCAGTCAATTCAGAGAATTTTTTAAATTAATTCAATGTTTCATTTTCATCATGGTATACATTATATTGCTTAGTGTTTCTCTTCAATTAAAAGTTGAAGTCTGACTTGAAATAGCTCTTAAACTTCTTAAGTCACTGACATTTTGCAGTGAGAATAGCATTGTGATTCTGGATCAAAGTTAAATATTACGAACATTTATTTTATTTATGTAGGAAAGAAAAGATAGCAGTGCCTTATGCTTTAATCATTTACATGAATTGTTTAACAAAATTTTGAAAGGCCGTCAGGCTCAAGTAGTGTTTGCGACTAAACATTTAACTGCAGTCCCATGCTTCCTCACTAAGTTGAAAACAGCCCACATCTAAATTTCCACTTCAATTCCCTAAGCTTGATAGCTCAGAGTTACGTTTTGAATAATTCTATTGCAAGGCATAGGATATAGATAATCTAGAATACTAATAATTTGGTTGAAAGTCAAGTTGAACTTTACTTAATGATATTTAGGAAACATTTCACCTACAAATATCATATCTGATAAAAATATACATTGAGTATATTTTCTTGGACTATGTAAACACTGAAAAGTAAAGCTGTTAAATTAAGTATTATTCATATTAAGCATTATTGTTTGGTTTGGATATTTGGAATAATGTCTTAGTTTTGAATATAATTGTAATCACCTGTTCATCTCTGTAGTTTTTGAGTAACATCAACATATACACTTTGATTATATTGATGCATTCTGCAATGTAGCTATGAATGCAGCCAAATTCAGTGACATTCAACTGAAACAACTGGCAGGCAGAGTGCAAAGCTGGTTTTATATGTTTTGATTTTTAATATATCTGAGCTTCATATATTTAGTTTATTTTTATGAATTTGCTTAAAGAATCCAGGATATGGTTATTTAAAGAATTGTAATTGTCAAATTTTATATGTAGAAATAGAAATATGTTCAACTTTAAAAAATTATCCATTAAGTCAGTCACTCTCAGAGCTTACATTTTTCACACACATACACAGACATGTAATTGTGTTTATATATAACACATAGTATCAACTGTACTATGCATTTACAATTAGTGTTACTTAAATGTTAAATATTTTCTGTTTGAACACATTCTCATAATTAATACTTTAATAACTACTTGGTTATCCTGATATTGATTATCATGTGGGCCATTTCTTTAGTTTTCAGTTTTTTCAAATGGATTATTATCAAAAGGAAACCCTATGTGTATAATTTCCTTAGGATAGTTTCTTAAGTGCATAATTATTGGTTTGCAGTATTCAAAAATAAACCAAAGCTTATTAAAAATATAAAGAGTTTATTTAAGCATTTATGATTTTATTTGAGCAACCCAAAAATCAGTGTGTTAGGTACTTTCCCCATCAGGAGTTGGAGAGACTTTTATAGACAAGAAGCAGAAGCAAAGTGAAAGAAGTTATTGATTAGCTATCACTTAAAGCCTGGTTGACTGTTTGTCATTGTCCTTTGGTTTCAGTTTCTTAACTTTAAAGGATTGACAGGCTTCGACTTTGGTGCTTAAATTAGTCCTTCATGGCTTTAGAACCACCTCAATCTAATGGTTACCTTGTTCAATTTAACAACTGCAACACTTTCCTTATCTCTTGTTTGTATCATTATTATATTTATGGCAGGCTTTGACGTTTCTCTAACCCAGATATTTGTGTAGTTTGGGGTTTTATTTAGTCTTATTTAAATATATTATTAGTTAAGAAGTTATTTCTCAAGTGGAATTTTTCATCTCATACACTTTGCCCAAATAGTCTAAACTCTTCTGATCTTCTTTCCATGTGAAGAGGATTTTCTAATTTGATAGTGGTGTAGCCAGTAACATAGAGTATTATTTTGTCTTAAAGTCATTTTCTTGTTTTTTTTCTTAAAGTTCTTTTTCTTATGTTTTATAATGGCTTTCTCTGTTCTTCTCAGGTGGCAGTGTACATGTACTTGAATGCCACTTGAAAACTAGCCAGTCTTTTTATCCTCTTAATGAATACCTAAACATTCAGTTCCAAACATTAAAGTGGAGTAAGAATAAAAATCTGTCTTAGGACTTTGATTCTAAGTCATGTGTTTCGTTTCTGCTTTTTTTTCTTTTCCCATGAATTGAATGATTATTTGTATGAATGCATTGTGAGTGAATAAAGAAAATATATGTATTAATGTACATTATTTAGTTTAAGTACAGAAGTATAGAGATCTAATTTATTTATATTTTATAAACTAACCAATATCATGGATTTGTGAACTATTTTATTCACCAATGTCCACCCATATCTGTATTCCTAGAAAGACTGACATTGATGTACATTTACCTGTGTGCCTTGCTTTAGATACTGGTACAACAATATAGGTGACACAAAGAGCAAAATTGTTTGTTTTGACACTTCCTGAATTTTGTTGTTAGTATGAAAGCTGTGACCATTATCAAGGGTTAATTCCAAACTAGCTTGCAGATAATAACCTCAGGTATTAGTGCTAACTCCAAACTTGTGAATTGGTTCAATTTAGACAAATCAACCTTTAGCTGACTGATAAAAAAAATGTGTTAACCCAATAATATGAGTAGAAAAAACCCAACTGAGTCAGTTGTTTACCTGAAATGAACATAATACTGAGTCAATAAGTGTATTCAGTCGTTGAATTTGGGAATGGTTTGTTAGGCAACAAAAACTGTCAACAATAACCAGCTGTTAGTAGCTTGTTGCCATAATAGTATCAGTAGAGTGTTAGAACTACTAAATGATGTAAAATATCTATTGGATAGTTACTAATGACTTTAAAAAAATACTTAAGCTTTTAGGGAAAAATTTTCAATACCACTATCAGCAATCAGGCACTTTTGTATAAGAGTACTTTCATAGTTCTTTTGCCTCTAGTGAGGCATAACCAATATGTTAGCTAACATAAAATAAAAATATACATTAAGTACTCTACACACATATATGAGCAGGTGGTTATTCTATACAGATATTTCAATGATTGTGAAGCCTTAGAACATTCAGTAGATCTGAATCTTGAATTTGCTATGCTGTATTTGTATAAAATTTTAATGTGAGAATGCAATAATCATCAGTATGTGAACTTAAGTTTATCAAATTTCTCCTAGATTTTTTTTACCAGTTTTTCATGCTACTAGCCAAAAAAAGTTAAAGGCAAATGTACTATTGTAATTAATTCTATAAATTAAATCATTTATGAAGCATCTTCTAGATCTTCACAACTATATAAAGCAGTCATCCACAGAACTACTCCCTCTGCACAGTATAATAACTCTGACACAATAAAATAAAAGAAGGCCAGGTAAATATTCACTCACTTACAAATGTAGTATTTACAGATAAATTCTCCACTTGACATGCTAAATGATTCTGAAGTTTTGAGGTTTGTTTCCAGTCTGTCAAAAGCTTTTATTGAGAACCTGCCGTGCATGGATGCCACACTGGGTTTGGTGAATTAGAGCATCTATCACACAATTTCATGATAGGGGATATTGTAATATAACTGTTTCCCATGGTGATTTTACATTGCTTTCATTTCTCCTAATCACTCCATCTACTTCATTTTCTATTTTATCTTCTCAGACTTTCCTTTTCTTTTTCTAAATACTTCAAAGTAAAGAGAAACATCTTCTTCTAAAGAATGGTAGTTCAATTCCAGACATTTTTATTCCGTTCTTAATATCTTTAAAAAATGTTACTATCAATTAACATGGGATGAGGTAGAGCATATCAGAATATGACAGAGTTCTTAAAATACTCTACTGAAATGCAAGTTTTCTTTCAAATTGCTTCTTTGTATTCTTTGAACAGAGAACTAGAAACAGAAATGCCACATCATATAGCACATCTTATTTTGAAAAAATGTCATAGTGCTTTCCATAGATAGTGGCCCAGTCTGCATTCCTTCCAACAGTGTAAGGGGTCTCCTTTATTTCCAAACTCTGTCCAGCACTTATTGTTTCTGGTCTTTTTATATACAGACCTTTCTCACTGGTGTGAAATGGTATCACATTGTAGTTTTGATTTTCATTTTCCCCATAATCAGCGATGATGTACAATTTTTTCATTTCATGCTGGTCATCTGCATATCCTCCTGGACATATGCCTATTCATTGTAGCAGTATTTATAATAGCCAACCTTAGAAACAAACTAAATGCTTCAAAACAGGCAAGTGGATCCAGAAAATGTGGTATATATACACAACGGAATACAGGTATTTGAAATTATATGTACCTCCCAAAAAATTTATATGTAGCCCTAAGTACTCCAAACAGCCATGCCAGTTGCAACAACATAGATGTAACTAGAAGAAACAATGGTATAAGTGAAATAAGTCAGAAGGAGAAAGATGAATACTATATAGAGAGAATCCAAACAAAAAGACAGAGGCAATTTTTTAAAATCAGTACTTGAAAGATGAATATAAATCTGAGGCATTCAGAATTCAGAGGGGACAAGAAGAAGAACAGGGTAGGGAGAGAGAATAATTGACTTTGGTGGAGGACTCTGGGTGCTTTGGTACTGGGTGCAGTGTTGTGACTACTCCAGATGGGTGGAAATCCTTCCAAAAACACTGACAAGGATATAAATTAATGACACATCAATAGAAAATAATAATAATAATAAAGCAACTACTTAAAAAACAAAACAAACAATTTAAAAAATTAAAATGCTTGATATGGAAGTGAAGTCACACTGATTGTAGGAAGTTTCATAGCACAAAAAAATACTTTTTTTTTTCATTTTATGGGTACTTCTTATATTTTATGGGCATTTGTGAATTTTCCAATTAATTAAAATGTGATAGGGTAAGGTCACTCATTTATATCCACTCTTTTGTGTACTGATTCACCTCTACACAGAAACACACAGGAAATTCAAATTTGCCTCATGTTTCAGAGCACACATCTTGTTACTGGTCAGATGGTGCTTCCAAAAAACAGATTCAAAAGAAATTCTATGTTCTTTTTTATAATCAGGTTTAGGCTGTTCATGAAAAGTTTAAACATCTTATGGGAATACTCTGTAAGTCGCCTGCACTCCCCCGAGCCACTTTAAATATTTTTTATTGGTTGTTTCATTAATATGTGTCTTGATATAGATACCCTTCCCCCTCCTCCATCCTTTGTTATATTCCCTCCACTGCATCCCTATTTTGTCCCTTGGCCTGGACCACAACCTCCAAATTTGTCTCTCCACTGAACTCCTGTTCAATGAAGCATAGTCCACCTATATCTCCTCTAGTTTGGTTTGGTCTCTGATATCCAAGAGTTATTTTTAATGTCATGTTTATAAAATTTTCAATGGAATGCTTCAAAGTAAGATTACATTTATATGGGAGCACAAAATAGTCAGACTTATCCAACAACAACAACAACAACAAAATGAAGTGATTATGCTCCAGACTTCAAGTTATAGAACAAAGATAGGGTAAAAACAAAAATAAAAATATGGCATTGGATTCATTCAAGTTGCAGCACAAATCATTAACTCATGGCTTTTTTCCTTTAATAAACTCTTGAGGCCTCATTTTCCTTTTTAAAATTTTTTTTCTTAATGTAAAATTATCTACATCTTTACTTATATTTTAGAAGCATGGACTCTCCCCCTTATGGTGTTATCACTACCACATCCAACATGGAAGTTCCCATATTCCACCACAATAATCTGTTGTGTTCCCTCCCTACTTTATCCATACTCTCACTTCTCCTTCTGGTACCATCAATTATATAACCAGCTTTCTAAGGTTAGTGTTTTGTTTTGTTGTTTTTTTTTCCTTTGTTTGACTTCTCTATATTCCACATTTAAGTGATGCCACCCATATTTATTTTCTCCTTCTGACATTTCTTAATCAGTTTTGACATAACATTGGTTTACAAAGCTTATATGATTCAGATGTATGTTATCACAATACACCCACCAGTCATTGACTTTTATACTTTAAATTGAGTGATTTATATAAAGTCCAAATTATATCTCAATAAAGCTGTTACTAACAAAAGTCACAAACAGAAAGACATATCAATGTGTCACAAAATGAAATGTTCAAGAATATTTTTATTATAATATCCCCAAAGTGCAAATTATCCAAATGTTCATAATTAGGTACACAGATAAACTGTTGTAGATAAACATACATGCATGGGAACATTATGTATTAAGCATTTAAAATGAATAAAACATTATACACACAATAATAACATTCAAAATTTAGTTTCCTTCAAAATGTGTAGTAAGCTCTGTTATTGGTGTTAGTCCTTAGTATGTCTGACAAATTATATTAAAATTAATGTATTTATGATTCTCATGAAAGTTTTTGTAGAGTATGCTTTCAAATTTGTCTGTAAGTGTATGCATCTGTGCTGTGTGTATGTGTGTCTATGCTCTATCAAGTAGATCACAGAAACTAGTCTTAGAAGAAAGGCTAAAATGGGAACTTAGCAATGATCTGTTTATAGTGATTTTTATAGACCAATAAACCATTCTGAAAAAAAATCTCTCACATGCCTATTAATAGTATATCTGTCTGAATTAGATGATTGCCAAATATTTTCCTGGTTCATTGTTAAAATATATATATTTAAATAGAGTCTGATACATCACTCTTATTTTCTTTCTTGAAGAGAATGATTATAGCACAACCACAAAATACCATTTCACAGATTTTCTTTTACCTATTCATCCAAATCATATTGGTCTCCAAATTTCAGAAACTCAGTAGTTAATAAGCTCTCAAGATTCTTATCTATTATAGCTCTAGAAAAGTCAAGTAGAATTAAAAGTTACTTTTCTTTGTTTATTTATTTATTTATTTAGCATATTTTACAATATATGATTGTATAACTTCTAATCCCCGTGGGAATACCCCCCCACACCACATCTCCCCTGGTTTCTTTGCCTCCTTTCTTTTTGCTGTTTGTCCTTGTTTAGTCCTTTAGTCTTTTTTTTTTTTTTTTTTTCTTTGATCCATTTCCTCGTCCTTGGTGAGGGTGCGATTTCCCCGGACTTGGTAGAACGTGCTGTTTATCATTCCTGTACTGCTTTTGGAGCACCTTTGGTCTTGGTGGGTCTCATCTCCGCAGTGGCGCATGCCTGTAGGTGGCAGCCTAGGCAGCCATCGTCAAGGCCAGGACCAGGGATCCTGGTTCGAGTCCTGCCGGGACATGCAGTGAGACCTAGTGCCAAAAAAACAGCTGGGCGTGGTGACGTGTGCCTATAATCCCATCTACCTGATTCTTTGTTTATTTAAATTGATTTATTTTACTTTGTTTTAGAACCCAATTTCTCCTGCCATTATATCACCCATCCCCCTAACTCTTGATCCTGTTAGGGATAAAAAAGTTTTCTCACTACTCCCTCTCCAGGAGCTGCATTTCTGCCTTCCCTCATTGCAGCTTGGGCCATTTCTTTGTTTCAAGGGCTGCATGAGGTCTGACAGGTCTGTGAAGTTTTTAGTTTCTTACCCAAACACACACACACACACACACACACACACACACACACACACACAAATTGGGAGAGAGGGATAGATCCAGTTCATCCTGGAATCTAAAGGAGTGATGGGAGCAAGACATGCATAATTAAAAGCTTTTCCAACTGGAAGCTAAAAAACCTTGAAACCTTACTCTTGATTACTAGAATGCCCACAACTCTTTTCAGTCTTCTGTCCTATTGTTTCTTCATGAGTTTTGTTTCTGATTTTATTCTGGTGCTTTATGAAATTCTCTTCTCAAAAAAGTCCAATGACTCCTAGATGTTGCAGTCCCAAAATATCTCACAGAGTAATGGGAAAAAGAAGGCAATGAATAAGTCAAGAAAATAGGAAAAGTTGAGGAGAGAAAAGAGAGAAGGACTAGACATATTTTGAATGAGCGGGCCTCATTCAAAAAAGACTTGGAGAAAGTTTTTATGGTTCTAGAGTGCAAATAAAAGAAATACTATTAGTTTTCTACCAACAACTATTTCTAACATATTATTCAATAACTTGTTACTTTAGTGATTAATCTTTTATATGTAACATGATGATTTTCCTGAAGAAAAATACAAGTATATTACATCATTGAATTTCTATCAGCTATTAGGGATGTAATATTTTCTTATAATTCCAAAGGCTAGTTAGACACAATTTCACTTTACTAACCCTCATGCTATTCCCCTTCCCATGTGAAGCTTCTACAGCATCCCTTCAATAACCTCTATTTCTTATTTCTATAATTGTTATATTTTGATAAAATATTTTGCAAGAAGTTATGAAGAAAAAGATGAGAATAAAAATTAGATATTAAGTTTATTTAAATACTCTTTATTTCTTTTTATTGAGGTAACATCAATTTACAACTTTGATCATGATTTATGATATAGGATCCCCCCTTAAGGTATTGTTACCACATCTTTTATAATAATTACATATACCTGTAGATTTTATATAATAATTATATAATGCCTGTATATTAGTCTCCACAGCACTCCATACCTCACAGGCATTTTTAATTCATTATAAAAAAATTGTGATAAAAATGCTTAAAGGAAATTTTTTTTTCCAAAATACTAACAGTGGAGAAAAATACCTGTTGAAAATTTAAAACATCAAAATATATAACCATGTTGGGTATCCCTATACTCACTTTCAAGGTAAAAAGATGTCATGAGTACTCTAAAAATGGTATTTCCACTACTAACTACTCCTTTTCCTTTTTTCAAACTAAAGGCAATCACTATCAATTTCAATCACAAACCTTGCTTTCTTTATAGTGTTACTATCTAAGAATCCATACACAAATGGAGGAATCCAGTTTTATTTAAAGCAATATTTGATTTGCATTTGCTTAGTTGTGTTAGTTTCTTGTGGATCTTCATTATTAAGCCCTTGTAGCTCATGTGGAGGGGGACTGAAATGATGTGAAATATATATAAATAAATAAATTAAATAAAAAAAAACAAAAAAAATAAAGCAATATTTGAGTGGACCAATATTTTATATTATGTATGTAATATGTAATATATATATACGTATATATAATATTTATGCTAGTATTTACCTAAAAGACCAATGCATAGTATTGCATTTAGCTATAATTCTATTTCCTTGTGATTATTTAAAGTGTTTCAGGATATAAATATTACCACAACATATACCAGTTTTAGTCTAATGGACATTTTGGTAGTTTTGAGTTTAAGACTTTTATGATCAGTGTTGTTATGAATATTTTGCACATCTCCAAAACTCATGTGAATATATTTGTCTTGTATATATATCTCAGAGTAGGATTGCTGAGTTTTGCATGTCTCAAATTACTACATAGTATTCAAATGCTTTCCAAAACAGTTTTATAAATTTCCATTTTTCCAAAAGTTTCCATGCATTCATATTAACACCTAGCATTTAATTTTATCCTTTAATTTTGGTGCAACTCATTTGAACTGTTTATCATTTCAATGTTCTTTTTATTCAAATCCTTGCCCTTTTATTGAATAGTCATATTTTCTTGAAGATGTGCAGCTATCTTTATCATTATGCCTTTTATTTGTTATCATTTTACTTTGCTGATGCTTTTATGACCAAATTTTAAGTTTTCTGAACTTTATGATTATGATTTTTGTGTTCTATTTAAATGCTTATGTACTTTATAATGTTATAAATGCATTCATCCATAATAGCTTCTAGGCACTTTAGTGTTTTTCCTTTCATGTTCTGTTCTATGTTCATGTGAAAATAATATTTGAGTCATAATTTGAGGTTCAATTTTCCTTTCATTCAAATTAAGATCCCAATTATATCAGTACCACTTACCAGAAAGGTTGTGTGTGTGGGTGTATTCATCACATATTCTTAATCCATTTGTCTATTATTGAGCACTTAGGCTGCTCCATAATTTGGCTATTGTAAATAGTGTTGCAGTGAGTGTAGGAGATCATATATATCTTCAGATTAGTGTTTACATTCTTTGAGTAAATACCTAGCAGTGGGATTGCTGGATCATATAATAAATATAACTTTAATATTTTGAGAAACCTCTATAGTGTTTTCCTTGGAGACAGGATCAGTCTGATTCCCACCACCAAGAGATTTCTTTTTTTTTTTTTTTTTTTTTTTTTTTTTTTTACCTGGGATTACATTGAATTACTACCCAAGGAATTCTAGTAATAGAGGAAGGCAAGTGTTTTCATTATGAAAGAGTTAGGGAAGGACAAGAGGTTTTGGTGGTGAATTACTCAATGCTCTACTTTAAGAATTTTTTAAGAAAAAAAGTTATGTTCGGAAAATGATGTTATTGAAAAACAAGTTTTATCAAGTAAAATGCTTCAAATAGTTTGGTTAATATGGAATCTTTTATATTCAAGTAAGAGTCAAGCTTTAATTAAATTAATGATTTTAGAATCTAGTCCCTATTAACTTAGGTAAAGAATAATTTTACTTCTGCCTAACTAAGTAGCTCTTTGAGGATCAATATTTTCATTAGAAACAGCTAGAAATCTGAATAACATTTGAAACAAAACAAACTTATTTAAAGTCAATAAAGAAATAATAAGGTCATTTGTGACAAAATAGGTGGACCTAGAATATATTATGCTTAGTAAAATTAGTTAGATGGAGAAAAAAGACAACATTGTGTCATTTTATGTCTTTGTGGAGTATAGAGAAAACAAATAAATGACTCAACTATACAAAGCAAAGATAAATTAGTGATTACTGGAAGGGAAGAGAGAAGGGGGTTGTGTGTGAAAGATAAAATATGACTTTTAAAAGTAAATGGAATGAATTCTATACAGATGTTATTTTATAATAAAGCGCACTGGATATTGTTATTAATGAAATGTATGTCAATTAAAATTATATAAAAAGGAATAGTATGGAAGCAGAACTTGAGAGACTAAAATGAATAGCATATCTTCAAAAGAAGAAACAATGTGAATATATTTCCCATGCTATCCCTCACTCCCAAACACCAGGTTATTTGTCAAAACTAGTTACAAGGTAATGATTTCAGATGCCAGATAGATAACTTAAATGGAAAGTCAGAGATTTAGTAAGAAATAGAAAAATTAAAGTCAAAGGGCTAAAAAGAACTTCAAAAAGTTTCAAGAATCAAGGACAGAGTTAGCAATATTCGGTTTGTAATTACCACATAGCAAATATCTTTAACTTAACAACTTCAAGCAATGAACCATGTTACTGTGCTCATAATGTTACTATCTGAAGTTCAGAAAGCTCCAGCAGGGCAGCTCCTGCTTAGAGAAACTAATGTATTTGCAATGGTTTCCAGTTGAACTACAATCATCTGCTATTTGGTACAAAATATGAAAAACAGTATGGGGCTTCCTCAAAAACAGATTTACCATGTGACCCAATAATCTAACTTTGGGGTTCTACTTAATGTAGATGAAAGAACAGAGAATACATTGGTGGCTATCATGGATTAGAGAGTTAGAGAAATGAGGATATGAGGAAGGAAAAGATATAACTTATGTAGGGTGAATTTAAAAAAGCTTTGGAGATAAGGTACAATATGGTGACTATAGTTTATAACATCAGGTTTTCATAAATATGTAGAGTAACTTAAATTATACAGTTTTGACAGGAGTGAAATGTATATAACTGTTTTTGACATAGCCTACTACAGAAAATGATGTAGTCAGTGACTTAGAAACTCCACTTTTAAGTAAATAATGAACAAATATGCACATGCATGTTTGCCTGCAGACATGTAGAGAAATGTTTGTAGCAGCATCATTTGTAGTAGTAATGATAACATCAGTATTAAAAAATTAAATGTGAATCAAAATCATACATAATAAATATTTAGTGGTGTTTAGTGGTCCTTAAATAACACCTGTGGAAAGGAAAACTTTCACAGCTAGGAGAGAGAGTAAATAGAATTTGTAATATTTGATGTATTGATAGTTTATACTTTCTTTATTTGAATGCTTTGTCAATACATTGTTTTAGCTTATAAAAATTCACCTATCTGTTCACATGTGATTTGTGAGCTCTTCTTTCTACATGTTAATTTTACTAAAATATTTACTTTAAAAACAAGAAAAATGAACATGTCAAGGATTTAAACCCTGTTTCATAACAGTAGTTTTATTGACTACTAGTCTTAGTTGATGAGATAAAGTAATCAGGAGACTTGTGTGTGCTGGATGACTTTTTTTACTGCTACCCACGATACACTATCAATAAGGTTTGAAACAGAGTCAACAGTCTACTTGGTGAACACTCAGTTTCCCCTTCCTTCATAAATGCTACTGAATACCTCACAGATGTGTAGATTGTAGCACATCTCTCCTGGCAAAAAGTTTTCTTATAACATCGAAGTCTTCTCCCTAAGTTTTAATTCCTGTTTCATATTGTCTTTGCTGTTTTTTTATACACAATATAGCGTATAAATTATCGCAATAAATTATATGTACAATAAATCATTATTTATAATAAATTATTATTCATAAACGATAAGTTATTATTCATATAAATTATTATTTATTTCATGATTATAATTATTATGATTTTATATTTATAATTATTTATATACATTATATAAAATTATTATTTATAAATGATAATTTATTATTTATCATAATAATTATATATATAATAATTATTATATAATTACACTAGTGGCTAAACAGCATAACTCGGGTGTTGTTATAAGCTGTTTACTATGTTAATTTATTTAATCATTACCCCAATCCTCTTAGGTAGATATTTCCAGGAAACTGAGTCATCAAGAAATTAAGTAACTTGTCAAAGTAACAAAGTAATTTGCACAGTTGGATTTGAATCCTTCCAGTGTGCCTCTGAACTTTCTACTTTTTAGCATTTGACACTATTATATATCTACACGTTGAAGTTATTAGGGCAGGTTGGAAATTAGGTATTTATAAGTATAAAGATTAGTTTAAAGTGGGCATATGGATAATGTTTGAACCTATTTACAGATCAGAAAACTAAAAGCCATTTAAATCACTTTTAGGTAGTGTACAGACTAAGTTGTTGATTCATGATTAGTACCTAGGTTTGGACCAGGCCTAACACTCTGTAAACCATATTACAGATCTAGAAAAATTAGGTCAAATTACTAAGAAAAATAGGTAAAATTTGATTTTTTTTTTATGATTTGATCTTGAGAACATAGAATTAAACTTGCTCCCATGTCTTCCCAGACCCCCTTCTGATGTCCCATCTCCTACTTAAAGTTTAGAACTGCTTACAGCTATATGGCCTACGAAAGATATTATAATGTCTGTTTGTTTCTTTTTTAGAAAATAATAAATCTATCTCATTACAGATTGGTTTTCTTCTCTTGCTATATTTTAGTGATTCAAACTGTAAAGGCATTTTTGATAATCATGAAGTAGGTTAACTTGACATATAAGAAAGGCTATGGGAGCAGGGACACTGCATCTCTGCCCTTATCTATGAGTCAGGGAACGTCAGCAGTTGTCAGTTGGAGTGACTGGCGTGTTCTGTTCACTCTAGTCTTGCAGTCTCCCAGGCAGTAATGGTCTGAACTTATTCTTCATTACTAAGGTTAAAAAAATACCTTCCTAGCACTGCAGTAAGGAAGGTTGCATGGGTGCAGTGATGTCTTAACGTACTTTCCTTGAGTATAAAATAACATGATTCTGAATGTATGTTCGTGGTACATGTAGCATGACCGATATTTCTATGTTCATCTTTGTGGGCTGAAAATGCCTTGTTAATAAATAATTCTAATACTTGTCAGAAATTCCTTGGCAACTATTAGGTGTAGTCTTGTGGGTCTTTTCACGTTACACAGAGTATTTATTTATTTTTGGAATCACTCAGAAAGTAGGAGAATTAACCTTGATGTGTTTTCTTAAAATTTGTTTTCCTTTCCCCATTGCTTTCTTCCTTTCTACATTTTACTACTAATAATATATAATATATGAGCTAAAACCCATCTTTTAACTATGAAGCAAGGAAGAGAAGATACTTTGACTATCAAAAATTATAATAAAATGGTTAAGAAATAAACTAAATATAAAATTTACCAGTAAAGGTTTTAAAATGGAAACACAAAAGTTAACTTTTTAGACAAGTATTTTGTAGTTTTTAGACCACTTATTGGTGAAATTGATTTTCTAGAATGCAGCTCATTAAAATTTTTATTTGTAATATTTTAAAATAATGTTGTTAGGTAGTTTTTGGTAAAATTAGCTATACATTTAAATAGAGACAGTTTGCTGTAACTAGAATTTTCAATTCTCTAACAACTTTTTTCTTTGCTATGAAAAGAAAAAGCTTCTATATTAAAATGATGTACGAGGATGAAAGGAAATTTATGATCTAAACTTGCTGCAAATCATTTGTATTGATCTGTTTTGTTTCCATTCTGCTGAAGCTAATGGAAATCATTTGTCACCTGACTTGTCCCAGCTGATTTGAAAAAAACTTGGTACCATTTATCAGACAAGTTGAAGGTCTGGTACAAGTGTGCTTATGTCTACAATCACCAAAATACATTCAATTTCTAAGGAAGTAGTAAAATTCAACTATATTACACCTTTGGCTACAGAAATAAATTAAATATTGATATGAATGCATATATAATTCATTGTAATAAAACATTAAATAAAGAACTTATATCTACCAGTAGAATAGTCTACTTTGTTTTATTTCAATGGTTTTTTAGAGCTCAAGAGCTAAAATTAAAATATAATTATATGATATCAACTATGGTTACATTATATACATGAAATAGAAGCAAAAACACCATTAAGGAATGCCTTAGAGAAAATGTTTCTTTTCTAATCTATAATTTTTTCTGAGTTTTATCTCTCTCCTTCAAAAAATATTTTTGATAATGCAAACCTCAATATTAAATCATCATAGTTATATAAATAAAATTTATTTTTAATTTGCTTACATAAAAAGAAATCTTAGGGTGCAATGTACTTGGTTTTACCCAAGCAATCAATAAATTTACTTTCAAGAAAACCAATTATATTTTTATAATTTTCTAGTTCTCATAAGATGTATCACCCCTCCACCTTAGCCCATATACTTCAGCTCAAGGTGAAAGGAGAATTGGTCTCACAAATCTCTCATGACATTCTTTCAAGTTGTTAGAAAGTAGAAGCCATTGTATGAAAGATTATTTAGACTTTGTTATGGTTTTTCATAGTACCAAATTATCTTATATTAGGGCAAATTTATCTTTAAGTTGAACTCACATATAAAACCATAGAATCCAACAAAGCATGAATGAATTTCTGGAGTTGCACTACTCCTAAGATAAGGGGTATGTGTGTGTGTGTGTGTGTGTGTGTGTGTGCAAGTGAGTGTGTGTCTGTGTTATACATGTTTACATTAGTTTCACATGCTCATTTCCCCCCTCTATCTCTTCTATCCTTTCCCTGCTTGTATAGTATTAATATGTTTTAATGCAGAGCTTGTGACATTTTGTGGATACAAGTGTAAAGAACCATGTTCTTTAAGAATTTAGATTTGGACAGGGTTCAGAGAATATAATCATTCTAGAGACATTCCTCAGTTTATGACAAGTTCAGGATATATGGCATCTTGATAAGAAGTAGAAACAAGTGAGATAGTTCAAGGTAGTTTGAAATTTGACATCATTAGTCATTTATTTAATCCTATTATGTCCAAAATTGTTATACAGGGTAACTATGTTTTTCTGAGTATCTAGAAATTTGTGATTCCTTAAGGACAAGTGTTTTTAAGTTTTTCATTTCTTATTTTTTTAGGTTTTTAATTTTAGTTGTTTAGCATATAAATTAATAAATTTTATCATGTTTCACCTCATGATTTAGCATTTTCTTCGTTTTAAAATCACAGTGGCTAAATATTAGAAATGACATTTACAACATCCCTCAGTTATGTTAAATCTGTTTTAAGGTTTATATTACTTATTTGGTGTTATTTTGGGCACTAACCTCTTGTTTTTATTACTCTAGTCAAACCTATAGACCTTATTAAAATTATCAGTGTCTTTTTTATTACCTTATGCATTCATTTTTCATTTATTTATTAACAAACATTGGCCAATTTTTAATAATTGAATACACTGATGGGCATACAGAAGAGAATTATAGAAAACCCTGTCATTGTGCTGGACTATACAGCATGTATAAAACAATCTATTATATATAATATATGGTGATATATTTGTAACTATACATGTCCATATAATGATGAGAAATATGATAAACAAAAGTCTTTGAATATAGAATAAAGAAAACAAATAAATATATAACTTCAGAAAAAATTCTTAGAGGAGAAAAAGTGAAAAATAAGTAAGCTTAAAATTTACAAAGACATGGACATACATGGGTAACAGGTCAATGTAAAACATTTAATGTGAATAAAGAGGTGTTTTGTAGTTAGATGATGAAGGACTATTTTTTAAAATGTGATACTAAAAAATTCATACATTTATTTTGGGAAACTGGGTTAATAAAATTTTTGAAGGAAAATAAATGTCATTTTTTTAAAGTTCAAAAAGCAACTATATGCTTACTAACCAACAAATAAAAGAAGATATAGGAAAACTCAGAAGAAAAAAATAATAAAGATCAATTTAAGTATACACATCCTACTGCCAACCTATAACCTAGTTTGTAGGTTTCCCTTTGTTAGCATTTGGTGTATATGTTATTACAGAATATATTTCACTCAGTTCCAAAATACCACTTTCAATGTGGCAATATAGAGTCATATCCATACTATAGCAATATAATTTCTATTTGTAATTGGTTATGTAGTTATCTATTTACATGGAAAGATATTCCTAATAGTGGTTAAATTTGAAAAGTAAATTTTACATGTAAAATGCTAAATGAATAGGTGATAGAATTTCAACAAATTAATGGTATGTAAAATAACTTATTAACTCATAAGACCATAGAAGAATCAATAAATGCACCCATATAAAGACATGACAATAAAGGGAGGATGGGAAACGTTAAAAATAAAAGTCAAAAAGGAAAAAGGAAAGCAGGTAACATATCTGCATTCTTATACAAAATGACCTGAGCTTATATTTTGAGCTTTTGAAGTTATTGTTGAAGCATAACATATTTAGAAAAGAGTCTCCATGTCATAGTTACACGACTCAATAGACTATCACAAAAGCAGTCATTTCAGGAATCAACATTCAGATCAGGAAGCAGTTTGTAGCTGTGCTATTTTGTGTCCTTTTCTTGACACTATGCTTCCCAAGAGTAACTACTGTTGGAATATTTTCAACATAAAATAATCTTGTTTCTTTTTTCTTTGTATAAAATAAATCATCATGCACTTTTGGTCTTATTTCTGTCTCATGAATATGATATGGATTCATATTACTGTGTGTAGTTGTAGATGTTTATTACAATTCTGAATAGTTTTCCATTGTGTGATTACAAGAGCATTAATATGTTTATTCTTCAGTGGATAGCCAATGGTCTGTCTCTGCTATTTGTGCTTTAATTTTTTAAGTTTTGCTATTCACCCAGTGGGACTGGTTTTCAGATGCCTTCAAAAAACTCCTCTCAGAGCTTTGCTGTCCTAGAATTTCTCACTTTTGCCTGGTTTATCTTTCAGCATCACTTATGTGGAGGGAATATACTTTTATATTCTGATTGTTTCCTCTTCGACTGGATCACAGAGTACAATTGGAGGTTCTTGGAAACATTAGACTTTTGGAATACCAGTCCTCTCATTTTTAGTCTTCAAGTGCTTAGAATTAGGAAGTATTAACTCTATTTTTGATACAGGGTAATAATGCAGTTAAAAAATGTGTTGGTGCCAAAATGCTCTCTTGGGTGGTGTTTGAAAGAATTGCAAGAGAAATTGGGAAGCAGGGAGACAGAGCATATCAAAAGGGAGGAGCAAGGAGAGAGAGAAAAAAGATGAGAATGGCAGGCTGAGAGAATAGGCCCATGTGGCCTGATCATGGTAAGTGCCCTGGAAGAGTGAGCTAGAGGTGGCAAGGAGCCATGGTGACCAGAAGAAGAGTATCCAGTATAGAGAGTGTGGAGCTACGTGGCATAGTAAGCTGGTACCTGAAGACGGTCAGGGATTTGGAAAGCTGATCTGTGCAACAGCAATTGTGGAAGAAATTTGAAGAGTTTTGGAGAAGCAGAACAGCTCAAAAAACACTGAAGTAGAAACAAAGAGAAGATGCTGGAGAAGGACTGAACATTTGCAGAGTGCCTACCTCAGTTTTGGAGAGGCAAAGGGGCACCATCTTGGACATGTGCCTTTGGGACCTTTGGGATTGAAAATGGTGACTGGAGTAAGATAAATGACCACTTGTGCCTTTGAGGACTCATCGTTTCCTGGTTAATTTCCTTTATTAATAAAATGCTGCTTTGGAACTGCATTTGAGTGGCAACTGCTCTGCATGGTGAGGAAACCTGTGAGGCAGAAACCACTTTTTAAATATGGCTTGTTGGTTGGAGGCCTCTGCCAGTTCTGTGCTGTGCGCCATTTGCATACCAGAAGTCATTCCAAACAAGATAAGGAAAACCTCTCTCATTAATGGTCCCTAAAAAATCTTAGGGACTGACTAAAATGACCTTCTGATGTAGCGCTGGTGCCCCCAGCTTTTCCTTATCAATGTTAGCCTTATCAAAGATTAGCGACCACCCCTACACTCGATTACTCTACTTAAAATGTTAATTGTCTCTCAAGATTGCTTGTCTTCTTTGGACTTCACCAGGCCCTCGCCCTGTCTCCCTATAAATACCTCTTCCTTTTGTTAATAAAGTTGTCTCATGGTTCATACTTCCATTTGTCCTCTGGCTGTGGCTGGATCATCTCTCCTCGTGGGTTCATTTCTCATACCTGGGTCTGGCGGTCAACAATTTTGGACCCAACAACATGTTGAAGAGGTTTTAAATAAAACTTATGATGAATCAGGAACCACCTTTCCTTCCAACATGCAAGTCCTGCTCTTGAATCCAGTTAGCTTTCTAGATCAAGCAACATAATTTCTGGCTCAGGCAGAACTTCCATGCAATGGTTCAGTTCTGATCCATATCACAACACCTTATTCCGTTTCCTTTTTTTTTTTTTTTTTTTTTTTTGACCAGGGTGAGTTAAGAAAGAAAACTTGGCATACATATATTTTGTGAGACATAAAAACACATAGTTCCACACTGAGACTCATTAAAGATGAAGAAACTGTATTTCCTATTTGGAGACTCCATCTGTAGAGGTAGAGAAGATCAATCCTGCCTTAGAAGTGTTGAAGTACATATTTGAAATGTAAGAGATTTTGTGCCAGGACAGAGATATGATTGTATATGATCTCCATTGCCAGAGGTTGCAAGCTAAGACTGGTCAGGACTCATGCTGTGGAATAAAGAACACTCATCTGTCTTCAGAACACTGAAGACAAAATTGCATGATTGACCTCTAGAGGGCAACAGAATCTCTATTCCGCCAATATTTACCCTAAGATACCTTCCTTAGGAGATTATAGCAAGTTAATAAGAGAATCCCCTACCCCCAAGTATCCCACAGGAACGAATGTTTTACCTAATCTTATTTTTTGCTTGTCTGAAACCTATAAAAAGACTTGTGGGGACATTAAAATTGCTGTTTTGTCCATGCTCATCAGCCCTCAGCCTCTGAGACTGAACAATCTCTCTCATTATCCTTCCTCATGCCCCACACCCCGGCTTTTTACAATCCATTGTCCTGGAAGTCTTGGAAACCCTATTGCACTTTATATGTATATGGAACTAATTTAATCACTGTTCAAAATTGTAGTGCTTTCAGGTTTATACATTTCTCTAAGGAGAATAATTACTTTGATGGCTCAAATAAATTTTACATTCTAATAGCAACATTTTGGAAATTATATAACTGAGCTTGTCAAACAATTTTTTGTTTTACCTATAGATTAGAAACATGCTTAAAAAGTAACCAGCTCTGACCACAGAAATGGACAGATGCCTTGAAAGATGGTGCTCATAAGTAACTATGATACTGTATTTTTTAGTTAAGGAAATATTTACCTAGTTATGTTGTATAAAACATTTCTTTAAAACATCATTTTCCTGTACGGATTCAATTTAGAAATAAATGTGAACACCCATGTCTCTCCCTATGATTATGTATTTTTACCCCAAGGATCTTGCAATAGAATCTCTCCATGTTTAGTGGAGAGTCACACATAAAAGTATGCCTTTTATTGAACTATGTCAGTTGGCAGAGAGTTGACTACTAGTGGTTACTAATTCTGACATGCTCTTTTAAGTCCTGTATCTTTCATTGGCAATATGATGTGCTCCATGTCAACATCATGTGCTCCCAAAAGGATGTCGTGGACATCACAGTGATGATCTATCAGCTCTTTGGCTCTAAGAGATGTGTATAACATCCTCTGAAAGCCAGTGTGTTTTATTCTGATGCAAACTTTTCCTTTTGATGCTCTTTCAGAGCATTCATTAAATGACATTTAAGTTTCATCAGATTACAAGGATGTTTTGAGGAACTATTTCAAAGTGTCAATTTCAATTTTTATACCTTTTGAGTACACTAGTGGTACTCTGAATTTCTAGTATCGGTGATTATATTTGTCTGGATAGAGTCCATGTTTAAATTCCAAACACTTTCCTTTTCTGTTACTCTGGGTGCGACTACACTTTGAAGGGGAAAATGTGTACTTCAAAATAATGATGAATTCAGTGGTCTATTTTGTAAGGATGATAAAGTAGGGAAGGGAGATTTTTCTATAGTGTCTATTTTAATTAATATATTTTATCTATTATCCTGATTTTGACATCATAAGTAGCACTCTTATTGAGCTAAAATATACATTAATTCAGTATTTTTGTGTTCAGTATGGAAACTTATAAACCAAAGCCAAGCTCACTGATTATTGGTTTCCTTAATAAAAGAAAGTCTGTGAAAAAATTCAAGATTAACCATATATGGAACATGCTTATCACAATATCTATGATAAATTCTATTTGGAATGAATTTGTTGTTTTTATATTAGGGTATGGTATGGTATGTATGGTAAACAAAGGATGTTGAGAGAATGTCTAGAGAATAAGAGTTTCTTTTCTCCTCTACCCTCTGCCTACCTCCTTTTTCTCCTCCATGTCCTCTTTCTCTTCCTTTCCTACTTTTTATTCCTTCTGCATGATCTTATTTCTGAAGATAAATTTTTATGTTGATAAATTACCCTCGTCTTTTGTGATCCCTCAGCCAAATTGTATCAAATATCTTTGAATAGTTTCTCAAAGTTTGTGCAGAGAGTGTACACAATTGAAAAGTTACTGCATATATTCTTTAAAGTGGTTCTCTGCACAAATTCAGAGAGGACTGTCACAGACTGAGAGGGAATTTGACAGTGTTATGTCTTTACAGTAATTTCTTGAGCCCTGTTTATAAAAATAGTTTAATTTTGTGAAATGTTAAATATATTCTTTTTGGAGACTCACAAGCTATATTAGTTAACTATAAGGTTTCAGATATTAAAGATAATTGAGATTTTAGTTCCTTCAATTTAGTTAAATCTATTTATCCCAAATTTTTTACTGAAAATTATATTTGTTTGGGAACAACTTTGAATGTATCATGGAAAGTGCTTTGGGAAATGCTCACTTTTTAAGTTCATCAGGCATTGTTAAGAAGGAATTAAATGCTTCTTTTGGATAGCTTTATATCAAGTGATTTACCTGGATTATGGAATTTAATATTCTTAAAGATATATAATATTGGTTCTAATGTAATCCCCAGTTTACAGATTAGGAAAAATACACCTAAATATATTGCCTAGGATCTGTCATCTAGCTGTGAGAAAAAATTTGTATAGGAATCTAAACAGGTCTTAGATAATAGTATATCTTTTAAAAATGTGTAGTTTAAAATTTTCTACAGAGTGTGGTCCATGTACCAATCCTGTGAACTTGTTAGAAGTGCACTAGAATGGGTGAGTTGTGATAGTTTGTGTCAATATTATGTAGATCTGGTAGATGCCTTCCTTCCCAATACACAAAAAGACTTCCTAGAATAAATCCTCCATACTATATGGGACATGGGAAAGATAAACAAAAATCCATGAAGAAGTCAAAACAAACCAACAACTAAATTGAAGTACACAACCTGGGGAGGGGGAGTGGGACAGGATGGGAACAATCAGGGAGGGGGGTGAACCCCAGAGATCATAGAGATGTGAAATTTATATATAAATAAATTAATAAAAATAAAAATTTTAAAAAATTTAAAAAAGAAGACAAAATACAAAATATTTCCTTTTAACTGTCTTGTATTATTATCTATAAGTTACCTACTCTGCTTACAATACAGGACAGGTTCATCATAACAACAGCACTCATGGAAGACAAACCCATAGTTGATAAATTGTAGACTATATTAAATGTTGAAATATATTTAGTACTATTGAGTTTGAAAAAGAAAAAAAAGAATAATATCCTTCAGCTATTACTATTCTCCTTTTGATTTCTTTTCTCTAGTGCTACCTAGAGTATGTGCTTGGGGTCTGATGGTCTTGCAACCACCTTGAAATCATGACAACAATCAGAGATTAAAGCCAAGACATTGATTGGAGAAGACAAACTTTCTTCTACATACTTCTAGTATACTGATTAAGACATAACTTCTGAGTTATGTCTTCTGAGTTACACCCGAATTGTAGATCAATACTATTCTTATTTTATCTAAGAAAAATAGACCAATATTTCATTTATTTCCACTAACAGGTTTATAATATTTTTAGTCAAATTTGTTTCTCAGTGATATATACAACTTGGTTTGAACTCACAGTTCATTTGTACTGTAGTTTAAAATAATATAAATGAATAAGATTAAAATTAAATTGAACATATAACATTAATTTAAGTGATAATTTATTTAATACAGAGTATATTTGTCCATGCCATAATATTATACCTAAGTGCAAGAATGATTAGAAAGTGCATCATGAGAGCTAGATTTCTGGATAAAGTTTGTATAATGATACAATTTAGATAGGTTATAGAACAAAGAAATGGCATTTTATAATTTGGGAACAATCAATAAAAGCAGACATGTGAAAATGGGTGTTTTTTTTTGTTTGTTTTTTCAGATAAAACTGATCCTATTGTTACACTGCAGAATGTGTAAAATAAAATTGTAGGGATGTGAAATAGACCCACATAATGGGTAGCTTGAGATCAAGCATAGAAATTTAGCATCATAATCCTACTGGACATTTTAGCACTGCCATAAATGAAATGAAGGAATCTGCTATAATGTTGATTTAAATTTTTGAATGATAGCTGTTTTCTATAATAAAATTTTATTGAGTGAAACTTTACCACAAATAACATAATAAACATTCTTATTTGGCCATAGCGTAAGAAATGTTTATAATTATGGACATTTTACAAAAAGTTCCTAATATTGACATTGTTTTTTAAGACTATTTATTAAATATTGGCTCCATTTACTGTCTGTCTTAAAATGTTATAGAGTAAGAAAAAATTACTAAGTTACATATGGCAGGAAAAATACACAGGAGATAATATATACATATATAATATATATATTATACACATATATGCTTATATCTATACATATATATCATATATTTATAATATATAATAAATACATGGATATATTATAGGCACATAATATCTACATATATAATATGCATGCATGCATATATATGACATATACATACATGTGTGTATCCTATACACATGCATGCATATATAATATGTGTATCACACATATTGATACTTATATGCATATAGTAGACATGTATGTCATATATATTATACATCATATATAATGTATAATATATATAATGCATATATAAGTATGATGTATATATAATGTGTAGTGTACATATAATGTACATATTATATATTATACATTATATAATCTATACATATATTACATATGCATGCATGTGTATCTGTATATGAATATATAGTTATATGTATATGCAGGATGTTCTACACCTTCAATAAAGTTAAGGGAGAATAAGAAAAAAGTAATCTGTCTAGAGGTCTGGTCACATATTTAACAAAATGGAAAGGACTTATATTGACTCGATTGAATAAGCTGAAATAGAATTAAAACAGAAAGGGATTGAAATTGAAATAGAAATTATATATAGAAAATAATAATTAAAGTATGTTAAACACATGTTGTATTTCAGACATTTAATGTTAGAAAATGAATCTCTTATTTCCAGATTATATTAGGTCAACCAGATTATAAATAAATATCCAGAAGTATTAATAAATATTGTGGACAAAAATGAAGGAGTAATATTTAATAAAGATAAATGTTGTAAAAATGTTTTTTATCTTTTTAAAGTTCATTTTTGAACAATGATTGAATGAAAGGGAAATCTTTTATGCATTTCAAAAGAAACATGGTGGAGAACAGTAAAAAGCAAATACTGTAGTACAAACATGGGAAGAATTTTAAAATTCTTCAGTGAGATAACCAGGAATGGAGCTTGTACAATCATTTGGGCAATGATAAAACTCTTAATGGAACCAAGTACAGATAAATCAGATGGCAGATCGTTTTAAGTAAAGAACTGATATAAGCTAGTTGATGTTAAAGATGATCATGGTGGCAAGTGTGTGTGGAACAGAGCTTGTAGGTAAAATTTGAGGATGAATTATCATGATGCCTGGTTTGGACATGAACTATAGGAATGTGAAAAATAATCATAGATTGGATATCTTTCTTAGGGAAAGCTCATGAGACATGACAGATTTTTGTGCAGGTAGAAATTGAGAAAAGTAGCCGGGCACGGTGGTGCGGCCTGTAAGCTTCAGCCTATGAAGCGGCTGGGGCTAGGGATCGTGGTTCGAGTCCCGCCTGGGGCCCATAGCGAGACCTAGTTCCAAAAAAAATAACTGGGCGTGGTGGCGTGCACCTGTAATCCCAGCTACCTGGGAAGCTGAGGCTGGGTATGCTTGAGTCTGTAGTACCCCGGGCACCGAGAACCTGCGGTTCCACGGGCAAAAATAGTGAGACCTAATCTCAAAAAGAAGAAAAAGAAATTGAGAAAAGTAATTAAAGTAGATGTTATGATACCTATTAAATAACCACTAAAAGTGTTCAGTAGGTGATTTGAATATATGTCTGCTGTGCAGAAGTGAAGGAACAATTGGAGATCCTCACTTCAGGAGTGAGTGAAGATAGTGAAAAGAATGGGGCTCAGGATTAATTCCTGGTACTTTCTAACATCTTCAGGTTGGTCAGATTTAGAGAAGTGCCAATTACATATGGTGATGTGGAAAGGCTAACTTTGATTGGGTTGGTTATATTATTCAGCTATCTCTACTAATGTACCAGACAATGCCTTTTCACTTTGAGGTTCCCTTCATCTCAGCATCCATCACTGACAGTCTTCTAGACTTGCCACATACCAAGTGTTATCATTAACCAATCTACCACTAGGCATGCTGCTCAGATTGCCCTGGTAGTTAAGATTTGCTTCCATCATCTCATTTGAAAAGCTGTCTTTCAGAGTTACATGATCAGTCATCTCTATCCCTGAGATTAGAGCTTAAACTGAAACATTTGCTTTGGGAAAACATTGCCAGATGATAGGAGGGGATGATCAGTCAAAGACTAGCAAAATAAGAAGGAAACCCAGTACCCAGTACTTGCTCAAGACTTTGAAAAGAATCTCTTCACTCCTCCCCACTAATATGGGGTCTCAGAATGAGCAACAATAGGAGGCACACAGGTTGACCACTTTCTGTAAAGTATTAATTCTTCCACAATCTTAGGTTATCCTTGTGTTGCTATAGATTATTTCCAGTAACACCCTACATTATTTCAACAGAAAGTGTTTTAGGAAAAATGTCTCACATTTTGGCTACCTCTTAAGTAAAGATGATGTGACTGTATCATCTGATATGACACAGAGCTCTCTGGCATCTTCCTTAAGGAACTGATAGTTTAGGTGAGATCTGAAGAACAGTGAAGAATTAACTCTCAGGAACCATAGAGCCTCAGTTATAAGCTTGCTTTGCCCTTGATGTCAGCAGACAAGAAAACTAGTCATGGAGACCTTATGTGGGGAGCAGTAATACATATTATGAGGAGTAGGAGTGGTAGCAGTGCCCAAATCCAACAGTGGCAGTCCCCCTGGGCTCCAGTTGCAGCCATGGCCCTGTAGTGGCCAGTGAGTGGCTGTGAGAGGTCAGTGAGAGACTGGTGAGCAGCCCCCTTCCCCTGGAAGAGCCCGTTTTAGCAATTATTGGATTGTTTGGCAGAGCTAGCGCAGAGCCAAATTTAGGCAGAGTTTACAGAACTTCACATCAAGGTTACATATAATTTACTGCTTTCTACACATGCAAACTATATCAACTATATCTAAGGCTACCATTATCTAGTAGACCACCTGTGCTACACAATCATAGCAAGAAGACATCTGAAAACTATGATTTTTCATGAGCCCTGTGGCCTGCACTAGTGGGTACATACTTACACATTTGTGTGTGTGAACAGAGGAGGAAAATAAAATGCTAGGTTGAATGAATCAACATGCGTGAAGAGTAAAGACAATTAGGTAGAAGGCAACATGGATTATTTGAGTACTTGAAAGGATGTTAGAATGGTTAAGATAGTAAAAGGCAGGGAATTTAAAAAAAAAGTAAAGAATTAAGAAAAAGGAAAATGTCCCAGAATCTATTATACCACATTAATGATTTGGGTTTATGTCCTAAGAACAATATAGCAGTTAATTTTACAAAATAAAGAATAATTAGACCTGCTTTTGAAAGATAACCCTACGGAAAGTTAGAAATATACTTGAGTTGAGACCAAATATGGTAAAACATATCAGGGGACAGTGTCAGTAATCTCAGCTCTAAATCAGTTTATACTGACATCTCATACCTAAAAAATGAAAGAAAAGAAATAGATTTAATTTTGGTGGTGAATGGAAACTAGGATTTTGAGGTGATTATAACATGGTATATATAGATGTTACATTCCTGGAAATTGCAGGAATTATGTTCCTGCAATATAAAATATAAAATTAATATAAATATTAAATTATATAAAATTATATAAAATATAAAATTACATTCCTGCACATTGAAGGAAAAAAATCAAACAAAAACAAAAACACAAGTGGGAGGGAATAGAGACTAGTAAAACAGGTAAAGGGAGTCACATATTAGGTAGTGGATAAAAATAACTGGAGGTAATTGTAGGGAGGAGAATAGAGATATGAAAATCTGGTATCTGGTAAGGAGGGTAATTAATGTGTAGCTGGAACACTAGACTTTCAGTGAAGATCATAATGCAGCATATACAGGTGTTGAACTATAATGCTGCACATCTGCTATAATGTTATAGACCATTAAAAAACTTAATAAAATTAAGAGAAATCAGTCATAGGTGGAATACATGTAGGGAAAAAGAGAGAAGCAAAAGATGACTCCTAAAAGATATTAGTGACATTTAGTAAGATGGAAGTTGATAAGAACTCAATCCAGGTTGAGTGCCCCCATTTAGCTTTAAACAAGCTGAATTTGTTGAACTTTGTGGCATTTGAATAGCACTATAAAAACACGTTACATGTGAGCAGCTGGATAAAAGAGAAAATAAAGCTGAATTAATTTTAGATAATAGGTGCCTTAAATTTTTTTTACAAGTATTATATATTTAGTGATCTTCTGATGGCACTATTTATAAAAACAAAACAAAAGACAACCAAACTTAAATTTAACAGGACAGACTGCACCTATGGTAGATATTGTTAGCTTTGTTTCTGGTGCCCTTTATGTTCCCTTTTCAAATTTTAGCAGGGATTGAGGGATAGAAAGAAGTAATCTCTCTCTATCGATCTCTCTCTCTCTCTCTGTATCTATCCATCTATCTATCCATCCATCCTTCTATCCATCTATCTATCCATCCATCCATCTATCATCCATCCTTGGAATCCATTATAAGCTACCTACCAATTATTTTCTGAAGGATATAATTAAAAACCACCATTCATTCATTCATTCTTTCATTCACTCACTCATTCATTCATTTATTCATCTTGTTTTAAAGTTTGTCCTAACAGAAAACCTATGACTCAATTCCAGGCAAAAGCAATTTGACCTTATTTTTGGGTAATAACCAATTTTAAAATTCCTTGACTAATGTATGTGTTGTATCTCACCTACATGTTGTAGAAACATTTTAATTACTTTGAATACCAAACTAACAGACACCATCTGAGAAAGCAATAAAGGTACAATCAGGTATTATGATCAAATATTTTAGCTAGCTTTATTTGGGCATATGACAGTTCTTTTTTGCGACATACATGATATAATAAATAAGTATTATAAAATATGATATTCTTTGGAATACTAATGAAAGAACGTATCGCATGATTACTACATGTTATTTGAAAAATGAGTTTTATGGATAGATAATTTAAGAAATATATTTACAAATATAACCATATTTATTTGTGGAAGGGCCCCTCATAGATATTAATGCACTGATACTAATTTCAAAATTTAGAGGGTCAGATAGCACCTAATATTATCTAAATGAAAAAAAACTTTTATTACAATATGTTAGTGAGTTTGGGCTCCAAAAAAAATCTCCAAAAAATTATCCCCAGCCTCCCTAGTTAGAAGTTTCTTATGTTCTCTCTAGTTACATCACAAGAAACGTCAATACCAGTCTAACCCTTCACTGACTCAAGTATCTTCAAAGATTGTCATTAAATATTATTTCATTAGTTTTTCAGTGTCCATTTAAGTTGTATCATTTCAAAAGTGTTATTATCCCTACTGCAACCTCAGTTGAAAATGTCATCCATTATATTACATCCAACCACAACAATACTTCTCAAAATTGATATTAGAAAAATGTTTATGCTATGAGTTTTTGTCTTACTTTGCTACAGATAAATTAAGTGCTATGTGTAGTGTTAAATTGTAGTTACAATTTCATTTTAAATGTCTAATACTGAATATTTGTCCTTTCAAAAATATTTACCTGTTCTCTTCCATATGCTACAGAATGCTACTTTTTAACTTTAAAAACAAGAAATATTGTATATTGATTTTAAATTATGATTAAAAATGAGTATGAACATTAAATTTATAAGGTTTTATAACAGCATTTCCTTAACATATAAATTGAAAAGTAAAACCAATAGAGAGATGTTCTGGTTATTATATAGGATTCTGGAGAATAGAATATAACCAAAACACTATTTTTTTAGTCTGAGCAATATGAAGGGCATTTTTGTTGGGTCCCAACTGTTCCCTAGTTTGCTTTTCTTTGAGAGAGAAAAAAAAATCTGAGAGGACTTTCTATTCGACAAATGGTTATTATGATGCAAAATACAGTTTGCTATGACTGCAGGGACATGATTCATTGTGTTTTCCTATTTTGAATTCACAAGGGAATGTTGAACATCTCTGACTATAAACATGGAAATCTTCCATAACATCTGCTACTAATTTCTGCCGGATGAAAAGTGATAATGATGATGAATATTTTTGTTGATGATGCAGATACATTGGTCTAACTAAATTAACTTGTAGACTATGGGTATCTAATTGAAAACACATGATTTGTAATATCACCTGGTTGGCTTTATGTTTAATTACATTTTAAATTGTTCTGACATGTTTAATTTTTATGATTTGTACTTTTTTAAGTGAATAAGTCACATAAATGGGAAATATGTTTGTGTCATACTAGTAGCAGTTACATTCATTTATTCATTCACCACCATATATTGTAAAAACAAAATTTGACTTGTAGCTGAACATTTAAGGAAGAAAATTTCAATTGTAACAACATTCAGGGAATTATTGGTGATGGGGAAAAGATGGAAAGTTATTCAACTAACACTTTAAAATACTGTCTATAATTCTCCATTCTACTGAGCATAAATTAGCATATATTGAGAGAGATCTTTGTAATTAGTCTTAAAGGGGCTAAAATTAAAATCCTTCATGCAATGAATTTATTTAAGTATGCAACTTTTATTTATAGTCTCTCTGAAACAATAAGCTCATAATATTTGCATTTCTAGTCTGATCATTGCACCTTGATCTTTCGAACTGACTGTGACCATTATGGTAACATTTTATGCTTAGATTTATTTCAGTAAGTTGCAGAAAAGAATGGCTACTTTTTCATGTGCCTTTTTGAAAAATATAACAAGAATTTTAATTTTTTTTTAACTAGAGTAAATTGGATCATGGTATGTTTCCCTAATAGCTTTTCTTTTCTTTTTTTTGTAATTCCTCAGGAGTGGAGTATTAATCCACTTTAAGGATTCATTATGTACTTGCTGCTGAAAGGCTTTGATTCAAAGTCCTTCTGATTTATTATTTAACCAATGTGCAATTCTTATTAAATCTCAATTAACTGCATATTTGGGTTTATTTTACAGTTTGGTTAACAAATTGAGACAGACACTATTATCCACAACAAATGTTTTATGTCTAATTTTGCAAAATTAGTATAAATGAAGAGGTAGTCACAGCATAGTGACAGATGGAAAATGGTAAAATTTGGAAGATGATGAGTGTGCTTTTTCACAAACTTTTTCATCGTCTCTTTAAACCTTAGAATGAATTTCCTTAGCTAATTTCCTTAGTGGGAGCAATAACAATTTTACATTCTGCCTGATTTATTTTGAACATGAAACCTGCCTCGTTTCTTTTTACTATTCACCACTAGAAAAGAAAAAGATGTCAGTATTATGTATACCTAAAGAGTCTTGCCAGTGATCCTTTAAATAATATTTAATCTGTGATTTGTAGCTCAGCAAATGCCTAAACTATGACTAAAAAGCTATTTCTGAGTCACATCACATTATTTTCCTCATACACCTTTGCCCTGATTTGGATACTTCCAAATACAATTGCAACTAAAACCTGTGACCTGTCTCCTGCTATGTGTCACTCCTTTTCTTCAATATTACATGGGAATACTTCCTGATATACCTTGGAACTTAGAAATTTCTCAAGAAGATATATATTGATTGCCATCACTGATTTTTCACTGTTTTCTTCCTATCGCTGCCCCACAATCTCTTAGTCCTTATGCATGCAGACTTTACTCTCTTATACACTAATAGTCTAACATCCCTTATTTTTACATACAAAAGTTATCCATTTAATACTCCTTAAAAGATCATCTTGTTTATGTCCTATAGGCCCATTCAGAATGGGTTTATGTGCTTAATGGCCATTGGACTTCCTCTTTGGAAAAGTTTCTTTTTGGATCCTCTCTCCATTTTTTAACTGGGTTCTTTGCTCTGTTTTTGCTAAGTTGTATGAGTTCTTTGTGTATCTTTGTTATCAGACCCTTGTCACTTATATGGAGGGCAAATTTTTTTCCCACTCAGTTGGGGTTCTTTTTCTTTTTCTTTTGTCTCTTTTGCATTACAGAAGCTTTTTAGTTTGATGTAGCCACAGCTGTTTATGTTTTCCTTCATTTTTTTGCCATCTATGGATGTGGCCAAAAACGGATTTCTGAATTGTAACTCATGAAGGGTTTTGCCCAGGTTTTTCTCTATGTATTTTATGGTTTTGGGTCTTAAGTCTAAGTCTTTTATCCATTTTGAATTAGTTTTTGTACATGGTCTGAGGGAAGTCCAAATGGCCATTAGGCACATGAAAAAATGTTCAACATCATTAGCAGTAAGGGAAATGCAAATCAAAACCACAATGAGATCCCATCTTACACCAATAAGAATGGCCCACATCCAAAAAAACAGACAACGACAAGTGCTGGCGTGGATGTGGAGAGAAAGGAACACTTTTACACTGCTGGTGGGATTGTAAACTGGTCCAACCACTATGGAAAGCTGTGTGGAGGACCCTCAAACTAATGAAAATGGAACTACCATTTGACCCAGCAATCGCTCTTCTGGGAATCTATCCAAAGGAGATCTCAATGTGGGTACAAAGGGACACCTGTGCTCGGAAGTTTATTGCAGCACTATTTATAATTGCAAGAACTTGGAAACAACCCAAATGCCCCAAAAAAGAGGACTGGATTAAAAAGATGTGGTATATATACACAATGGAATATTGTGCATCAATAAAAAATGACAAATTCGATGATTTTCTGGAAACATGGATGTACCTAGAAGAAATCATACTGGCAGAAACAAGTCAGAAGGAAAAAAACAGATACCAAATGGTTTCACTAATATATGGACAACCAAAATGAAAGTACACAACTGCAGGAGGGGACCAGCTGGAGTAGCCAGGGAGGAGAGGTGGTGGGGGACCCCCAGGGACCTCAATGAAGTGATTGATGTGAAATATATATGTATAAATTAAAATAAAATTAGACTAATTTAAACTAAATTACACCACTGACTACGAAATTCCCAGCCTCTATAATCTTGTGAGAACTAAGACTAATAAACAAAAAAGATAAAGTCAGGAGTAATAGCTGCTATGCCCAGGCACCTGACCACAGCAAAAGTTGGTTGGGAAACATGGTGGAGATTACCATAGAGTCAGTGAAATTCAAGATCTGGGTTCTGCAGCAGAGAACAGTTTTACAGCAGTCCTCCAGTGAGAAGTAGAGAGAGAAAGGCTTAACTGACTGAGAACAGGCTGAAAGTGAAGAGGACCCAGATGGTTGAAGAGGAGCTGGACCACACTCAGGAGCATCTGGCTACAGCACTGCAAAACCTGGAAGGAACTGAGAAAAATGCTGATGAGCATGAGAGAGGTATGAAGGGTACTAAAAACTCAGCCTTCAAAGATGAAGAAAAGATGAAACTCCAGGAAATCCAATTCAAAATTAAGTATGTTATAGAAAAGGAAAACAGAAAGTACGAAAAAGAGGCTCATAATTATGCTGATTATTGAGGAGGATTTGGAAGGCACAGAAGAACAAGCTGAGCTGGCAGAGTCCTATTGACGAGAAATGGATGAACATATCAGACTAATGGACCAGAACCTGAAATGTCTGAGTGATTAAACAACTCCCCGAAAGAAGACAGATATGAGGATGAGATAAAGATCCATGCTGATCAACTTGAGGGGCAGAGATCCATAACTTTTTGAAAGATTTTGAGGGATCATTAGCTAAACTGGAAAAGGCAATTGGTGATTTACAAGATAAACTGAAATATACCAAAGAGACACACTTCTGTATACAAAGGTAACTGAACCAGACTCTGCTGAACCTCAATGAAATGTAGGGCACCCCAGCCTCACCCTGTCTCTGCTTCTCCTACATTTCCTTCTGACTCCAAATCTTCTGTCTGCCTCAAGCTAACCTTTAAAATCAGGGCTAATTTTCAACCAGAAGTCTTGTTTTCTCCTCTAGCACCCCAGCCACCCCTGCTGTTGTGCTTTTCCTGCCAATCTCTCTGTCACTCCACAGCGACTCCAGTTGGTCTAGCACCTTTGAGATCAACATGTAGCATTGCTGCCACAGCAGATTCAGAGAGCCACCTCCTTTAGCCAGGTTCCTGAGGGAACCCGTCCAGCCCCCCCCCCCACCTCCCACCCAGAGTGATGCCATAAATCACACAAATTAGTAAACTAAACTACAGATCTACGTGCAGTCTGGAAAACATAACTATCAGCATGCCGACCAACACTAGATCCATGGTTTCTCAATATGTAGAACAAGTCGGAAAGCAAAACACGGTAAGGAGAAAAAGTGTGGAAATGCCAGCAAGTCCTACAGGAAATAATCCATCACCACCAAAATGAATGAATGAATGAATGAATGAATGAATGAATGAATGAATGAATGAATGAATAAATACAATATCCAGAAAACAACAAAGAAGATATTGAAGAAATTATGTGTATCTCAGACAAAGATTCCAATATCAACATTTTAAATGCACTCCAACAAATAAGGAAAGAATCAGAAAAAAGGACAACAGAATGATAGAAGCATTTAATGCACTAAGGAAGAAGTAGAAAGACATAAAAAAGAAAGCATCACTATGTATAACCTAATCATCAAACTGAAGAATGAAAATGAATCCCTAATTGAAAGAGACCCAGGATTTAAGGGTTGCAATAGATGAGCTTAAAAATGCAGGGAAAATCCATGGAAGCAGATTAGACAAAGTAGAAGAACAAATCAGCACATTGAGGATACAGAAATAGAGAGGATGAAGAAAGACAAAGAGAGAAACAAGGTAAGAAGACTGATGAAAAGCTCAGAGATATGTCAGATTCCTTAAAGAAAAGAAATATAAGAGTAATCCCAGAAGTAAAGTAATATAAGAGGAATCCCAGAAGGAGAGGAGAGAGTCGTGGGAACTGAATGGCTTTTCAATATAATAGTAGAGGAGAACTTTCCAAATCTGATGAAAGAAATGAAAATAGACATACATGAAGCTAAAAGGACACCAAACTACTTTAATGAAAGAAAAGTCACAGGAAGACACATCGTGGTAAAATTTCCAAGAACTCAAGATAAGGAAAAAAATAATGAGAATGACTAGAGAAAAGAAACATAACCTACAAAGGAAAATCCATTAGACTGACCTCAGATTTTTCTGAAGAGACACTCCAAGCAAGGAAAGAATGGAGTCACATCTACAGAAAACTCCAAGAAAAAAAGTTCCAGCCATGAATACTCTAGCTTGCAAAGCTATCCTTCCTCTATGAAGGATAAATTAAAACCTTCTCCAACAAGCAAAGTCTCCAGAGATTTGTTACCACTAAACCCCCACTCCAAGAAATTTTGCAGGAGGCCTCAAGATGAAAACCATAAGAACAAATACAAATAAATAGATGAATGAATGAATGAATGAATAAACAAATAAATCAAAGCCCCAAAATGATCACCAGACCAGAAAACCGTTAGAATCTCAAACATCAACAATCACCCTAAATGTCAATTGTCTACACTCAGCAATAAGAAGACAAAGAGTTGCAGACTGGATCAGAAAACAGAACCCAACATTCTACTTCCTCCAAGAAACACATCTGATCTCTAAGGATAAGCACAGACTGAAGGTGCAGGGCTGGAAAACTACATTACAAGCAAATGGTCCCCACAAGAAAGCAGGGGTTGCCATTTTTATATCAGACAGAGCAGACTTAAAATTAAGAAAAGTGACAAAAGATAAAGATTGCCACTACCTAATGGCTAAAAGGTCAATCCACCAAAAAAACATAACAATAATCAACATATACACACCTAATGAAGGAGCACCAAACTTCATAAAACAAATACTAGTAGAACTGAAATCAAATATTGGTGAGAATACTTATGTTGTAGGAGATTTTAACATGCCACTCTCAATAAAGGACAGATCAACAAAAGAGCAACTACACAAAGACACAAAAGCCTTAAAGAGCTAGACCAAATGGACCTAATAGATATATACAGGACACTGTGCCCCAAGAAAAATAATACACTTTCTTTTCAAAGTTCATGGTTCAAAGTTCATGGTTCTTTCTCTAAAATTGACCATATATTAGGCCACAAGACAAACCTCAACAAATACACAAAGATTAAAACAATACCAATCTTTTTCTCTGATCATAAAGGCATCAAATTATATATCAACAATGAAAAGAAAATAAGGAGAATAAACACTACATGGAGACTGAACAACAGGCGTTTGAAAGATCACTGGGTAAAAGAGGAATTCAAAGAAGAAAGTAAAACCTACATAGAGGCAAACGACAAGGATGAGACAACATTCCAAAATGTGTGGGACACAGCAAAAGCAGTATTAAGAGGAAAATCTATAGCAATACCGGGCCCAAATAAAAAGAATTGAAATAGCCCAAAGATATACTTTAATCTCTCAACCTGATGACCTAGAAAAAGAACAACAAAAAAATCCAAAACCCAGCAGAAGACAAGAAATAAAAAAATAAAAGCAGAGATTAATGAAATAGGAACCAAAACACCATCGAGAAGATAAACAAAATCAGAAGCTGGTTCTTTGAAAAAAATAAAATAAAATTGATAAACTCCGTGCAAGGCTTACAAACAAAGGAAAAGAGAGAACTCAAATAAACAGGATTATAAATGAAAAGGGAGATATGACAACAGACCCAGCAGAAATCCAAAAGATAGAGACTACTACAAATATCTATACACAAGCAAATACAACAACCTGGAAGAGATGGACAAATGCCTAGAACAATACAGTCATCTAAAATTGAACAAAGAAGAAATAGAAAACTTAAACAGGTCAATCACAAGCAGTGAAATTGAGGCAGTCATCAGAATTCTTCCTAAAAACAAGAGCCCAGGTCCAGATGTTTTCACAAATGAATTCTACCAACTTTCAAAGAGGAACTAACACTGAACTGCTAAAACTCTTTCCAAAAATCAAGAAAGAAGGAAACCTATCAAATACTTTCTATGAAGCAAACATTATACTAATTCCAAAACCAAATATAGTGCAAAGAAAAAGTACTGCAAACCAATCTCCCTAATGAACACAGATACAAAATTTCTAAACAAAATCCTTGCAAACTAAATCCAACATTGCATAAAAAAGGATTATCCATCATACCAAATGGGATTCATCCCAGGGGTACAGGGATGGTTCTACATCTGAAAATCAATCAACATACTCCATCACATCAACAAAGAGAAAAACAAAATACATATGGTTATATCAATAGAAGTGGAAAAAGCATTTGATAAAGTTCAGCATCCTTTCATGATGAAAGCCCTGGAAAAAGTGATATAAAAGGAACATACCTTAACATAATAAAAGCTATATATGACAGACCCACAGCAAGTATCATCCTTAATGAAGAAAAAACTGAAATCATTTCAATTAAAGTCTGGAACCAGGCAAGGATGCCCACTCTCTCCACAACTTTTCAACATAATTCTGGAAGTCCTAGCTATGACAATAAGACAAGAGAAAGACATAAAAGGAATCCAACTAGGGAAAGAAGAAATAAAACTATCATTATACATATGATACTCTATGTAGAGAACCCAGAAAAAACAGAAAAGCTAATTGAAATAATAAGTCAATTCAATAAGGTAGCTGGATACAAAATCAACACACAAAAATCAATAGCATTCATATGTGCAAAGAATCAATCAGAAGAAGAAGAAATTTTTAAAAAACACCCATTTACCATTGCACCAAAGAAAATCAAATACTTGGGAATAAAGCTAACAAAAGAAGTAAAAGACCTATAAAAAGAAAACTATAGAATATTTTTAAAAGAAATAGAAGATGATGATAAAAAATGGAAAGTCACTCCCTGTTCATGGGTCAGAAGAATCAACATTATCAAAATGGCCACACCACCAAAGGCAATCTACAGATTAAATGCAATTACAATAAAGATCCCAATGACATATTTTAAAGAGATAGAACAAAAATTACTGAAATTCATATGAAACAACAAAAGACTGAATAGTCAAAACCCTTTTGACAAACAGAAGAGAGAATGGAGGTATTACTATTCCAGACTTCAAACTGTACTACAAAACAGCGTGGTACTGGTACAAAAACAGACAAACAGACCAATGATTAGAATCAAATACCCAGAAATAAAACCACACTTATATGGTCAACTACTCTTTGACAAAGGGGCAAAAAACATACTCTGGAACAAAAATAGCCTCTTTAGTAAATGGTGCTGGGAAAACTGGTCCAGCCACTATGGAAGACTGTGGAGGACCCTCAAACAATTGAAAGTGGAACTACATTTGACCCAGCAATCCTACTACTGAGAATCTACCCAGAGGACATGAAAACACTAATTCAAAAGAACACCTGTAAGCACATATTTATTGCAGCTCTGTTTACAATTGCCAAGATTTGGAAACAAACCAAATGTCCCCAAACCGATGATTGGCTGAAAAAATTGGTATATATACACTATGGAATACTACGCTTCAATCAAGGAGGACAAACACACGTCATTCGCAGCAACCTGGATGGAACTAGAAAGACTCATATTAGCAGAAATAAGCTAAAAAGAAAAAGAGAAATACAGAATGGTCTCACCTATATGATGGATATAGGGAAAAACAAACAAACGAATAAGAAAAAAAAAAAAAAAAACAACAACCAATGGGACTGAACAATGGAGCAAGAGAGGAGGATGGGAGGAAGGCGGGGAGGCAAAGGGCACAAAAGTTTAGGATGGTTAACAGGCGTTCATGAAGTGGGAAAGCCCCAGGGTACACAATAATGCAATAATATAACATAAATATGTAAATTTAAAAAAATTAATTTAATTTAAAAAAAGAACAACCATCACAATGATAGTCGACATTCTCTGTGGATACCTCTTCTATCCTATTCCCCATTATATATTCCCTGAAATAATAATCAGTACATTGGATTTGATGTTTACCATTTCAGTGGTATTTGAAACTTTTAAATCACACATCAGTAAATAATATATTATTTTGCATGGTTATAATTTCATAATTATGGTATTGTAATATATATCTATGTAACTGGCTTTCTTCTCACAAAAAAATTAAAAATTAATAAAAATATTTCCTAACTAGGATATTGGAGAACATCCCCATTTGTTACTTCTATTACTGTATCCAAATTTCAAGTTGTCTTAAAGTTTTAAAATTTGTAATATTTGTCATATCGATATCTTGTAGTATCCCAATTTTCTTTTATATGTATGTTTTAAGCCTGAAATAAACTATATAGCTTTAGAAAAAATAAAAAATAATAATAAAAATAAAAGAGATCAACATGTAAGGGAAAGGGACACAATGCAAATGTTTCTTTTAAAAGCATGTTATGATGTAAACATTCTGTAATTAACATTTTTTGTCATTTTTGACATAACACATTTGTGAAGCATCCAAATAATTCCACAGTTCTGAATCAGTAGTCTAATCCCTTTCTCACTTTTGAAAGTTAACTTCTTTGCTTGCTACACATTGACCTCTTCCATATAGAAAGGGGAAAAGGTGTAGGACTTCCTGGGAGCCAAACAGAGACAAGAGAAAGACTCCATTGTGGTAAACCTATTTGTTCTGTACAAAGTGCTAGCCAAATCAAGTGATGAATCCAGGAGGAATTATCTTTTAAAAAAATAAGAAAGAGAGAGAGAGAGAGAGAGAGAGAGAGAGCTATTCAGGTATTTAGCTTTAAGATATCTTTGAATATTTTTGTTGTTTTTCTTTAGAGCGACCACTTTAAGATAGTGATTTTGTTGTTTTTCTTTAGAGCGACCACTTTAAGATAGTGAAATTTCTGACACCAAATCCTTGTCACTTCTGTCTGCCTCTTTTCAATAATGTAACCCTTATGTTGAGGTGACCAATTCCTTGAGCGTCCCTGTTTCCTTGGAAGATAGAAAAGAAAATTATGTTTTTGCCATTGATTTAGATGTATGAAATTCATCACTTTTTCTAGTTCTGTAATTGCTATCTCTTGAAAGTGCCATCTCATTGTTTATATATTTAGTGTTGGGGTTATCTTGAAAAATGTACATAAAAACTTCTTGCATGATTTTTAAACTTTGCCTCTTTGGGTATGGAGTACACTGTCTATTCAATCTGGCTATGAGAACACTTGTCAGTCAGTGGGCTGTGTGATTTTAAAATTTTCTTTCCTTAGTTAAAAACCCCTTTTAGTGAAGTTTCTGTAAGGTCTGGTAGCTATACATCCTGCAGCTTACTGGCTAGAAATGTTCTTTTCTGTGGTGTGGTCTCTTTGGAAGGCTAATTGGGGGAGAGAGAGAATCTAGTGATGCAATTGACATGAATTGATGTGTCTTTTTGAAATAAAAAAAACCAGTCACTCCAAAAAAAAAAAAAAGAAAGAAAGAAAAGATGAAATCATACATGTTTTCACTAGTTTTAATAATTGACCATAAAGTGAATCATAAACAGATTAACAAGTCTTACTTTTGGAAGGGGGCTGGGGAGTTGGAGGGAGAGGGAGAGATAGAAAGGATAGGAAAGAAGAGAGAGAAAGTTCTGGCAGTTAAATCATGAAAAGATATATTTATCTGCACCATTATTCCAATAAGAGGTTTATTTACTTAAAATCTTCAAAATATCCATGAGATATTGAGCTTACACTCAAAAAAGTGTTTAATTCTTAATACATTTGTTCTTAAAGCATTTGTTCCATTATATCACCTATTATTTGAATATCTAATGCCATTTTATTCCTATCTTTTATTAAAATGACAATATTTGATGTTTTCTAAGCTGCTTTAAATATATTTGTTCTCCTTTACGTTTATTCTCTCATTTCATTTCATGGAATTTTAGCTGAAAGTTCCCATGGCAGAGTTGCTTGGTCACAATTTCACCCAGTATTTTATATTATTCATTTGAATATATATATATATATTCAAACATATGCATATATATGCACTTACTTGAATATCTCTCTACATATACCACACATATTATATTTTTCTCCATTTAATATTTTTTCTATAGAAAAAAAGATTGCAGCAATAAACTTTTAGAAACAATGCATGAGTGAACATGTGTGTTTATTTTTGTCATTTCATGTCATATGTAGTAAAGGTTGGATTTCTGGGTCATAAGTTTTGTCTGTAAGAGATACTACCAGAATGGTATGAGTCTTCTGCTTGCTATTTATACCGTTGTCCACCCCTGGGAATATTCATTCCTTTTTTTCTGATGACTAGTGATAATTAACTCCTTTTATAAATTATTGGTCAATTAGGTATCTTCTTTACTTTGCCTCATCAATATTTTGTACATTTTACTAGGTTGTCATTGATTTGTGGCATACCTAGGAGAACTCTAAATATACCTTCTAATATCATGTTACAAAGTGTATCTCCCAGATTTTGACTTGCATTGTGTCTTCTGATATAGACAATTTTGATTTAGATCAAGACTAATGGATAGTTGATATATTTGAGTTCATGTTAAATAATCATTTCCTATCCTATAGTCATGAATGTATTTACTGCATTTTCATATGGAAGTTTGTTTTGTGTTTCATACACTGTCCACAATAGCTTCTGATGGCTAACACTGGTATTTTTTCTCAAAATGCTTGATGAGCCATTTTTTAAGCATTCGTTCAATTTGTTGTGTTCAGTGTCTCTCTTTTATTTTTCTCTTATTTTATAATTCTTAATAGTCTGAATACTACTTTGAAAAGATAATTATAATTCATATGTCAGTTCAATTTATATGGAGTAAAAACAACTGTAATATATGCTACAATGATTTAAGTTTCAGTTTCTCAGTGATTATCTTCTCTGGATGGTAGTTACCTACTTAGCAGCTATTGGAAATACTCTCTTGATTCTACTGTTCCAATTTTCACACTAATTGCTTAACCTTCGGGTTAATGACATTTTTACTTATTGCTTAGCACAGATCCAGGAGATGTAAAGGTCAACCAGTTTGTTTTTCCAAATGGGCCCTCTGTCACTACTTGCATGAGTTGGGCTGTGCTTCCAACTTGCTAACAGCTGAAAAGCTTACACTCAAAAAAGTGTTTAATTCTTAATACATTTGTTCTTAAAGCATTTGTTCCATTATATCACCTATTATTTGAATATCTAATGCCATTTTATTCCTATCTTTTATTAAAATGACAATATTTGATGTTTTCTAAGCTGCTTTAAATATATTTGTTTTCCTTTACATTTATTGTCTCATTTCATTTCATGGAATTTTAGCTGAAAGTTCCCATGGCAGAGTTCCCATGGCAGAGTGAAATAGTGACCAGAGTTGGTCACTATTTCACTCAGTATTTTATATTATTCACATGAATATATATATATATATTTATATTCAAACATATGCATATATATGCACTTACTTGAATATCTCTCTACATATACCACACATATTATATATACATACATGCATATGCATATACATATATGCCCACATATGCACATTTCACACAAATATATGCATATATATAGTTTTGCTTATATTTCAGAAAACCATGCATAGTAGATTAATTCATATACTTTATTGATTTTTTCAAATAAAATGTTTTCTTCAAATAAATCACTTAATTTTGCATCCTCTAAGAATTCAAAAATACTAATCTCTCTGAATAGTTGACATTCTATCACTAATTGGATAAGCAAAATTTTAATAGATCAAACAAACTGAATTTGGAGTTAGAAAAATGGAGACAAGTAGTGTGTTGGATAATCTAAGTGATTACATTCTTCAATTCTTTGCTATTTCTGATAATTGACGTGATTGATAGGGTATTTTATTAATGAGCTTGACTTAGCTTAATACAATTAATTCACAACATTTAATGTATACCATAGGCGTAGGCTGCCCCTGCAGCCTTACCTAATTATTTTTTAAAATTGTGTGAGCAAGACTAGTTGCTTTAGAACAGCTGAAGCTAATTCATTAGTGTTAGATATAATCATTCAAAGCACTTTCAGCAGGTTACCAATATCATAGTTCACCTTACCATCTTTTTTGGGGGGGATAGTTCATACCATTGTTACAGTAACAATTAGAAAAGGTCTCTTTTCATATATTGTAAGTCAAACTAATGATGTGCTGCATGTTAAATCTTCATCATTTGTATATCTAATGATGAGCAACTGGGAGTCAGCTGATAAATTATTTTTAATTTACCTAATTTGTTATTAGAGCAATTATCAGGGAAGCCTTTTGAATACTGAGTATGCAAGTAGTTTTGTTAAAATTTGAATTTAAGTGGCTATTAAGCAATAAAATTATCTTACTTCTCTGTTCTTATTTACCATTTATCAAGTTCTCCAAAATGTGATAAAAATTTTAAGCTGAATATGTAGAACATAGTACCTTTGAAATATTTATCTATATTTACATATAAATACCCGATGACAATATATTTGGTTGAAATAAAATAAGTAGATTTGAAGGTAGTATACTGTGATAAATAAAACATGATACTGTAAAAACAAAGGAGTTACAAAATTAATACATAATATTCTGTGTGTCCTTCCAATATATTCTTATGCTATAAAGAACAATTTTAATATAAAATATATAATATAATGTTATACACTACATTTCATCTGAAAATTAAATAAATTTCAGAACACCTGGTGAATTTAACTACCAAATATAATCATTTAAGTCACATTATAACATAAAAATCTGTAATTGGTGAGGAGAAACCACTGAGATTGTATATTTGAGCTAAAGTACTGGCTGAAATGTCTCACCCCACTTGCCATATCGACTAGTTCTTTCCAATGGAAAGTGAATAAAGTAATGTATCATTTCCTAACCAAGGTACTTAATAGGCTAAACTCTCTCTCTCTCTCTCTCTCTCTCTCTCTCTCTCTCTCTCTCTCTCTCTCTCTCTCTCTCTCTCTCTTTCTTTCTCTCTTGCTTGCTCTCACAAATAGCCCTCATAAATCATTCCACTTAAGGGTTCTGCTTCACTGATTGACTGCAGAACTCCCCAAACACTCAACCACTCTTGAAATATTCATACTCATTGTTGTTTGCAGATGACCTGCCTTAACTAATGCAATTTGTGCTTATCTCATGTATTAGGTAGCAATCCTTTTGAAACACCTCCAATTAATTATTAAGTCTTTGCTCTCAGTGGGAGAATTCACAAGATTATTTTATATTTTACCAGTATTTCATATATTTAACTGTCAATGGCATCTTGAATTATTTTTAACCCCTTGAATTCTAGGCTAACAAATGCTCATGTTCTCCACCTACATCAAACTGCTTTTCTACATCTTTCTCTAGCATCCTACAATCCTTTAAGTATTTCCCAGTACCCTGGGAATAAGTCCTTAGTCCTCAGGGTTTTAATTTATTCTCTGAATAATTTCTTTCAAGCTTGTGGCTTTAATCTACATCTCAGATTTGTAACATCTATCTCTATACCCAAATCTTAGCATCTCTGTAAGAATCCATAAAGTATTATAAACTTAACTTACCCAAAGAAATTATTTACTTTCTCTGAAAACTGTTTCGCTTCATAACTATCTCCAGTTTACTAAATATATTAGTAGTTATCAATCTATTTAGTGCAGAATCCAAGGAGTTAGCTTTTCTCTTATTTATTCTTTTCCTACACTAATCCATTTGGATCTTCTTTGAAAGTGTGTTCTATCACTTCTC
>PVHY01000144.1:267500-308462 GCA_004024945.1 Uropsilus gracilis | reverse complement strand
TCCCTCTCCCTCTCCCTCTCCCTCCACCCCCACCAAAGCATTCACTGGAGAAACAGATTAAGTATACTATTAAAGATTAACATTGGGATATTACAAGAATTTAAACTACTTAGATTTTATACCATATACTGTAAAATGCCTTATTTTATCATGAGTTTGCCTTTGCCCTGTAGGTTTTATTGTTTCTAAGATAGTGGAATACTATTTTTATCATCTTATTTCCCATAATTGCTATGTTTTTCTCAGAAACAATGAGTTAATATGCCCTTTATTTACTCTGCAACTAACCCTGGGGCAGAAAAGACATCCTTAGATAACTCTTCCATGCTTCCTTGAATCACTGTCCTGTTAGCAAAAGTGTTCAAATATAAGATATCCAAAACTATACAAACATTCATATCTCTTTCTAGGCCAAACCTGAAAAGGAACCTAATCATACAACTCAGAGAAAATTGTTAATGGTTTATATATGTGGAAAATCCAGCATTACATATATGTTTTCATAAATGAGTATACATCATCGCCGAGCTTAGAACTATGACACCAGGTGACTGTATAATCATTTACCTCAGTGATTTTCAAACATTTCAAACACTGCAAATAGAGTCAAAATGCTTCATTTAGTTAATTAATTTAAATATAAATGCACACCCATTCAGATATATAAATATATGAGAATCTGTGTATTTACAAAATTAAAATTACATTGACAAGCTTCCACTAAGTTTTCACATACCTTGAGCAAAGAATCCTCGGCAGTAACCCATAACAACAGCAAGTTGACAGGCTAGAGAGCAAATAATTAAAATCAGGCAGCTGCTAGAGAGGCCTACCCAGAACCAGAAACAGGGTGAGAGTGGCAAGTGCGCGAGTTCCCGGAAGCCCCTGCACCTAGAAAACATGCCTGGCGAACTCATTACGTCGGCAATCAGCGACATGCCCGTGCCCTGCGCACCATACTCCTGCCACACAACATAATTTACAGGGGCTAACATCATTTTCAGACAGAGATCTATGGTGGCTGTCTCTCCAGTGATACCCTTGCAACTTGTTTACATTGTATCTCTTGCGGTGGTGGATGGCCTAATACCGACAGTAACTAGAGGCCCCTCTGTCTCTGGACATGAGCCACCATGTTTGAGACAAAGGCATACCAGACTCTCACATCGCCCTTTGTTTTTATGAAAGATTTAAGGTCAGTGTGGTTAGTCAAGGCCCCCTGGGCCACTATCAGTTGTACCATAAACAGGTGATGGTGGGTACCTCAGACTGAAGACAAGATGTCAAGCACCCTGGCACTGGACAACTCCCTAGAGTAATTGGGGACTGACCCTTCCCTGCGGGGCTCATGGTGCCCTGATGATACTGAAAAAGTACCACCATTCAGCCAAGCTGCAAACATAAGCACTAAGGTTTGCGTTTTTTACAATCAGCTTTGCTGCTTCTTGAAACCACAGTGATTCAGCCTTAAAAGTGTTGTGTTGTCCATTACTTGGAGCATTTCACTTTAATTTATATTCGAAATGTAAAAGAATCAGAAGTAGCCTTTTGCACAGTCTTTTGAGTTGAGGAGTAGTACTGAGAGAAAAAAAGGGATTAGAATTCAACATCTTTTTCCCAGTTCTGTCTCCTCTTCATATCAAAGGGAAACCCAATGCCCAATAAACCAAGGGGGTAGAGTAGTAGGTTTGTTTTGGTAAATGGCCCATATTGAAGTTTTTTCTTCCCAGAAAAGGGGAAGAAACAAGTTTGTGTCCTTTTAAGCAGAAACTAAAAGGAAATTTTAGGAAATGATTGTCATAAACATGAAAGTAATGAGTTTTCTATTTCAAAATATATATTGAAAATAAATTTGTTAAAATTAAGTTGACTTATACAATATATTTTATTTGCCTAGAAGTGAGATTATAGAAATCAATGAAGAAAACTATTTCTAATTGTCTAGTAAAATTAGTATTATTAATGTACTTTGCAAATAGCTCAGCTTCTGAACATGGATATTTTATGTACCTGATAGCCAGGCCGAATTTTATGTAATATGCATACCAAGTGAATAGTTAGCTATAATAGATAGTGCTGCTTGCCCTATACAGAATCTTGGAAGCAAAACAATAAAGTGAATAAGCATAAACATTTATTATATCAAATCAAACAACCTACATTCAAATGGGTGTTCTGCCCAAATACTTCTCAGTCTTTCAGCTGCCACATTTATAATGGGGGAATGATAATACCTACCTTGCAAAAATGATATAAATATTTAATATTATAATACACATGAAAAATGCTGTGTCAACTGTAAAATGCAATGTGTTACCACTTATAACAGCCAATAAGGTATTGTTTATAAACTTAGAAAAGTAACTCAAGTACATAAGATAAATCATACAAACTCCTGTGTAAAATGACTTCTTTCAATAATACTACTCTTCACAGCAATGATTATATTTTCCTCTTGAGTGAATGATGTTGAAAAGAGCAATAAGATGTTTTCTAGCAGCTGTATATTTAGCCCATAGTGAATTATTTTCAGATTGTTTACATTGCAAACAATGCATTCCATAAGAAAGGAAACAAAAACATTAAGATTCTGAAATGAGTTTTTAAATGTTAAGATTATTTAAGCATTTCATCTATTATACAATTTATATTATGCATAGCATAAGCATACACATACAGTAAGGAAATGATTTTGAAAAGTCGACACTAGGTGGGTCCATAGTAATGAACTGAACATTTTATATTGCAATGTGAGAAATGTCTGTTTAAAATAGATGTATTATGGCTTAAAACAAGGCCAATTGAAATGGAGTAAAAGGAAAAACTTTATTGGTATTTTTTAAAATGTATATTACATATTCAAAGTATTTTAAATTATTTCTTATCCTAGTGATATAGTATCTGCCAAAATAGTTTATTCTCATGAATAATAATAATATATAATAACATAATAAGTAATATAGAGTAAAAATAGGAATTCCATAGTTTTTGTGTTTTCTAGGGTAATAGTTTCCTGATAAATGACTTTTCTAATTAAAAGTAATCTTTTAAAACCTTAAACATTCACAATGATACTAACAGATCTAACAAAAACATTGCATTCTATCTCAGCAATGAGATATCATGGCATAGTAGAAAATGTTAAAAATAATATAACTTAGAATATAAGAGAATGAATGGTAAATTACAAATACTTTTCTATCACATGTTAGTAATAACAAATTAAAGTGATTCCTTAAAATAAACTGATGTCAATATTTCCTATATGAATTTATCCTCTGGTTATCCTGGCTTTGGTATTTCTAGTTAGAAATTTTTTGAAGAATGTATAATTTATTTTTGTTGCTGGAAAAATTCCTATAGTAACAAGGATATTATATCCAGTTCAAAATTAATCAAGCTGGCATTTATTAAATAATTCATAAACAGCAAAGTACTGCAATAAACACTCTTTAACCAACTATTTCAGGTGGGCATTATTGTTAGAATCAATTCCATTAAAATATATAAGCAAATTTATCACATAATTTGTCAAAAGCCAAACAAATAGTAGATGGCAGAATGTGGAATCACTGGTTCTTGAATCGTTTTAGCTAAACTTCAAAATTGTGCCTACACTTGCTGGTGGTGTTAAATAACCACCTTCCTTTTTTTCCCTTAATGAAATATAGGATGGCACTCACCCACACACAGTACCACCAAAATAACTATTTCTAAGATTTGCAATACCTCCATATTTCTAAATCTAATGGGAACTTAAATACATTATTTGACCAAGCTTTCTTTTATAGAACATTCTTTTCTCTTTACTCCCATTATTCTTGGGACCTGTTTTTCATAATACTTCTTTATCTGCCCCTTTTTGTGCTTCCTTGAGTGTTGTTCCTTCTGTGCTCATTTTTGATACTGGAGCAACTTGGTCCGAGCATTAATTCTCTTCCCTTTTCCAAGAGAGAATTACATTTAATCTTTTACTTTCAATAACATTTAAATGTCAAGGCTCCAAAATAATTTTTCTATCTCAGATCACTCTTCCAATTTTATATCTGCACCGGGATACCATATACTCATCACACACTCAAAAATCTCCAAAAGGTAAAGTTAGTTTAAATTCTTCAGGGTAACTTTAACTTTTCTCTATGTTCATACTAAGTGCGCTCAACCTGAGTTTTCATTGTGGAATCAAGAGTTGTTCATTGTTTCACTTATTTTTAGGGTGGAAAGTAAAAACTTCACATGGTAAAAAGTCTTATAATACAATAAACAAAACAGAGCCACAGACACAATATCAGTGATGGCTAGATATTGTTCTGGATTGCATTGTTGTGGTTTGTTTTGCTACACAGAAAGTACATATATTTTAAATGAGCTCACAAAGGACAAGCTCCACAAAAAAATTCTAACAAGGAGCACTCCAGGCCGGACATGGTGGCTTGTGCCTGTAAGCTTCAGCCTATGAAGCGGCTGGGGCTAGGGATCGTGGTTCGAGTCCCGCCTAGGGCCTATAGAGAGACCTAGTTCCAAAAAAATAGCTGGGCATGGTGGTGCACGCCTGTAATCCCAGCGACCTGGGAAGCTGAGGCTGGGAGTTGCTTGAGTCTGTGGTACTCCAGGCAACAAGAGCCTGCAGTTCCACAGGCAAAAATAGGGAGACCTAGTCTAAAAAAAAAAAAAAAAAAAAACCCACAAAGGCCCACTCCAAAGAAAGTGCAGTCAGAACTTTGTTCTTGGTGCGCACTTCAAGTTGGAAAAACCCAGAAGTTTTTGATTGCTTAACAGCATGTCAGCATGCACAGGGTCATCTTATCAACCTGTAATGCATGCTGCATTAACCACAATGACATGCTATCTATGTTGTGCTGTTTTATTCTATTTTATACTTTTATGTTAATATGGACTAGCCCACAGTCTATCATGAACAGAGAATAACCCTCTTCTTCCTACAAAGGCATGCATCACAGACAACTTTACTGAGCTATAACTCACATACAATACATTCACTTAAAGTGTGCAATTCAATGATCTGTGGTATAGTCTTTAAAAATTGTGGGTATGGAGAGCCACAAAATTAACTAAGTATACAATTCAGTGGTACTAATTACCCAAAATTTGCAGTCATTAGTAACATCTATTTCCAAAAAATCTTCATCATCCCAAATATAAACCCTGACCAATAATCAGTAACACCCCATCGTATCCCCAGTAATTTTTAATCTGCCTTCTATCTGTGAATTTGATTATGATAAAGATCATACATACTGTAGCATGTATCATTTCTCGCATGACTTCAGAGTATTCTATTGTATAAATATACCACATTTCCTTATCCATTCATTTATTGATGGACACTTGGGTTGTTTCCACATTTTGCCTATTGTGAATAGTATCACAATGAACACTGATGTACAAGTATTTGTTCAAAAGTCTGTTTTCAATTCCTTTGGGTATATAAGTAGGAATAGAATTGCTGGGTCATATGGTAATTACATGTTTAGCTTTTTGAGGAACCACCAAACTGCTTTCCATAGCATTTCCACCAACATTATGAAAGAGTTCCAATTTCTCCACATCCTTGCCAACACTTATCTTTCATTTTTGTTTATTTGTTTGTGTGTTTTGTATTTTATTAGAACCATCTGATTAGATATGTCAGTTGACTCATTATATATAATTATATTATATATTATATAGATATATAATTATACTTCTTTGGATAAAAAGTAGGAAAGATCTTGTCCCTCAAGGTTTCACCTGCCTAAGTTTGCAGTTTGACATAAAAAAGACTAAATGATTCCTTCAGGTTAACGTGTCAGTTGAGCATTTTTATTCAGGATCCAAAAACAGCATACAAACCTCAGTGTAATACAAATTACAAAACTAAAAAGCTAAAACACTGAAAATACTCTGGATATATTTCTACTTTTTTCTCTTTGAAGGTTTTGTTTTTGCTGTAGTTGCAGACACTAATATTGTTTATGTTAGAGACACAAACAAAATTCTACACTTTCATTCTAAGTTAAAATACAAAATTTCACCCAGACACCATCCAGTATTAAACAATAAAGGGATTATGGATCAAAAAATGATCAAGACAGATAAATGTAAAACAAAGTTTTCTTTTTAAAAAAATAATCTAGATTATGATCTTCCTCTAAACAGTTTGGTCACTCCTTAGTTCTCCAAAAACACTTTCTAAAACCATGCTGTTTCTGGGCAGGAATGATAGGATGTGGGGAATGAATCATTTTGCAAGAAAATCAATCTTTTCTTTCATTTGTGGGATAACAATTTAAAAATTGTTTGATTATTACAGGAACAGTAAACAAATAATTAGAGAAGAAGTTTTGGTGATAGGAAAATTCTGGTTAAGAAAAACAAACAGGAGAATAAGAAGTAATGGATAAAATAAATTTTTGAAATGTGCTACAAGGAAAGATGACCAAATATTAAGAAAGGAAATGTTTTAGATCTGTGTGGAAAAGATTCTATCAAAGCAGATTGACAAAAAACCTAAAGTACCAATTTTATTTCACTTTATGTCACTTTATTTCATGTGCTAGCTTATATTTAGTTTGCCAGTCACAGCATTAATATCCATTCATTTTTACCATATTTATACATATATTCATAATTTCCATTCATTATATGTAGGTATTCTGTAGTCCCAAAACAGAGTTATAACAACATAAAAAGTTCAGGTATTCTGCTTGAATGAAAGTAGATTTGAAAAAATATTAAAATGTTATGTTAATACCCAGCGAAAGAATACATCTAAATCTTCCTTTATTGATATTTTTTCTTGTTGACAACTTGGAACATTAACATTAAAGTCAACCAGCCAGACCTGAACTCTGGAGAGTAAATATATATGAAAATATGATATATACACACACAAATATGAACTATATTAAAATATATAGATATACATATCAAAATTAAACATAAAACATGACATGAAAAAACAAATACTAAGTTCATTGATTAGAGTTCTACTTATTATTTCAGCATCCAGATCTAACTTTTTGTTGTGTCTGTTAGTTGTTTGCTTGTTCTCAAATGGGATTTTTTTTGTCTTTTTCATAGTCACTAGTTCTCTGCTATGTATCATTTGTATATGTTATAGAAACTTTGAAATATGTTCTGTTTCTTTATAGTGGGGCAGTGCAATGACAGTGTATGTTCACATGTTTAAGAATGAATTTTCTAGGTTCACATTCTCCCTCTATCATTTATAAGCTACTTTCTGTGCCTTAGTTTTCTCCTCTGTAAAGTGAGGTTGATATCTACTTGATAAAATTATTGTTAAAATGAAATAAAATAATGTTTGTGTCTTGCATATAAAATGCAATATTTAAATTTTGCTACTAAAAGCTTCAGAAAGGAAGTCAAAAGTTTTATATTCTGACAAGTGTTTTTTAATTTAGTAATATGATATTACTTAACCTAACAAATGATGATCCCTCCCAAATGACTTGTAAGCAAAATTCTAATAGATGTAATTTAGAATTACTGCATTCTGTCCAGCTATAGGCAAAAACCTCAATACAGTTAATTTAACTCATTAAACAAGCAAAGCAATAAGCAAGAAAGCAATATGCCTCATCATGTAAATTTTACAAACTAAAAGACAAACTTTTATACTAGGCACTCTTGAAACAATATATTTTAAAATAAAAATGGAATAATTTAAATTCCTTCAATTCAAATCATGACTTAAAGAAACAATTGGGTAGTCATAAAATACTAGACTCTGAGCTTGATTAAAGAAAAAGAAAAAACTGTCTAAAGTTAAACCTAAAACTTATTTTGTCAAAACTTCTGAGGAAAACAGTTACTAAGGAACTGGACACAAGACAGTTCACCTAAATCTCGATGAAATAGTTGAGTACGGTCTCTAAAGACTTTCAGTCTCTTAGACTATGTCTTTAATCATTTCTATGATATCAACAATCTAATCATGAGAGAAAGAGAACAGAAGCTCTTTGAACCTGAGAAACAAATCCTGGAATTGACTTCATTTTAGTTATTTTATTGTAAAGTCACTTGATTTAAGATTTGTTAAGACCATAAACCGAATGATTATAAGTAAATTTGAATGATAGCAGGAATATTACTTAGGAAGTGACTTGGAATTCCATTAGAGAGTCATCTGAAGGTGGTTCATGTTGTCACTAAAGACATGTCTGTCTATAGCAAGACAATGATTCTTTTTTATATGCTAGGGATACAAAGAACAGTAAACCCACTGACAACTCTCCTCTCTCACACCCTGCATTCACTGTCAACCCTCTACTAGATTACAAAACAAAACCAGATAAAACAGCCACTTTATTTTAAAATCTGCTGGCCTAGAAGAGATTGTGAGAAACCAATGTAAGAGGCAAAGAAGAGAAAGAAAGAAAGAACTTAGAGGATTCACATTCTATAAATGGACTGTTTTCCCAAATATTGTAAAATATCTTCTGTACTGAGTAAACTTTGAGTTTTACCTTATTACTTTCAGTGAAATATCATTAAATTTGTACTTGGACAAAAATTACTTGGGGATGAAAAACAGGGAGATAAGATTTGTACAGGAGACTATCATCTATAACTTAATGAGAATTAATTTAGTCAAGATTAACTTTCTCCAGTATTTCATTGAGGTTATCAATACAGTACTGAGCCAGTTTCAGAGGAGAGATGGCAAGGAATAATTTTAGAATTTGGAACATGTTTTAAAGTGATACTTTTACCCTCCCAGCTCTCAACTCCCCAAAAAGCAGTGGGTGGAACAGAAGTTTGAGTAAACGGAAAAGTAGCATGCTTTTTTTTTTTTTTCATTAAAGGAAAAGATATATAGAGGCTGATAATTGATGGAAACTGAATTTACCTCACTATTTTACTAGGCTACCTAAGAAAAGAAAAACTAAGTAATGCTTTTCTTGTCCCTCTTGAACTTAAGACCCCCCCCCCATCAACTCTAAACCTGTGAAAGCTGTAGTCCAGATGCTAACTTGATTAAATAGGCTTTAGTGGGCTGGCCCGGTTATCCAAACAAAATTTGTAACTTTATTTCTGTAGGAAACTGCATTGTGAATTCCAAAATTCAAAAAAAACTGCTTGAAACAACCTGTTCACAAGTGTGGGACAGATTGCCCAGTATATGTTTTGGATATAAGAAATGATATGACACCTTACTGGATAATAACATAGTAGGACAAGTGATTCAAATAACTATGATTAATTTGAATAAATTCTGCTGGAAGTACCCAAAGGTGTGCTAACTATCTAAACCCCTGAAAATTTTGGCTGGTAAATTTCTAAAAACAGATTGACTCACGATATTTTCAATGTCCAAAAATTTGTCTTTTACTCATACAGTAAAGAATAATACCATGTTGCACATTTCAACACTTCTGTCTTCAATCCTAAATAAAACCCAAATGTATGTAATATCAAAGGCGAACCATCAGAAATATCAAAGTTTAAAACCATTTTATTTGGTTTATTTTTAGTATAGGAACAAAACTTTGGAATTAATGATAGAAAGCCTGGCTATATTAATCACACACAAAAGAACTAAAATATAAGACTAGAGATATGATACCACATTTCCCAAAATACCATCACTTTTCACTGCTTTACATCATTTTTCAGAACTGTTCAATGCCCTTTACAATCAGCATCCAGTCCCTCTTCAAAGTACAGAATACTTGCTTTCTCTTTGTCAAGAATTTATTGACTTTATCATAAATCAATCTAAAGTCAAACCACTCTAGGTTCTCACTCTAGGTTTCCTCATTCTAGGTTCTACAATTAAACTAGGTTGCTTATTTTTATTTGAAATTCAAAATTAATCAACATTAATAGAAATTTTCCCAATAATTGCTAATTAAATAAATTTGCCACATACCTTTAGATACTACATAATTTTAAAAATCATTAAAAAATTTTGCACTATTTATCACATCTCCTTGAAGTTTTAGATGTACTAGTTCCTAGTTTTTCTAGTCAATGCCTTCTGAATTTAAGAAATATACCTAAACAGCAATTTAAAAATATCTACTTGCATTAAAAAAATGAGATAATTACTAAACTCCCCCCTCACTCACTTCAAAACAATTTAGCTATAAGTCTTTTATTGTATGAAGGTTGATATTCAAGTAGTTCTGGCACATTACTTAAGATCACAAAAAGTTGGTTAAGAAAATAATCATTAATACTTATTGTAGTGTTTTCAACTCCAGATTGAGAAGTATTATTGATCTCAGGGAGAAGAAAATCTTACATTTTAATGTTTTTCTCGATGAAGGGTATCTTCCAAGCATTGGTATAGAACAAGCCCCCTCTCATTTACCTTTTTGCTTCCTTTCCTTCAGTAGTCATATTTAACTGTGACTATTTTCTACATTTCATGTAGTCATTGTTCTAAGATTGGTAGATCTCTTTGAATAAATTTTTCATACAGGTTATATAGACAGAAAGCTAAGTTACTGCATGATTCAAAGTGTCCTTTGCAAGATTTAAAATAAGCTAAATATATTTTCCTTCTAACATCGAAGATATTGCTTCTTTGTCTTTGAGTATTCATTGCAGCCACTGAAATTTTAATGTTAATTATATATATATATATTTTTTTTTTTTCTTTGATACTAGGTCTTGCTATTTTTGCCTGTGGAACCACAGGCTCACGTTGCCTGGGGTACCACAGACTCAAGCAATCCCCAGCCTCAGCTTCCCAGGTAGCTGGGATTATAGGCACGTGCTACCACACCCAGATATTTTTATTGGGACTAGGTATTGCTATGTGCCCCCAGCAGGACTTGAACCGCCATCCCTGACCCTGGCTGTGGCTTCCTAGACTGCCACCTACAGGCATGCGCCACCATGCCCAGCTAATGTTAACTATATTCTTATTCTTTTAAATACAGTATTTCTCTATGTATATTTGTTAGTATATAAATATATATAATACTTGGGGAAAGATATGAATTATAATAGCTCCACAGAATATGGTATGATGCAGAAATATCCTTGATATGCCCCATTTAAGAAATGACTAATACAGTATTTGCTATATAGGAGACATCAAATATTATTCATTTTAATAATAATAGTAATGATAATGGCCTATAGAGAGTTTTAAAAAAAATGGAGAAAGTGAATGAGGGAGAACTATCAATATGGAAGTAATATTAGCAAAGAATCCCAGCCTGTAATTGAGGAAATGTTTCAAAATACTTTTTACAGTTTTCATTTTGTGATTGTCTTATTCCTAAGATAGCTAAAATATATGCCAAGTAACATTTTTGTTCTACGTCCACTCACCATTTCAGGCATTTGAGTCCTGCATATAAAATGTATTCTTTATCCCCACCTCTTCCACAGGACACCACTGTGCACACACAGCAGTGCAGTCTTCTTGGGAGACTGGCCTGGGGAAGGGCCAGGGGAAGTGCTGGCAGTGGCTTGGGCTGTTTGGGCAAGCAGCCAGATAGAATTTTGGATATGAGTGGGCATAAATCCGTGGCCCCTCGTATTTCTCCTGGGAAGAGTGTCATGCTCAAACAGAGCCAAAGAGGGTCTCTCTAAATTCCCTGGTATCCAAGTCTGAAGCCAGTGCAATATATTTTTTGAGATTTTAAAACACTTTACAATTTATTTGTATGGCAGGGGGTCCTCAAGCAGTAATGGTCAAGTCTGATTTTACTATATGCCTCCCTTAAAAGTCTTCCAAAGTTCTTGGGGGAGGACATGGCAGTTGGTAACCCTCCCTTTAGGAATTTTATTAGTGCCTGATCATTCTCCATAGTCCTAGCTTTGAGGCTTGCTTAATCTTCCACTCTGTGAAATTCAAAATTTCAATAAAATAAGAAAGTGAGGGTTTTTCTTTAAGTGAAATTCGGGAACACTTTGTTGTGGTGATGGTGGTAATAGTAAGAATTTAATTGTGTAGTAGTCAGGAAACCAATAACAACTTCCAAATTTTACTAATATGGATTATGGACTCCTTAAGTAGTGTTATGGATAATGATCAGAAGGGCCAGAAGAAAATAGGTTTGGAATCTACTTATTGGATTATATTTTTTTCAGTTGTGTTTACGAAACTTTAATGGTCAACATTCTAGTTATAAATGGCCTTGGTGTTCATCAGGAAGGTCCCTGGCAGTGACTGACAACTCCTTGACTATTTCCACATTATGTTATTTTTCCATATATATTAAGCAGCTTGGTTTTAGTTTGATTACTATAGTTCACTGCATACTCAAAGTAAAAATGAAATATGATTTTTAAAATGTTTTTATTTTTAATTCTTTAAATTACAAACTCAGTAAATGGTTTTTGGGATATCTCTCCCAACCACCCTCCATCAGGTGCCCCCTCCATTCTCTTACACCCCACTCTTTGTTGTTTGCTAGTCTGTGTAAAGTCCATTTGTCTCTTTCTTTCCTGTGATAGTGTTCTTTCATTGGGTGAAGGACTATGTTCTTGGAACCGGGCAAGTCTTGATGGTAGGTTTTCAGTCTTAAGTTTGCGTTGGGCAGCCAGTCTATTTTTATTTGTGGTCTTTCCATGTTTTCTCATTGGAGGATGGCTTCTCCAACCCTATCTCTGTTGTTTTGCTGCTTTACCTTTGGTCTGGTGTCAGGTTTAGGGGGTCTCACCCCCAGCCAGGGTCAGTGAAGAAGTTTCTCTGTGGATACAGGCAATTGTGTTTGACCATTGCAGATTATCTCCTCTGCCACAGTTTGCAGGTTTGCTGTGGGACTGATGTCCCCAGCTTTTGGCTTTCCTTTCCTCTAAAGTGGGGAGGGGCTCCTTGCTCTCCTAGAAGGCATCTCTGAAATGAGGTCTTGGGTCTTCCAGACCCAGCAAGTGCATAGGTGCACTTCATGATATTGTTTTTCTATAGATGTTTCTCCTGTCTCACCTGGATTGGTTCTTTTAATTGACCATCTGCTGTGTCCAGCTCAGGCTTGTGGGCTGGAGTTTTACTTGGTCCCTCACCTGTTTTATGATGGGGTTTGTGTTATATATGTTCTTCTTCCTCCTGAAGATTAGCTGGAGAGTGATGAAATGGAGGGGGCACCCCCCCTTCACTGCCTGTGTGCTGGAACCTCCCTGCATGGGGGCAGGGTCCAGATGTCCTTACATGTGCCATCCCAATACCCCCTTGGGCTGGGCCTGGGGGCAAATGCCTTGGCTTATATGGGCTGCAGATGGCTGCTGTGCAACAACCATCCACTGGTGGATGGGGCTACAACCTCATCCATCCTCCCTCCTGGGTTTTCCAGACTTGGGGAGGGGCTTACCCCAGAGTCTTCTCCACTCTTGCTCTCTGCTGACTAGGGGTGGAAAGGTGGGAACCCTGGGCCACATGGAAGCTTCTGGGCTGACCCAGCTACCCCCGGCGGTGTGCAGGCGGAGTGACCTGAAGGGGTGTGGCCCCTCCCACCCAAACCCAAGGCAGAAGGGGCAGAGCCCCCAGCCACATGGAAGCCTCCGGGCCAACCCGGCTACTCCCGGCAGAGTGCAGCCAGCCTGCACAGCCCTGCGCCCACTGAACGAGAGGACACTACCTATCTGGGGCCTCCCCTCCAGGTGCAGTGACCTGGAAGGGGTGTGACCTGAAATATGATTTTTAAAATTTTATTTCTAATCAGTGAATCCTGAATATATAAGTTATGGTTGGTTTGCTTGTTTTTGCTTTCCTGCTTTATATTTTTAAGTTGGATGTGCATAGGTGTTTTCCTTAAGAGGCTCTAATGTTATCAAATTCATGCTCATTTTTCTAAATGCTCACTTAGTAGCCAACAGTTATTCTTTCTAACTCATAAAATTTCATCTTTTCTACTAGTGTCCTCAATGGTTACTAGGGAAATTACCTAGACTTCCTATTATAGCAAGTGAAGATATTACCTTTGGCACTGTTATATTTACGGCAGTGCTCTACTGTAACATGCAGTACTGAGTAAATAATTCAAGAAGGCCTAAGTCCTACCTAGAGGATAGAGACCATATTGTTTCCTGTATGTGACCAGCATCTAGAATAGTCAAAGAAATATGACTGATGATGATATAATCTCCTTGAGAAGGATGTGATCACTAGAGAATATTTTGAACTCAAGTCTATTTTAAGCCTTGGGAAACAAGTTTGGAAGATGTCTTTTGAATGAATATAGTCATAAAATGTCTGCTTTCCCTTAAAGATCATTTTATGACTTAGAGTACCTCCTCCTCCTACTTCACAGTTTTCATCTTCAAGTCAGGAGAAATGTTACATCTACCTTCGAAGTAGGGAGGAATCAGGATGCTTACAGTATTCACATGGGTGTAGCCATTCCATTTTCTTTTATATATGGAACAAAGTACTGTATATTAAGAATGGAGAAACACTGATGATTTTATTTCTTAAGTTTCTCATTCGCCCAAATCTCCATTTAGAAATGTGTGTCTTGAGCCTTGTAGTCATCAACTGCCATGAATAAATCAAGAAGGCTGCATGATGTGCAGCCTTGGTGGTGGCTATGACACCATGAGAGTGAAAGTCACAGGAGCTTTTATATCATGCATTCCACTCTTTAAAGTGCCAATGTTCAATGCAAAAATGTGTCAATTGCATCTATCAATATAAGTTTTCCAAGTAGCCACATAAGAGAAAGAATTTTAATAATTTACTTGACCCATCAGATCCAAAATATAATCAATTCATTGTACAATATACACTTTACTATTTTAAATCTATTTAAATAATCTATTTAAAATTCCTACTTTCTAACTAAAGCTTTGAACCTAGTGCAAAGTTAATATATGTCAACTTGAAGTGATCGTAATCAGTGACTACCCTGTGTGTCACAATAGTTGTGTCACTGTATACCTTTTTTAGTCAACACAGTCAGGATCCTTAGTTAATACTGGAAAGCAAGCAGCAGAAAATGTTGAAGTCCATTATGCTGAAGCAAATCCTGATAGCCATTGTCCCCAAGGGAATGCTTAAGGGATGCTTTTAGAAATTGACAGGAAGTGCCCTCAGTGGCAGTAACAGGGCACTGGAACTGACTGTGTGGTGCTCCAGAGATTTATAAGCCTTTCCTGTTTCCCTTATTCATCAAACTTTATTCCATGGCTCTGAAGATCCAATCATTCTTTCCAATTAGAAGTTTAATTTCATTAAACATCACAAAATAATAGCACCTCATTGAATATGATGGTAGCAAACTACCATTCTGGTATACTTACTGCAATTAATCATGGAATCTAAAGACTGGTCTTTGAAGTTTATACCTCTCATCTGAAGTCAACTGAGACATTACTACAGAAGAGAGAATCAGTGTTCCTCTTCTGTACAAATAGAAATTGGGTTAGATGAGCTGGGAAGTCCCTTCCTCTACAGAAATTATATGATTACTATTTAGGAAAAGAACACAGACACAAACACAAAATCAATGCACTCAAGCCTTATTATTCAGAATTAGAAGTACATTCTAAATCTATGAAAGTTATTATTGCAAATATGTCTTTAACAAAAAACAAAAAAGGATAGGTTGTATACCAAGGACAGTTTACAAAAAAATATTTTCCCTAATTTGTCTTAATTATTTGCCAAATTATTTCATGTAGTAGTTAGGAAAGTTATTTTTAACATTAAAAATCTAAACCTATTTTGAGAAAATGAATGTAACCAATAGTTAAATAAAATTGGAAAAGCAACAATCTAAACGCCGCCAAACAGAGAGTAGATCCAGTAGATTGGGTGTATATATATACCGTGGAATACTACTCAGCAATCAAAACAGATTAAGTTCATGCTTTTAGTGCAATATGGAGATGGAAAGGCTTATACTGAGTGAAATAAGCCAGAAAGCAAAAGAAATACTGGATTGTGTCACATGTGAAATAAAGAGAAATCACACAGAGGATTGGACAAACTTTAAAATCATCCCTTGAAACTTAACCACTTATCTTACCCTTTCGGAGCAGGAAGGGGAGGAAAAAGGTAAACTTAGAAGGGTGGGAGGAAAACAGAAGGGCCTATAGTAGGGGACTTTAGGAGAGCTACAGTGACTACACCTGAGAGTAGTAATGCTATACTATCAAAATCATAGCAGGGGTGTAAAATAATGATACTTCAATAGCAACAAAAAAAGCATTTTTTTTAATAAGAGGAAAATGCAGTTTGATGTGCAACACAGGAAATCAGAATCCCCAAGAATGATCTAACATATTTTGTAAAGTAAATTTCCTACCTACTATTAACTCAAAGGGGTAGGAAAAAAAAAACTTAAGAATTATCTCTCCTTCCATTGTTTTCTCTCAGGACTTCTTCCTCTCTGTCTTTTACATAGTTGCTAAATTTATTAAGAATATATACTGGTATACCGTGCTGGGCATCAGCAAGAGAATGACAAATAAGACGTGGCACTTGCCTTAAAGAAACTTACAGAGTGATGAGCAAAACAAAATGGAGAAAGCCAATTCCAACATGCTGTGGAAAGCTCTACAACAGAAATAATTTTGGATTACAAGGGTCTACAAAATGTAGAAAGAATGTAACATGGCACACAGTCTTCACTCCACCTGGGATCAGTCAGGGAAAATTTTACTGGAAGGGATGTCTACATTGAGGCTGAGCCCTAGGTAATTCAGAAACTCAAAAACGGAGAAAAACAAGGCTTTGCTGAAGGAGGACTGCGTGCTTCCTATAAGAAACAGCTGCTCATGATCTTAGAACCAACAGGGAATTGGGCCCATTTGTGGGAATAGGCAGGGTCATTTTCTAGCATGAATTAGAGACAGAGTAAAGATGAATAATTTTGTATTCTTACCATTAATCTCTATTACATGAGGAAGTTCACTGAAATGTTTTAAATGAGCATACAGTTGATAATGTCAAAGGGGAAATTTCAAAGTATATATATTTTCATTCTGCAAACCTATGACTTTCATTAAATTGGCACTACATGCTTAAATTAGATTTTGCTGTAGATCTAGCAAATCAAAGTTTGAAAATGTTAAATAGTAAATACTGAGTAGGCATTTGATATAATGGACTGACAAGAATAATTGTAATTGTACCTCACCATTTTCTTTGTAAATATGTGTTTTTAAAGTATTTCAAAATGCTTTAAAATTGTTTGCTGCCTTAAGGAGTTAAGAACCCCCTCTGTAAGCTCAAATACACACTCCACTTGTGTCATTTTTACTTTGCTAAAATAAAGAATGCTGCCCAGTAAAATAGTTATATGTTCTACATTGGTGAAATCAAGATGATGTGTGCCTTTCACTATATTTTTGTTATCATAAATTTCCTTCTCCTACTTGTATTACTTGCACTGTGATGATCCCTTTCCCTCTGCCCATTCTAAACCAGCAAGGTAAGTTAAGTTTTTCTCAAATGCCATCTTTCTGCATCTTCCTTCCCCTAAAGAGTCTTGTGATTACATTGGATCTAGCTGAATAAACCAAAATGATCTTAATTTAATTGATTGGCAACCTCAATTTTATCTGCATTTTTAATTCTTCCTTACTATTTAACATTAAATATTTATAGACTGTGGGGATTGAGATCTGGATATATTGTGGAGGCACTACTTTGCCTACCAAATAAGTGATGATAGTTAGAAAAGGAACCTATTTTTAACCAATATTATATATTAGTTATAGTTTACTTTTGCCCAGTAAGATTTTATTGGAAGTTGATGTTAGACTTCCATGCAGTCTCAAGAAGACATAAGATAAAATCCCTGTCCTCATGAGGTTTGCAGAGAGAAAACATAGTACACATGTACAAAGTAGAAATCTTTTGAGCTCGGTCCTTTCATCACTTCAGGTATTCATTAAGTGCAAAAAATAATCACTGTTATTATCAACCTCAATCAAATTAATGTGATAATGTACCAATAATAACAATTACACTTCACTACATGAATCATAATATACTCTCAAAAGAACAAATATCTCTGTCATCAAATGGGTGATTCATCAGATCACAGAGAATGTGAAAAACTGTAGTTCATCAACTGACTGGGCTACATGATGCTAAACAACTGATTTGAATAATTTTTTATTTCATCAACATGAAGCTCTTTTTTCCTGAATGCTTGCCTTTTCTTAGCGCCAAGTAGGCGTGGTACCAGATTTTCAAAAGAATGCTTCTTTTAATGTTCTAGGGGGGAGTAAAGGTGGTTTAAGGATCATAGTCTCCACTTAGGATCCTTCAGAAATTCACGTTATTGACTTTATCAAGTTAATCAACCTTTTTCTTTATATTCCACTTCCACCCTCTCCCTCAAAGCTTAAGATTCTACTTTGAATTTTTGGTCCATTTGTGCTAATCAAGGACTCACTTAAACAACAACGCACAGCTCTTTGTTAAGGAAAAAAAAAGAATCAATTTCTTTAAACTATAAAAGTAGAAAACTTGAATGAATTGACAGATGTCACTTGATCACTTGATATTACATTTTAAAAGACTAACTTCAATGACTGATTTAACAGGCTGTTAGTGCCTACTAAGTGTTAGGTATTATTTTTCTGAGCATGGACATGGTGTTTTGAAAATAAGGCAACAAAGACAAAAAAAAAAATGTCATAAACAAACTAGTGAAAAGACCAGTGGGGAATAATAGCTATGTAGAAAATTTTAAAAAATGAATGATGCAATATAAAGTGATGAGGTGCAATCTTTAGATGCAATCTAAAGATGGCCTCTTTAGAAAGGATAACAGATAAACTGAAATCTGAATAACAAGGAGAAGTCAACCATATATAGATTGGTAGAAATTACTACAGTGGTCCATTTTAGATCACCAATTACAAAAAGAAAGCTTAATTTAAGTTTGTTGGGTTTAAGTTGCAGAAGATCAGATCAGTTGTGGAGTATATAGTAGGCTAGGAGGCTAGAGACACAGTAGGTGCAGAATAGGTGTACGGTAGCTGCAAAATGGACTTCTGAAGGAGCCACAACCATATTATAGAGGATTCTTTAAGCCATGGTAAGTAGATTGGTAAATAGATTTTACTTGAAGGAAAAATGAAAGCAGAAAAATACACTTTAGATTTTATTATAGCAGCCAATTGAGAGATAGTGATTTAGCTGAGATAATATAGATATGAAGAAAAACTGGCTATAATATTTAAGGGTAGTACAAATTATTTGGTGACTAACTAGATATGGAATAGAAAATGATAAGAGCCAAAGTAGCTAACAGTTTTGAGTTGAGAAAATGATACAAAGACCATGCTATTTATGGTGATGGGAAAGACTAAGGACAGGATTGTGGAAGGAGAATGGGGAGTTCTATTTGTCCATGTTATATTTGAGATACTTGGCAGACACTTGAGTAGAGACGTCAACTAATCAAATGAAAATATAAATCTGGGATTGGTGACAAAAATTTAGAATGATCCAATTCTTGGTGTTTCTTGGTTTATAAGACTGTATGGGGTCACCAAAGAAGAATATAAATAGGCAGGGGAGAGAGTTTGGAACATAGACAAGGATTCCTAAATATCAGGGATGAAGTAATGAACAACTGAATTGTTCACTACCCTGGCAGTTGTTGAGAGGTTAATATGTGTGATTTGTGGAAATTAAAGTTTATTGCATTCAATATTTTGGAAAAATTTCTTTGCATCATGGGAGATATGATGCCTAAGGTCAAGCAAAAGGATATAAGTTAGAAATATAGGAAGGACCCAATAAAGGAAGCAGATGGTAAATTTGCAAACCCTAATGATGTGATCATAGTGATTTCTTTCAGAGGTGCTTAAGAGTCAGGTAGAGAAATAAAGTCGTTTAAACTAACAAGAACTCAGGACTCTGAGTTCTGTAAGAGTGGGAGAAGTGGGTCCCAAATGTGGGAATTAAGTAAAATGAAAGGAATTGTCAGGTTACCAGACAAGGATAATACTACAAGGATTGACGTTTTATAAGACTGAAGTACAAATTTAGTTGGAAGGAGAACCTGCCTCTCCTGAGCACTGCTACAGAGAAAATTATTTGTATCAAATTCAAAGACATTTAGTCACATAGAATATAATATGAATATGATTTTTAGAATCATCTTTTGTGGCATCTTGGAGGAGAACTGGAGGGATAGAAACTTGCAGCTAGAGTCTTAAATAGAAATAACTGTTTTCAGACACGGGACATTACCAAGTGATGATGAGAAACTGATTTTGGTCATGTGAATAAGTGAGTAAATAGACTGTTAGTAAGATTGAATACAGGTTATTAACTGGGAAGTTCAGGAACTCTAAAATCATCCAAGAAAGAGACATAAAGAGAAAGAGAGCACTAAAAAATCATTAAAAGGCTTAACTTTAGAAACACTGAGATATAAAGGAGAAACTCTTACTTACAAAAACAATAGTTATATTTGTACTGTGTTATTATTATCTATGATATAATCAAGAGGAGTGGAGCAAGAAGAAGACAAGGAAAGAAGGAAAAAGGAGGAAAGAGAAGAAAAATAAGGAAGAGAGATTTTACAAATACGGAATAACATATTTCAAATAACAACGTGTCCCCATAATTTTCTTATTTTTTTCTTAAATGAACCCTGTCTTGTTTCCATCTAACCCATCTTCACAAAACTTCACACGGAAACTTCTTAAAATACAAAATGTACCAGCACTCACCTTCTAATTCCTAAAGAGTTTTCCATTATCAACAAAGTAATACTGAGATTTCCTTAGTATGGAAGTCACAAGCCTTAATGATCTGAACCTTCAAGGGACATTGTCTATCACATTCCCCAACACTCCCCTGCAATACAATCACTTGTCCTTTCATGAAAGCAGCATCTCACTTTTCACATCTGTGTTATGCTCTGCCTATCCCCTTTAACTGTGATCTACTTCAAAACTGCATCACATTCTCTGTGAAGCCGTCTCTAACTCTCTGCCTGTGCCATTAGCCATGTCCTGACATCTCTGTGCCAAGAAATAATCATCACCCTATCACTGCCTATCCTAATCAAGCTTCTGCAACTTCTCCATGCATCCATGATTCCAAGTATTCACTGGTATTATTTGTTAATGAGAGTTCTAAGATTCTCAAGGGCACAAATATTGCTTCTTTAGGACATAGCAAACAAACTAACACATAGAAGGAGCTCAAAACTATTTGCTAATGTGTTATTTCTTATCTAAGGCACAGGACTTGATAAAGAATTGATGGAAGATGTTACATACTCTAAAGTAGGTTTAAAGTGCAATCAAACCAGATCAAATAATTTTTGACATGAGTATTCTATGATAGAGTTAGCCTTAAATTTTTAACTGTTAACAGAAGTGAACAATCTTTGCCCAAAACCTCAGAGGTAAAATGACCTTTGGAATACTGAAAAATAAAAAAAGAATAAATATAATATGATACATATAATGTATATATACATATAATACATATAATGTATATATGTACATTATACATATATGTATATATGTATATATACATATACATTATACATATATGTATATACATATATGTATATATACATATAATGTATATATGTATTATATGTATATATACATTATATGTATCATATTATATTTATTCTTTTTTTATTTTTCAGTATTCCAAAGGTCATTTTACCTTTACATTACATATATACATAATGTATATATGTATTATATGTATATATACATTATATGTATCATATATACATATATTATATGTATTATATGTATATATACATTATATGTATTATATGTATCATATAATAATACATATATACATAATACATACATAATACATATACATAGTACATAATACATATATACATTATATGTATATATGTATATATAAATACCAATGAAATCTGGGGCAATATTCCACAAGCAAATATGAATATGTTTGTAAATCTGTCGGGACATAAATGAATATCCACATTAAATAGTCTCTTGTCTAGTCAGTTCAGACTTTTCTAAAATAAATTTTTACACAAATTCTATAATATAGTTCTAATTTTCCAATTGCAAAATGACTAATAAAATAAGTTCAGAACTGCAAATCTGTATTAAAATGTTATTTGTATACATTTGGAAATTCATAGTCAATATTGCCCTTCTATTTTACTTTCCCTAATTTGCTAATAAAAATATATTAACACAATGGATTAAATACAGACACCAGAGGAATAAGGACTTTAAAACATTTTGTTTTAAACTTTTTAAATTCAGGTAGATTAATTAAAATAATAGAGTAAAAATAATATAGGCCTAGTCTTTCCCTTCTAAGAAGACTTCCTTACCTGATTTATAACTCTCTAGTGACACTTTAGTCTGTTTACAAGACATTGTCAAAACCTTTTTGTCATCATATGTTAACATGTCTTTAGGTCTGTAAAGAGTAGGGCAATATAAACCCTTATTTTTTTCTAGGCAGCTAGGCAAAATTGCATTTCTGTATACATGTAATGTTAGCGGTTTACATTATCAATAGCAAAAACAAAGATAATAAGTTTGCAGTCCCAAGATATTCTAATCAAATGCTGGTAGGAACTTACTAATGGTTTATTTTTAATAATTTCCCTTATAATCTATATCTCCATGGTATCTGTTTTCTGGAGAACATAATGCTTGGTCCAACAACACCTGCAGTCACATCTTAAAAGTGGTCCTTTAAAAAGTTTATTTTTTTTCTTTCTTATTGTCCTCTGGTAGTGTTTTATATCAGGAAGTCTGCAGAGAAACTGACTGGACACTTAAAAATATTCTTTCCCTAATAAATTTATTAATTTGAACACACTTATTGGCATTGTTTCAAAGTCAAATCATATAATCTGTTAAAGGTAAGATTTAATACACCATTTGCAATAGTCATTAAAAATAATTTCTATATATGAATTATTAAAATAATAAGTCACTGAGTTTAATATATTTAATTTCAAAAGTTTTTATAATTTTTAGATTAAGAAAGAAGTCTGTGAGTTTTCTCTCACTGCCCATAAATATCCTGAAACTAAGAAACAGTCTTCTATGAATGTTTAAGAATATAGGTTTGGAAGAGCATTCAAAAAGATATTTTCCCCCATAATTTCTTCTTTAAAGTCCACTTCTACAACAGAGAAAATCATTTCAATGCAAAAAGAAAGGAAACTCTTTATATAAGACTAAGATGATAGTTTATGGATGACAAGGTGATAGAACACCCTGGGGCAGACAACGATGGGATTAATTAATTGATTAGTTAATCAATTAATCAAAAAACTTATCAAGCTAACATCACCTTTCTTGAATTCCTCTGGACATTTGGGCAGCCAACTCTATGTCACATCCATAAAAACTGGTACAAAGGAAATGGCCCCATATGGTAACACTTCTGCAAAGCTATTGTGTACAAGAGATTGTAAAAGAGAATGACTAGAAAAATGATGACAATTTACTTCTTGTTCTGCTCTCCTCTGCCCCTTACTAGGGAGCATATTGATAATGAACTCTACCAGAGAATTGGAACAATTGTTCTACGGAGAAATGTGCCACTGCTGTGCTTGACACTTACTACACTGCACATATATACTCTGGTTCATAGGTTAGGTATTTCAGCCAATTTGAAATTAAAACATCAGGTGTTTCACATTTATTGTCAATATTTAAAACAGTAGATTTATGATTAGTGAAAAGCATTTTCAGTTTTAATAGGCTGACTTTACATGCCACCAACACTTATTTTTGAACCACTTTCTTTTCAATGCAATAAAAAGACATTAAAGAATGGAATTTTGGTGAATCAGAGGATTCACATTAAAAAATAAAATTAAGCAAACATCCCATATAGGCATTTCAGTAACTGCCTTTCATCTAGTTTCAGAACACACACTGTAGATTTTGTTCTCAGACACAATGTTTATTTTTTTCCAGTTGGAGCAGCAAAGCAAGTAAATGCTGCTAAATGAGACCAGACTCCAAATTGTCATCATGACAACTTCATCTCTGAGATACCTCTGTGGGCCATACTCTGTAAGTAAGGATTGGATCCCTCATCAAGTCCCTTGTTTTCCCAAAGTCTCAAAGAATTGCAAATAAGACTTTTTCAGCCTATCTCACTTTTGGCTTAAAACATTCTTTTAAGTTATCACTTAAAGTAAAGGAGAATGAGATAAAATTTAGGAAGCAGTAGACACAAAAGTCTTTCTACAAAGATAGGGCAAGAAGAGGAAACCTGAAATGAATGAGTAAAGACATATGGTATGAGTAAATGAATGAGCAAAGACAAAATAAAATCTGAGATAGTAAAGGGAAGAAATTTTAGAGCAAAATGAAGAATAGCAATAATGAAATAAAAGGATTATTTCTTGAATTTTCTTACATGAAAAAACTTCAAGTAGCTCTTTCAAATTTTGGAGAACAAGAAATTAGTTCTTTTGTTATGTAAATATATTTGAACGGCTGAATTTTAACCCCCCAAAGGCATGATTGTATGTTGCAGAATGATTGATAATACAAATTTTGCTCTGACTTCTTAATGTTTGCATTCATTGTTACAGGAGAGAAAACTCATATGTGAGTGCGATAGGGCAAGGTGGGAAGGAGGATGTTAGTGAAGCAGAGAGATCTCTAAATAAAGGAAATAAAGAGATTTTTTTCTGCCTGCTAGGCTAATACACCTACCTTTATGATCACTAGTTATCATTCAGTAGCAAAATTTCCAAACCTTCATAGACAGATATGGAAAAGTTGGAATGAGCATTTTTGTGCCAGCGGTCTAATATAAGAAAACAAGTTGTTATTGTACATATCTCTGTAGATGTGCATGATATGATAGATAAAATGTCTAGAACTATTGGACAACAAAGTGACATAAATCTCAGCAGTATAAAAATACATCTATTACCTACAGTATATCCTGAATCAATCTTTGTGAAGGATGATTATGGTTTGACCTGAGATCTGTCAAGTATATCTTCTTCCAAAAAGTCCCTGGTGCTTCCAAGCACAGTCCTGCTGGGGATACATTGTAGGCTCCAAAATGAACAGAATGCTAAAAACTAACAGGATTTGTGAGAGTCTTTTCTTGGCAAATTTGAAAACAATTAGCATCTATTAAGTTTTTATTAGCCACCTAGTAAATGAAACTGAAGATAAGATATTCAAATATATACATTTGAAATTTAGAGGGAAATATTATGAATATAAATATTGATAGAAAAAGAAATGCATGGCGGAGGTGGGGAGAGCAATAATGACTGAAACTAACTTGTCATAATTCCTTATTTGTCTACCTGTACCAATTCAGACTGATGGAGGATAAAGCTACATATTCTAATGCCTCCAACCAGATATTTTCTCTTTCAAAAATTTCTGTTCAGAACATATCTCTCCATCTATTCTGCTTAACTCCAGATGCAATGGTGACTTGCTCAGAACACCATAATACTTTCCTATTTTGTTTATTCTTATCCATTGATGCTCCACCTTCCTTGATTATCCAGGGTGAAATATGAATCCAACCATGTCACCTAGGACCACACTTTAATAGTGTTGGAACAAATTCTACAAGGTAAAGAAAGTCCTTCCCTCCCCTGTCTCTCCAGGCTGATCTTATACCATGCTGTCATTCTCTGAAAGTCAGATGAGACTGTTTCAGGCTTTGAATTTACCGTAATCCTTCTGCCATGGGGTTTTTGCAATTATTGCTTAGTCTGTTTGGAAAGATCTTCCTGCCCTCTTATTGCCTAATTAACTCTTGAAGGCTTCAAATATTCCACAGAACCAAAGCACTGTGAAACAGCACGTGATTAGGAGTGCATTTTATTAGTTTGGATGGTTATGTGAATTATATGTTATGTTCCTCATGAGACTTAAAGCATGAATGAATGAAGGATCACTCTTCTTTATCACAAATGTGTTTTCAGAGCCGGTGGAATACTGGGCACGTACTAGGTGCACAAGAAAAACCACTTGAGTAACAAAGGAATAAATCAATAAAATCAATCAGATGGAGCACTTGTCATCTTTCTCAGCTTTACCATTTGGTGTCTTCTGCCTCTGGGGATAAATAACCAGAATACCTATCCTCAAGACCTATCATCAAGTCTCACAAAACAATTTCTTCTCGTGCCTTCAATGAACTAAAAGTATAAAAGTGAACTGGAAACAGTCTAAAACCCATGCTCTTCAGTCAAACAAACAAACAAAAAAATACACTTAAACATAAGAGCATATTTACATTAAGTAATAATTTAAAGTTATTAATATCTGTGAGATGTCAAATTACTGCAACTATAATGACAGGAAGAAAGATAATTGCACCTTCAAATATGAAAGCAAAACAGCAATGTTGACTACTTGAGTTCAAAAGGTGATTAGATCTTATTTTAGAATTTTCAGTTATATGATAAGCAAATCCTCTGCTCAAGCAGTGAGTGAATTCACCTAAAAATATATTCCGGATAACAGTGAATGTTTTCTAAAACTTATTGTTAACTTCAATAAATTTAGGATTTATTGAAATTGTTAAATTCAATAATTTTATTAATTTAATACCTTTTAAAATCTGTTTATTTTATTTTAAAATGTATTCTTTACAGGGAATAGGGTCAAAACTATACAATAAAATATATTAGCAAAGTTTAACTGCTACCAATCTTTGTTTCTTTGTTCAGCAAATTACAAAATATGGTTTCCTTAGATTTTTTAAATAAAGGACATGCCTTCATCTAAAATTTTTTCCAACTTTCTCCTGGTTAGATGGAAGCATACTATACAAGTATTTCATACTTTTTCCCCCCTTACTTTCATAATACATCCCAAAGAGCACACAACAGATATATAATAATTTTAGACAGAGATAGTTTTAGATATTTCATAAATGTTATGCAGTGGTATCCTAATGTAGTTTTAATCTCCATATTCTTTATGCAATAATGTTGACTATATTTTTATGCACTTACATGCCATCTATCTACCTTATCTGATAAAGTGTCTATTTAAAATAGTTCACCCATATTTTAACTGGGCTATCTATACTCTTATTAATGAGCATTTTTGGCATATAAGGGTTGTTTATAATATGTACAACTTGATGTATTTGTATTGTAGGTAAGGAGAACATGGAACCATCATCACAATCTATTCTATAAATCTTTCCCTCCATAAGTTTCTTTATCTTATTTGTTATTCCTATTATAACCTCCACAATAAGAACATTTAACATTAAGAACTATCCTTCAGCAGACTTTAAAGTATATAATACAACTATGTTAACAGTACACACTATTCAATATAGTAGTTCATCTTGTATGTCTAATGCAAAGTGGACATTTTTTTGTTAGTTAAGTTTGGACATAAGTATTAAGTTAAATCTCTGGAATAAACTATGAAGTCTTCAATTGCACATGTTTATATGTTATATATCAGAATATGTCAGCTCAAATCTCTGTATTAGACTGTATATAGCTACCTTATTTAATCCACTTCATTATTAGAATGATTACTTAATTCAAAGAAAATAGATGTATATTACTAGCTGTTAAGAGCAAGACAAATTCAAGTCATTAAATGAAGTCATGTACAAACCTTCAATTGATACATCTCCCTTCCAGAAAATTTTCTCAAACAACAGTATGGAAGAGACTTACAGAATGGAGGAACTAGTACTAACGGATTCCAAACAAGCTTGGATGGGCTGTGCAATACAAGCTAAGACTGGAAATAAAAGAAGCATGGTTTACTGCATCCCTGGAACACCGAACCTCACCCAGGATGAGAACAATGCTCCAGAGACAAAGAAAGACTTAAGGGCTAAATGGACCAACAACAGTAAAGAGAAAGGAGAGGGAGTGCCTATAGGGGGGTATGGGGGGAATATTTCCAAGGGGACCTACAAGCATGTGGAGAGGCACAATTTTGTATGATGCTAAAAGTAAATAATTAATCAATAAAAATTGAAAAAAAATAAATGAAGTCCTGCAACATGTATTAGAAGGCATTTCTGTACTGGGTGAAGAGCACTAAACTTAAAAACCAGAGACGTGAAATCTAAGTCATGAATTATTCTACAATTTTAGTTTGCAATTTGAAGAATGAAAACATGCTCAACATTACTAGTCATTAATGGAAAGTGTGAATCAAAATCACAATGAGACACATTTTTATACGCAGTGGTGTGACTGTAGTAATTTTTTTAAAAGGCAAATGAGTGTGGTGAGAATGTGGAGAATCTGGAACACTCAAGCATTGCTAATAGGAAGGAGAAATGGGAAAGTCACTGCAGGAAACAATTTTGTCTTTTCTCAAAAAAGGTAAGTACAGTTACTCAGCAAACTTATTCCTGGGTATATACTCAAAATAATAAAAAATAGGTACTGAATGAACTTTCATACATGACTGTTCATAGTGGCACTATCCACATGAACCAAAAGATGGAAACAAAGTGAATTTACATCAGCAACTGAGTATATAAATACAATATTGTGTGTGTGTGTAATGGACTATTACTTAGTTATAAAAAAGTAAACACTAAACACTGAAACAACATATTACACTAAAACAACATACTACAAATTAACTGGCCTCAAAAGTAAAATGCTATGTGAAATAAACCATACATATTTTATGACTCTTTATATGAAATATCTAGAATAGATAAATCCATAGTACAGAAAGCAGATTGCTGGTTGCCAGGAATGGTGGAATGGAAAACAATACAAGTCAAGGTTTAATGAGTACAGGGTTTTCTTTGGAAGTGTTGAAATATTTGAAATTACAGAGATGTGATAGTTGCACAGCATTTTGAAAGACTATTTCTCTGAATTACATACTTTAAAATGGCTAATTTTATATAAATTTTGATTAAGGAAAAAAAATGAAGAACTTTCTTAAATGGCCAAGTAAAGAGTCCAGCAAGTCTTTTTAAAGAACAACAATGAAATAGAATAAAAATGCCAAAATAAACAATTTCAAATTCTGAAAAATTACAAATGCATATAAAAGTAATAGGGGGATATTTATTCAAGAAAAAAGAGTAAACCTCAGCATAACAATGGGAGTCTGTGGCATTTTATCCTGGGATGCCTCCTACTCTCTTCACCATCTCTGATTTGCTGTTCTTATTCCAGAGCATGGTAGTCTGTAAGGACTTCAGCTTTCCTTCCAAGAGGGAAAAATTGACTGAATTAGTCCATAAGGTTCCAAAGTTCTACACCCTTGGGTATTGCCAAAAGCAACATCAATCTCTGGAGCAAATGATCAGAAGGATATCAAAGCATATATGATATTACACTACAGGTTGTGGTAAGTCTCATTTTAATATACTATATAGTAAGTCAATTTAAAAAGTCTTAAATATTTAATAAATGTTGAAATCCTAAAATATTTGCTGTGATCAGATTTAACTTAGAAATCAACAACAGAAAGAAATTTAGGAAATAAAATGCCAAAGAAATTTGGAAGTTAAAACTACATTTCTGAATAACTTACAAATCAGAAAAGAAATCAAAAAGTGAATTACAAAATAGTGTAAACTAGATGAAAACAAAAAAATAAAATCTAAGAATTACTTTAAAAATAGTGTTTAGAGATATTTTATATAAAGTTTGTTTCTATCTTTAGAAAGTGAAAAAAATAAGAAGAGACTAAATCAAAACAATAGAAGGTAAGAAATGGTAGAGTGGAAATCATAAAATTAGAGAAAAAATGAGATCAAATCAATAAAATTTAAGTTGGTTCTTTTTAAACATCAATGAAATTAACAAACCTATGGTTAAACCAATAAGAAAATCAGTGAGGAAAATATACCTATGTACCTTGTAGTAATAAAAAGTGCTATAAAGAAATTCAACAAATTTAATAACAACAAATCAGTAATTTAGATAAAATGAAGACATTTCTAAGAGACACAAAATATCAAAAATGACTCAAGAAGAGATAGACACATCTAGGTAAAACCAAAATTATCAAAATTTCAATTAACAATTATATGGAAAGCTCAGTTTTAGGTGGCTTCAATGATAATTTACATCATCTAGAGAGGAAGCTAGCCAAAAGTTTCCAAATTTTTAAGAACGTATAGGCGAGAGGATCAATTTGCAACTAATTTTTTGAAGCAATGTTACCAAAGATCACACCCAGACAAAAAGATCGTAAAAGAAAACTACAGACCAGATTCATTCTATAAATAGACACAGAATGCTCAACAATTAGTAAAATGATGGTGCAAAATATAGAATTATTCATGCTGACCAAGTTGAATTATGCAAGGAATGTAGGGCTGGTTGAATAACCAAACATCACTTACCATAATACAAAATATTAACAGAATAAATGAGCAAATATACATGATAATCACAATGAATTAACAAAATAATTGATTAATCCAGCAACTGCTTATGATAAATTTTCTCAACCAATAAGAAACAGAGGAAATTTTCTCAACACTACAAAGGTTGTTGATAAAAAAAAGTATAGCTACTATTGTATTAATCATGAAAGACCTAATGCTTTCTCCATAATACTAGGAAAAAATTAAGTATGGCTGCTCTCATGATTTCCATTTAACATCTTGCAATGAGTTAAATAAGTCATCTGTAGTGAAAAATAAGTCATAAATAATATTTACCAACAAGTTATGTGATCATACATACAGAAAATCTGAAGAAGTTTATAAACTGAAAAACTAATGAGTCCAGTAAGATTACTACATTCAGTATCAATGTCCAAAAAATAATTCTATTTCTATATACAACTAGTGAATAATCTGAAAATTAAATTAAGAAAATAATTTGAGGTTGAGTGAGGCATGTATATGGAGGTGTTAAGTTGTACTCCAGAATTATATTATGTAAACTAGGGGCAAACCAAAAAAACTTGAAACAAAAGGAATGATTCCATTCACAATAGTGCCGTTTGGAACAAAGTATGAAGGAATAATTTTACCAACAGAAGAAGAAAATTTCACAAAGAAAACAACCAAGTATTAGAGAACTAAATAAATGGAAATACATTCCATATTTATAACCTAAAAGGTTCCATATAGTAAAATTGAAACTCTCCCTAAATTTATCTATGTATTAAAATGTCAAAATGCCATCAGGTTTTGTTTTGCAGAAATTTACAATTGGTTTTACAATTATATGGTAATACAAAGCACAATAATTTCAAAGACCATTTTGAAAAAGAACAAAGTTGGAGGGCATATACTTTTTTATAGTACAATGCAATACTACAGTGATGAAGATGGTGTGCATAGACATAAAGTCAAACATGTACATCACTGAATAATCAAGAATCCAGCAATCAACCCACATCTTCAGTCAATTGATTTTTTTCACAAAGGTGCCAAGGCAATTCAATGGAAAAAGCAATCTTTCAACAAATAGTGCTAAACAATTACATTTCCAAGTGTCAAAAATAAATTTAGACCATTTATCTCATATGAAAAAAAGAAATATTCAGTTGATCACAGATTTAAATGCAAAAAAGTAAAGCCACAAAATGTTTAGAAGAAAACAGGAAAACAGTACTTCTTATCTGAAAGCATGACACATAAAAGCAGGATTAATTGAACTTTATCAAATTAAAAACTTTTTTTCCCAAAAGACAACATTGAGGCTATGAAAACATAAACCACAGACTGGGAAAAATTATTTGTGAAATCATTTTTAAGATGAAGGAGTTGTATCTAAAGTACATGAAAACTCATATAGTTCAATAAAACTAACAGTTCAACTGAATTCATTGAAGATCTGAATAGACAGTTCACCAAAAAAAAAGATATATGAGGTATAGAGGATTATGAGAACTTTCAAAAGCAATAATTACAAGGGAAATGTAAATTAAAGCCAAATTAGATACCATTTCATACCTACAAAGATAGCTATACTTATAAAAAAAAAAAACAAAAACATATAAGCCAACCAGACAGTAAGAACATTGTCTGTGAAGTAGGTATTTATTAGAGAAAACTAACATATATTGTGGGTAGAGTCACTTTCAAAGAGTTTACCAATTTTAATCACTGCTAAATATAAATTAACCATAAAGTTTAGCAATTTCTCTCCTAGGTATCCAGCCAAAGAGATTATGACATATGTCTACATAAAGACATGAATGTGTCACAGTAGTATTAATTATAACTACAAAGTGAAAAAAAATTAGTTTTTTTTTTATCAGAGTAAAAGGAAAACAATGTGTTTCCATTGGTTTTATGGTCCCTTTGGTTTATAACACTAAGGAAGTTTTAGAGTACAGCTTCTTTTCTGGATAAACGTATATACCATACCACATCCACCATCAAACTTCTAGTACAATTCATGATTATCAAATTTATCACCTCTACTCATTACTTCCACATTCCTTCCCCTTCCCTTTTGGTAACCAAATTTTGTGGTTCAGAGTTCAAGATTTGTTCATTCAATGGAATATTATTCAACCCTAAAAAGTAATAGACTGCTGATGGGTCTAATACAAGGAGTAATGTTCAAAATATTGCACTCGGTGAAAAAAAGCAAATCCAGAATACTGCTTACTGTATTATTACAATCACACAAAATATCCAAAAAAGGTAAATCCAAAGAGATAGAAAGTAGATTAATGGTATCCTTGACCATGTGGGAAGAAAGATTATTGCCAGTGAGCCTGAGGGACTGTTTGATGATGAAAATGTTCTAAAATTGGATTGTGATGATGGCTGCTGTACAGTTGTATACATTTACTAAAAAAACAGAACACTGAATTATATAATTAAAATAGGTGAATTTAAAGTAAGTATAGGACATCTCAATGAAGCTGTTACAAACTATTGAAGAAAAGCAACTTGAATGTTTCTGCCTCAGAGTCTTTGCCTCTGTAATTCCCTGTACATAGCATGCAATTCTAGAACTAGTATCATATCTTCATGGCTCATTTCTTCACTTCATCCAATACTTGGACCAGCTGGCCTCTCTTTGAAGAGGAAGACTCTAAAAAGGCCTCTATCCTCTCTCATCCTCTTCAGTTTTCCTATCTTTTCCTTAATACAGTTCTTTCCAATCCACTGTTAAATAACAGAAGTGTCCTGGAATAGAACCTGTCACATATTAGCAATTTTTTGTTGCAGGAATGAATGATGCCACAGATACAATGACCACCATATACAACATAACTTAAAACTGCCTCTCTGAACACTTTTATAAAATATAGAGGCCAAATATAAGTTAAAAATATATACATTTGTTTCACAAGCTAAGGCATAAATCACCAAGCTTGAAAAGATTGACTATATACTTATTTCAGAAACTTTTCTAGAGGAATGACATATAGATGGAACAAATACCCTAAATGGTGCTTGAACCCTCTATTTGCATCTGGAATAGTTTTGCATTGATATCCATTCTGGATTCATTTCTTTGGCTAGGTTTATCACTGGCTGATTTAAATGGGCTATTGATGCCAAAGGCCTTTGTAGTAATCATCAATGGAAGAGAATTATTATCCTGATCCAGTCAGTGAATAGGAGAGCTTTTGTCAAAGCACCTCATGGTCACTCTTATCCACATAAAAAGAATTCTCATCTTTTCATCAGGACAGTGTAATGGAAAGAATATTAAAATAGGAGATTGTCTTGAAAAAGAAGGTAAGGGAACTCTATATATTATCTTGGTAATGGTTTAATGATTAAGTCTAATGTGTTAAGAGAACAAAAAAACTAGGGGAAATGAGTGGAAAATTGCTTTTTCTGTTGTCTTTGGTCTTGGAGTCAGTCCTCTTATTGTGGACTCCTGGTTTCTCACTGTCCCTTCCATCCCTGCTTTCTGAGGGAGGGGTAGTCACTTTTGCACACGTATGGGTTTGGTAGAAGAAACAGATTGCTCAGGTTCATCCTCTTTCTCACAAGCTACATGCTCACAGGGCTCACAAGTTCTGCTGGACTTCACTCTCTGGGAAGAAGTGCCTCTCTGCACTTCTGCAGTTCCAAAGGCAGATCTTCCTAATCCTGTACTCAGGGTAAGCCAGACTCCTTGCTCACATTTTCTGCTATCACCATTATCAGTAATAAAAATAGCCTATTAGACCTCATCTGTCTTATGCCTTTGTATAATGGCTGGTTTAAAAAAATAATCAGGCAGTGAAGATCTTTTTATTAGTTCTGTTCAAACAACTTGAAATTGGCCTTAACTGACCAGCACTAATATCTTCACTGAAGAAACAGAGGCAGTGAGAACTAGGGAGTACTTAAGTCCCACATGTTGTATATTTTTGAATTATTTTATAATGTGTCCGTTTCCTTAGTTACTAAATGGTCTCGCAAAGCCTTTCTAATTAAATTTAAGGCATGGGCCAAGAGAAAGAGAGTATTTTCTTTGCTATAAACTCCTTAGATATTTTTAAGTATAGCTGCCACTCAGTAAACTAAATGCTTGCAGAGAGATATGGCTATAGACACCAGAAAATCTTTGAAATAAGACACTAAGATTGCTCTTTTTCCAGTCTACTAATTTAGGGACAGTTTGATCCAAAACATTTGAGATGACAGGAGTGAAGAATGGATGAAAAATTGATGAAGCCACTTTTACCAAAAAAACATTTTAAGGACTTTCGGTGCACATTTTCTAGAATATTATGCCAAATAAACAACTACTCTAATATAAAGTCCCATAGTATCAATTATTATCACTGTCAATCAGAGAATGAAAGCATTCTACAATGGGCCTTGACAGAACTGACTATTAAGATTGTTTCTGCAACGTTAGAAATATGTAAATGAAGACACTTCAAGAAGATTTTGACACAACAGGTTTAACAGATAGGGCCTAATTATGTCAGTCAGTGAAATTCAATTACCAAAAAGAATGGATGGACATCCAAGATGCAGAGCTTGGATTAAATCTGCACATACATGTTTAAGATAAAGTCCCAAATAGAAAACAAAATTCAAGTCCTCAATTTCCTGAGATGATTATTTTGGGTTTTATGACTTCCATCTTAATATTAACCAGTAAAAAGTAACTATTAAAAAATATAGCACTCCCAAGGGACTAGTTTAAATTTCACAATTTTGAAAACAATGTAAATTGCTATGTAACTAAAGTCTCTCCCAACTCAAATTTGGCTATCACTTAACAGGGAGGTGGTAGCTAGTTTCCAAAGACAGTCCCTCCCCCATAAGCCAAGCTTTCCACTTTTCATACCCATGCAAACTCACCTGCCCTTAATCTGAGCTGATTTGCTTTTTAACCAACAGAAAACAGAAGTGATGCTGCATGACTTTCAAGGTCACAGGACTTCCTAGGTCATAACAAATCTTCTAGCCTCTGCTAGGATCTCCTGGAATGTTTGCTCTGGAGGAAGACAGTAGCAATCCAAGAGACTGCAAGTTTTGTAAGAGGTAGCAGTGTGGTGAGGCTGCCTGGAGGGAGAAAGCTGTCATGCCTCCTGCTGTTCCAGACATCTCAGTTTTGATACCAAACACATGATTCCATACCAGAAATCACCTTAGAAAACCAGCCAGTCAAGTCAAAAAATGACTCCATCCCCAGTCGTGATCTGACTAAAATTATTAGGAATCCCAAACAGAAATCACCCAGATAAAACCAATCAAATTTCAGGGCCATGACAAAGAATAACAAATTATAGATTTAAGCTTAGGGATGGGTTGTAAGAATACAGCTATAGAAAAACAGAATGGGATACAAAGTAGAAAGAATTCAGACTCTGTTGGAATCAGAAAACTTCTCTATTCTTAGAAAATTATAACTTACCAGCATCTCTAGATTCTTATTTTTATGGCATACCAACTAACCTAGATCTAGATCATATCTGAGGGCTACTGAATAAATTCATGCAATCTACAAATTACCTGAAATTTGTAGCAACACTTTATGCACATATATTAAAATCTGGAATGAGAGGGTCCATGGTTTTCAAGTAGATTTTCAAAGAAATATACTAAATGCAAAAAAATGAGTAAAAATAAAGATCTGAAATATATTTTATCAGCTATTGAAATATATTTTATGAATTTTTAATGAAAATTATTTCACAAAATAAGACAATTTACATAAAATTATTTTATGAAAACCAAAAATAGAAGCTTAAAGACAATTGTATTTTTAATCAAGCATATTTTAATCTAAAAAGTTTTATGTCACAAATATTAGGTCATATTATTTAAGGTGTTTTAAAGTCTCAGGTCAAAATGATATTGTGTTCCTACCTTCCCCTAAGATCCTCCTCCAAATATTTTACTAGTACAAATTTTGACCAGTCACTGAAGTAAAACAAGCAAAGTAAAGACTGTTTTTTGGAATGGGAGTGGGAGAATGGGGGGGATTTTGTTTTCTCCAAAAGGGCAACTTTCAATCTCCAGCATGGTTCTCATAATCTGATGTTTTCGTAGTTTCATTCAATCATCCAAATAAAGTCTCTGTTTTGGATTTAGTTATCATCACAGAAATAGAACTACTTCCAGTGAATTTCTTCACAATGAAACAATTTCTCAAGTAAAACAACAACAACAACAACAAAAAAAATGTATTGAATCAAGTCTATGTCCCAGAAACTATTCATTATGCAATGCATCTGTCAAAGTTCAGAATCAAGATTAGTTTACTTTTTGACTTCTTTTCTACTAGAAGGCAGTTCCACAGAGAAGTGATCTTTGTTGACTTGGTTTATAGATGTATGCCAAGATACAGTCCTAAAACAATACCTGGCACATGCTGTGATAAATAAATATATGGGCAAAACAAAGAAATGATGGCGCATGTCTATTTTTGGAGAAATATGAAGATACAGTGCATTGCATCCTGATAGGTTGGATAAGACACATCAAGAAAAAAAAAAAACTGATTTAAGAGTAACAGAAATAAGAGGTAGCAGCCCCTTAGCCTAAACAGGATTTATAAGAAGTTAAACTGAAGGATAAACAATGGGCACCCAGTGCAAAAAAGGAACAGTAACAATTATTCTTTCACTTTCTAGTTTGCTGTTGCTACCAGTTGCTCTGCATCTTGAAGAATCCTTCAAGGAACTGAAAATAACATTCTAAAATATTTAAAGTGTTTTCATGCCAAAGATCCTGGGGATTAAATACGAATGACAAATAATTGCTAATCACTTTAAGAAATAAATATCAGATATATCACAGGGGATACCCTAACAATAGTATAGTAATAAAGGAAATTATTCTACTTGGAAAAACTGTTGATAATTAGGGTTAATGACAGGTAGGCAGAACTGTACATTTGCAGAAACCTACAGAAATTAATATTCAAAAAAAGAAAACAATATTCCTTAGAATACACATGTACACAACCATAAAACACTCACAGATTCAGTTCATCCACATATAAATGGCCATCACAGCAATTCTTACCAATGGCATGACAGTGATTTCCCATTTTTTAAGCATTAGAAAATATGTTTTATCTTACTGGTAATATGAAAGAAATCTTGTGACTAAATCATATTTTTTTTCCATTTTTTTGTATTTTTTCTTTCCTTTTTTAATTTTTTATCTCCAAAAGAAGTATCTTGTATCTTGTTAACTTTTATTTTGAAGAGTAGGATGAGATATTGACAGCTCTGGCCCATTTTTAGAATTGTGGCTTTGTGGTAACAACTCCTTTGTTGCTCGTTCTTCTTGCTGTGCCTGCAACCTGATTCATGCCTGAGTTGATTGCAGATAAAATCACCTTAACACTGGAGGCACAGGTTAATGGTAACTGTTTTACAGTAACAATTAAGGAAAAAATAAACTGCAATAGATGGTTAGTTTCTCTTTGGATAAGCAGGCATCAGCCCACCCATTATTTTGGTCAACTTATACACGACACAGACACACTGCAAGTCTTTTTAGAAAGAATGAGTAGTAGCATGAACCATTCCCTCTGCCATTTGCCAAAGAAAAAATAGTGGTTTCTTTCATTAATTGGTGATGCAAATACGGGCAAAAGTAGTTACAGTGATATAGCTAATGTCAGAAGCACAGTTTAGTTGAGAATTTTTTCTTAAGTTTATTTTGTTGTATTCATGAGCTATAAGTTCATGTCTTCCTAAGAAATGCATCACTTCTAACTCCCCAGTATTTTGTGATTAATTATAAACTAATAATAGCTTAAACAATTATAAATTTTTTCCGAAATAATAAACTTCAGCTAGAAAACCAGAAACAATATATTTATGAATCCTAATTTGCAAAGGGACCAGTTAGGAAACAAGTAGATATTTATTTTTATTTTACTTATTTCTTCATTTTCACCCACAGTCACAAAGGCAATTATTAAGATTTTCCCTGGTAAAGCACAATGAAGAAAAGTCAGCAGGTTGACAAGAGCAAAACTCAAGTCAACCTCACAAAGTAGCTTTTATTGGATATGTTTTTCCACACAATGAAGGACTCAAAGAAATTCATGACAAGGAAATATCACATGACATGGAAGACATGTTCTATTGTCTACAATTCTCCTCTAACTAGCAAGAAGAAACCTGTGAAAACAGATGAAACGATGGATGTGAGTTCTTTGAAATCAGAATATAAAGCAAAAAATTTTGAACTGCGTGAAAATACTTTGTAATAAATCCTTGACTCCATCTGAATCAGCATTATAAATCCATGATCACAAACTGTAGCCCCATAACTCTAGGCTTTGTGCTTATCATTTATGACTTAATAAATATTAGCAGATATTGCTAGACCTTGCCTTAGAGGCTCCAAGTAAATCAGAATTGCTTTACGATGAGAAATCAGCAGGTGGCACTCTTTCCTCTCATCCATATTGAAAGCACTTTTTCAGGGCAGAATATTATGTTACTTCATGAGAAGGGGAACCCAAGATCTTGAGTGATGAATAAGAAATCAGTTTTGAAGACAAGAATCACTTGTGCATTTATAAAGTGACCCAATCTGTTCTAAAACTCTCGGATTTTCAATGTCTATCCACTGCAGTCATATTGTCAGCAGTTAATTTCATCTCATCAGAATATTACTGCATTCCTATGCAAGACTAACTCATTTGTGGTTGAAAATTCTGTCTTTTTCAACATGAATTATGATTCTACAAATACTAAACAGTGTTCACTTTCTGAGCATATCATCAACCAAAACTTTTATAAAGGGATTAGGTTCCATGTATGACTCCAGTCAACCTCTGATTAGAAATTAGTAGATAGACTGCAGTAGACAAGAAAAGATGCACTACTTGCCTGTAAGACCTCAAACAGTCAGGGCAATACTTTCTTAGTTACAACCACTAATTCTCTCTATAACTATGTAACATATTGAAGTTCCTCACTACAAATAGGTTCTCAGACCAAGTCCACTTATTGCTTAAGACAGTTTACTAGTTTTCATTTTTCAAAAGTTCATTTTCAGATAACCAGTCATCATTTCATTTGCCTATGGATACATGGATTTCTAAAACATCTGTACTTTGCGTTTCTGTCATTACCCACAGTAATCTTGGTTTCATTAACTTCAGAAAGATGCCCCAGTTTTTAATAACAACGTGGGATTTGATAATGTGTCTTTATCTAGTAAAAGGCTAGTGGGAGAAGATTCTTGTTGAGGGTTTACCCTAATAAAACAAATGCACCTTGTCTTATATGCAGTATACACAGACACACTGGAAAGCTTATCTGATTTGTGCAAAGGTTTGAATAAAAGTACCATTTTAGGGGCTTATGTGGAATAAGAAGCAGGATTTTGGCTTGGTCTGTAGCCATAAAACATAATAAATAATTAGAACTGCATGGGTTTACCTTTTTTTCACAATGTTCTAAGACTGCTTGTAACTCCATTTCATAGACTTCTGAGAAAGCTTATCCTATGAGATGCATAATTTGGAGGTATCAAATGGTATAATGGGGTAAGAAAGTACAGGCAGATGCTCTGGAAGGCTGGATGGGTGAGAAGGCAACTCAACGTGAATAGGTATCTTTTCCCTAGTAGGAAATAAGACAAATACAATGGGTAATGCCTCCTGAAGAGATGTGCCTATTGTTCTTGATGGCACACTGAGAACCATTAGTAACTTCTAGTCATCAAGATTTATTTTTCTTTTATTAGGCATGTGTTTCAGAAAGAGGACTGAGGAGGAGAAGTTCGTGGTTGTGAAGCATGAATTGTACAGAGTATTTTAATGCAAGCTAGTTGTCTGATTTTATCAATGCATTTCATGACTAGAAAGCTCAGCTAAGCCAACACTCCTGGGCTGAAGCCTCCTTTAACTATATGTCATCACACAGATCCTACTACTCACCATGCATGACGCCATGCAGACCAGCAAGAACATGATGCCCAAAGCATTATGCTCACTAGAGGCTGTGGGGTTAGCCCATTCTCCTGCAGAAATCCTGGGATTTAAGCCTGTTAGCCTGCCTCCTCCAGCTCCTGTGTGCCAAGCTTGGTTCTTTCTCTGGTGCCATACAAGGGCAGCAAACAGACTGGCAACGCCCACACATTATGCTCCAGAGCAAAGTAAATCAGTCACCCTATTCCAAAGGCTTAAAAAGTTTGATATGCAAGTAAAGCACCTAAAAGCACCTAATATGCATGCCTAAAGTTAGGTTTGAGTCAATAGGTTTGTCTTGCACACTGGAAAGTAAAACCACACCTTAAACATGACATGTGACCACAATAAAATGGCAAGTTTGGGGAGAGTTGGGGAAAAAGTGGAGAAGTCAATGTTAACTTGCCCATAAAACAATTGGATTCACAAGTAGCATCTCAGAGTCACTGACTATTTGATATGAAATTTAAAATGACTCGTTAAAGCCACCGTGTATGGGGTCTTGCTCTTAGGACAGACTACGGTGTGTTGAGAGGCACAGTTTATTATTTCATTAAGTGCTTTTTGGGAGAAGGAGATTTAGAGGTAAAACTGTCTTTGTGTGGCACGGTCACGACCTTCCACAACTTTGGAGCTTATCTCTTTCATCTTTTGACTCCCCTGAGACCCCTAACTTGCAGAGGAATCAAGTCTGTAAGCTTGGGCCAGACAGAATTCAGCACTGTTGTGGAGGTAGGTTCTCTCTCTCTCTCTCTCTCTCTCTCTCTGT
>PVHY01000144.1:0-265000 GCA_004024945.1 Uropsilus gracilis | reverse complement strand
CCCCACTTTAGAATCCTTTGCCCTCTCCTTGCTCACCTTCTCTCCTTGGGTAGCTATTTCAGCCTTTTACCACTCTCATTAATATACCATCCCTATCTCTTCCCCTAAGTCTATACAACCTGTCTATACACAGTTACCTTACTTCCTGCAACTCACCTTCTTGTAGTTCAACCATCCTATTCATGATGCCAACTGCAGTGCAAGCATATCAAACCTGGGTCGGTTCTTTATTGATTCTAGTCATTAGATACACAGACACACCAGGCAAGCTAGGCCTGGTAGCGTCAGGACAGGCCTGGGAAACAGGTGAGCCCTGCAGGAATCTTCATGCTCCTTCTCTGATGCTCTTTCTCTCTGGCCATCTCTTTCTGCTCTCTCCCCCAGGCTGACACTGCCCTTTTATTCTCACCTCCTAGGCCCAGGGGAGCCCACTCACACATGTGCACACGCACTGGGCCTGTCATGGACACTCATGGGGAGAGTAGAGTATCAAGGTGCTGGTCACAGAGGCTAATGTTCGAAAAGTCTGACCAACACATTTCTCTTGCATTCTCAACTTCTCTGCAGAAGAGGAAGTGTGTGTTTACTCTCCTCAGGACCTTGATTCAGAAACTCAACTAGATCCCTGCTCTATATTCTGTTCTACCAACTCATTCTCTTTAATATAAAAGCCTGTTCAAACCATCTCCTGCTCTTCAATCCTTCCTTCACACCTCATCTCCACCTTAATACCTGTTTCCCAGCTTGAAATACCACCTTAACACCTGCCTCCCTGCTTCTTTCCAACCCCACCTCATAGGTTGCTTCCACAGCCTATCATTCTAGAAATCAAAAATGTATTTTAAAAATTCAAACAAAACTACATTTTCCCTTGAAGTTTTTTTTTATATAATTAACTTAGAAATGTACATCAAACTCTGCATCCTTATCACAACAGATTTTAAGAAGAGCCTCAGGGCTGATGTTCACACATAGTGTAAGTGAGCCTATCTGGTATCACTGCAGCCTTCGGGCAGGTTCCAGACTGGTGGCACTGGCTGGCTCAGAGGGAATGCCAGGTCAAGCAGTGGCTCCCCTAAGGACAGAGCTTTGCCCACTCTGACCTAACCTTAGGTGGGTCTTGGGTCTCGATGCGTAAGCACAGTTTCAGCGAGTTGATTGGAGCTTGCCTAGCACCAAATCAGACATCCAGATCCAGAACTGGGCCATTAAGACTCCAGGAGGGGAAGGTCAGATCCCGGCTCCTAGTTCCACGTGCTCAGGTGCTGGAACTCAGGCCTTCCCACACAGGTTCATTGGGAAAACTCGTCTGCTCCTCCAGAGAAGGACTTCTAGATCGTTGGAAACTCCGCTTCTGATATCCACTTCCAAGTGCTACCTAATCGCTGCTGCTGTCTCTGGTCCTGCCTCTGAGGTTCCCTGCTGAGGGCACCATCAGCCTGTGCCCAGGCCTGGCCTGGGATCTGTAAGGGCTGGAATACGAGCGCCTGGACTCTGGCACGTGGGCATCGGTGACCCGAGGCCACTTTTCCTAGAGCTGCCCCGGCTTCTAATCCTTCACACAAGCCTTCAGGAGCTTTGGCTTCTGACATTGTGGGGGGCAACCTTCCAGTATGTGTTGCTGGCTTCTGTGGTATCACTTGGGTATCCCCATACCTCTGGCCCCACTTGAGTTGACTACATGTCACAGTAGCCTCCTCCCTGACTCTCCTTCAGGGACGGTGCCATCTTGCATGAGCAGCCTTTATTGGGGACACCCAATATTTGGGGTAACGTAGCCAGGTATTTGTGGCTTTACAAACCCTTCTTTCCAGTCTTCCCTTTGCTAGTAACCCCATTGTTGGTCCCTGAGCCTGGGTAGTGTCTTGCAATTGTAAGCACACAGGTGAGACTCCACAATGACCCCCAACCATGACACTGTTTAAGTCTACTCTGCTTTATAACTATTAGAATTACTGAAATTTAGACCTAAAGGGATATCCCTGCTTATTTTTTCAAAAATGGAGAGAAAAATAAAACTTAAGGTACAGAGCAAGTTAAGAACAGGGCTTGAATCTGACTTAAATTTCCAAATCCCGATCAGTGCTATTTTCTCCACAAATATTATTCTATTCTTGAAAGCATTCCTCTTCTCATATAATCCTTATTCAAAAATTAACAAGTAAAATGTAACATTAACTACAACCCTCAGAAGAGGCCAAATATAATAATGCATTCAAATCAGTATGTTTTCCAGTCTTTAATTCAATAGAAAAATATATAGACATCTCTACCCAATAAAAGCCTCTGTTTCTATTGACAGAGAATAAACTGAGATTAGAGAAATGCAATGGGATTTGAAATGGAATATGTAAATACAGAAACATCATTTTAAAGATAAAATGATATCATGTGGCTTATTGCTTGTTTATGCTAAAACCTAAGTCTTAGAAAACAAAAGGCCAGTACACTAACCAAGTGAGCAGCCTCACTTCATCCAAGCCTCGTCACCTTCATCCAAGCCTCAACTCTGTAACTGCGAAGAGTCCTGTCCTCCTATATTGGCCATACACTTGGAGAAAGGAACATGTTACCTGTGGAGTTGTACAAAGATCCTAACAAGTTCACTGCAACTGCTGTTAATGAAATGTACCCAAGACCACAGAGCTGATTTGCTACTCTTAAGAAGCCATGTCTTTCAGGGACAGCCATAGGTACTCAGCAAATTGGAGTTCAATTTTACTTAACATCATTTGATCTCTATCTGTAACTTATATTTCCCTTGTAAAACACCAGAAGCAGTTGAAGGACTAGAGGCAATTAATAACTTTACCAAAGGGAAAAATGTTATTACAGAAATCCCACACGGATGCATCCTGGGTTCCACACTGTGTGGCAAAGCCTGGTTAGTGAAGCTGAACTATAATTAGGTCCTTTCAGTAATTAAATCTCTTTGAACAAAGTAGAAGAGAGAACCATGTGATACGGAATTCCTCAATAACAGAAGTCACGTTACAGTATTTTACAGTTTTACAGTTTTAACTATTCAACATTGAACGGGCCTCAAAACCTCACAGGTGCCAAACCTGACCTGTATACAGGTGACTAAGGGTCAGAATACTCCGATTTGGATCCCACCATCATCCACATGCTCATCAAGATGCGCCATGTGGCTTAAATCAATCATAGAAACAGTGACATGGGTGAGCCTGTGGGTCACTACACCTGAGAGTACCAGGGGGGGATCTGGATTTCCCTCTGCTCTACCCTAGAGTCAAGACAAGTAACACACATAAAAAGGAACTCTCCAGGCCTGGAATTAACAATGTTCAGTCAGTGCTCTTTACTTAAAGGAAGAAAACAATTAAGTGAAACCTTGAAGTAATCTCATTCTGCCTGTTTAGCCTCTTCATCCCTCAATGTGTGGTTAGCAAGTGTGGCAATCAGGGCGAAGGCCTGCTATCATTCGGCCTTAATTAAAAAAGACACAAGCAGCGGAGCTGTGAATTAGAAATGTAGCTACGCACTACCCCTGATTAATTCGAGGCTCATGTTGGATTAATAACTCCAAACAAAGAACAAAAGGAAATTGTTATGCGAATTGCAGCCCTCCCAGGCCAGACAAAGGTCAAATCACAGGATTTCAATTTCATCCGGAGTCGCTTAATCAACTCCCTCGGAAGGAAGACCATATGTAGTTCTGAAAGCTGCCCATTGTAGTCCTCTTGTCGCTGGACCTGGGGGATGGCACAGTCATCCTCTCAAACTATTCTCAATTGCTTCTCTTCTTTCCCTTTTAATATGACAAAAACTTCATTATGACGAGTGATTAAAGAAGAGATCTGCCCTGCAGAAAACATCCCAACAACTGCGGGTCTATGGAGGAAGCCAGCCGCTGCTGGCACGGGGCCTGCAGTGCTCACTCCCTTTCCAGAATGGTCTTCACCAGCAGCAAAGGAGTCATAACCACTGCGGGGGTGACCTCACTGGCGGAGCATGGTGGGGTGTGATACTCCAATATATTTGTGGAGAGACGCTGAGGAAAGAGAACATCCGCCTACTCAATAAAAGGGGACTATGGGAAAGGTTCAGCAGATGAGATTTTAGGCATCTCAGCAGATAGGGCCAATCAGAAGTTCTGCCTGAGATGGGGACAGAAGTCTCTAAGTTTCCGGACACCTGGAAACCATGGGCAGCCACACACACACATACCCCTCCTGCCCCCACCCCAGCATTTCTAGAGCTCCTTGATCTGCGGGGGTAGTCTCTGTGAAGGCAGGAGGGTGCAGGCTGAGAATCGCAGACTGTCATTAGCAGATGAGTTTAAATGGTCAAAGGTCGGATGACTTACTGCATTATTAACACTTTCCACCTTGTCAACACCAAGATGCTGCCCATGGTAACCTCTCAGGAGCAGAACAACCTGCCCCATCTCTTAAAGACCTAGTGCTCCTCAAATGAAATCCAAGTCATCAAGAGAGTTCTTCCAAACAACACAGTATATAATCTTTTGGAATCTGAATGAGAATTCTAGAATAGCTTGTGGGCCTACTAGAATCAGTACCAGAATCTTATGCAACGACGGAGGTTATTTTCTTATCTGCATGATTCAAAGGCATGCTCCGGATAGCATGCCTTAAAGACACTTAATCGTTATAGACTCTCAGAATTTGTACCATCCAAAATGATGCAGTGGAACTTTCAGCCTTATCCTCTTCAGAGGGCAGTAACAACTGTCACCTTCATGTATTCTAGATGTAGTCATTATTCCTCTGAATTCCTATAGTGTTTTTTCAGGACATCATTCATGGGACAATGTTTTGCATATATATTAATTTATTCATCCATTCATTTATCCCATTATTTACTGAGTCAACATTTGATGGATGCCTACTATGTGCTAAGCACTGGAGATATAAGGTGACTAAAAGCAAAAAACCTTGCTCTAGGTATTTTTACAGTTCAATCAGTAAAACAGATACTAAGTGATGTCAAGGGAGATAAGAGGAACTGATGATTCTTTTTCAGATATGAAATAGGTATGACAGAAGTAGGAAGAAAGAAGATAGAAGCAGAGAGGTAGTTATTGTGTGAAAGAGCATGAGATGCAGATCGGCCTAAAGGGGCCCACATCTACAGCTTAGATGGTAAAGCAGAAGGCAACATGAGCAGAGTCTGAAAAGCAAGTGGACTCTAGAATCCCAAAAGAACATTGCATTCCAGGCAATGTTATAGGTTTTAGTATTGTCCTAAAAACAGCAGGAAACCTCTGAAACTACACGAGGAAGTTGTCAAAATGCAGCTAGAATTGTGTAGGCACTGGAATTTACCTACCATGCTACAAGATAGCTAGTAGTTGAAAGAAATTTACTGTTGTTCTTTCCTAGGCCCTAACACAAAGCTTTGTGAAATGTAGTGACATCTCCCTCTCAAAGCTTGCTCTGGCTGCATTAGTTGATGTCACTGTTGCATCAGGACCCCTGGGTTGGTTGAGGGTGGGATTCTCAGAAAGATGAAAACCTTTCCCAGATGACAGATAATTTCAACAAAATTTCAGAATTTTATATATAAATATATATATATAGTTTGTCCTGTGTGTGTATGTATATATGTGTGTATGTATGTGTGTATAGTTTGTTCAATGTGGTTGAATGAATGAATGGCATTTTGCTTAGCTGCATCACTGATAGGATATAGTTATGTCTTCAACAATCTTCTGATCAAGAATAAAGAACTGGCATGCTTTCCCTTTGAAAATTATTGTGGTTGGTTGGATTGGATGACCTCTCAAAGGAAAATGATTTCTGTCATCTGAGATATCAAGAAGTGCAATGGCATCACTTTCTGCAAATTAACCTCAAATCTGAAACCTATTCTTTGTATTTCAATTGAATAGATAACCAAAAAAGTTATAAATATATCTGTGAGTCATAATTCCCGGAGAGCATTCATGTAAGCTATGTTCTTGTGTGACATGCAACTATCAAATAATGAGCACATTCAGGAAGTATATTCAGATGTTTGTTACACATGATAGAACAGCTGCATCAAGAGCTTCTTGAGGATTATTCTTCAAGTTTCTCTTCAAGCCACTTCATTTCCTTTCCAAAAAGCACTGTTACTTGATGTGCATAGTTTAGATAAATCTTAGAAGGTGAATGAATGTTAAAATTTACCTATTAGTCTGAATGCCAGAAAACATCAGATGTCATACACAAAATATACAATTATCTCTAGACATTTTAAGTCTTTTGGTGTCTTATTTTGGGAAAGAAATTTTATCTCAGAACCAGACTTGACTGCTTTAGATGGCTTGCAAACATGACTTCAAATTATATTCAACAAAATAAAGTAACCACTTAAATAGCTAAACCTCAGTGTTCTTTTAATTTATATTTTACATTGGCATATCTTTTCCAAAAATTTGGATCATTTAAATTATTTTTCCTTAGACTTGACTTGGAAGAATCATAAAAAGAACTACTATTAGTCGAGCAATTAAATATGTCATGTACTCAGCTCCACAAACATATATTTACTCATTTATCTTTAATTATTTTTAACTGAATATTTACAACAGCCATGAGGTGCAGGTGCCCATTTTTTAATTTATTCAATACTTATTGAGCAATTGTTAGGTATTAAGTACAGTGAATATGGCATTAAATAAAGCAGCTACTATCCTTTGTAGGTGTATTATCATTTTTTTTACATGGGAGGAAAATGTGATTTTGTTTAATAAGTATATTATTCTCAGTTGCATATAAAGCAAGTGGTAGGAAAAAAATGGTAGATCCATGTTTCTGAAATTCAGTGTTAGGCTTTAACCATTCTGCCATACTTTTCCTAAAATATAATGACCTTAATAAGCATTTAGCCAGGTTCCCTGATGTCAGAAGATAATATAGAGTTAAATAAGTACTTTGAGAAGATTGTTTAATTTTAATAACTTCTTAGAATACAAAGAAATACATTATTGCTTCAGTATTGTGGAATATAATAAAAATGGAGTATAATAGTTACCAGGAGTTAATTATGCTTTGAAATATGGCAGACTTCTATTTTATACATTGTTAATTCTACTTTGTTTTACCTCCAATTTCTTTTGATATCTTATAAATTGTACTTTCTCACTTAGTCAAAATACCAAGTTAATTATCTATCAAGACAATGAAAGTGTACAGTCTAATATTTTCACCTACTTGCAATATGTCACATTAACTAAAACCAAACCAAGTTGTTTGCAATGCAATTCAATTTAGCCTTCTCTTAAGTGAGTATTATATGTCAGGATAAATAAGTAGTATTGCTTATAAATAACTACCAGAGTTCAGAAAATATGGAAATTCAAGTTCAGAAAATATGGGAAAAAATGATACTTCAGCATTTTCTCAAAATTAATATTTTACCTTAAAACAAGTTGAGTTGACCAAATTTAACTGTATTTCTAAATGTGTGTAACAGTTTGCAAGCCTTAACTCCAAATTGTTATACTTACAGATGCTTCCAAGGTAACTAATAAAAGAAGTCCATAATATGTTAGGGTCAGACAGAATGCATGAAAAAGGACTACAACATTGAATCTCTAGAACATACCCAGTACATACTCCGAGCATTCAGAATTTCATCTAACCTAAATACTAAAAGATTAGAGAGCCAGAGTTTAAATATTTAGATTGTCACTGAGCAAAATAAGGTGATTGATCATCCACCCTGAATTTCTCTATCTAGATGAAATTCTAGAAATTGTTTCTCTGAACATAATCTATAAATATAGTTTAAAAAATGAAAAGATACAATAAACTCTACATTCTGTAAAGTCTTATTTATCAAAAACCCTTCTATTCACTAATTTTAAATTTGTAATTACTTTTAAACATTTGTTTAACATTTGCAACCATTAGAAAATACTCCAAAAAAAGTTAGCTCTTCTATTTCTAGGACATAAAACATTTTAAAAAGGAAGAAAAGGAGCATATTAAAGAAATAAAAGAACATACCAAAATACAAAGCTCCTGAAATGAGAAGAATGTTGGGTAGGATGGGGGTATGTACTTTACTAATACTAGAGGGAGAAATGAATAGGGACATACAGATTACAATGCCAATAGCTCAGCAGACAGGAATTTGAAAACATGGTAAGCTCAAGAGGGATCTAAAGGAAAGAAATGAATTTTTCTAAGTTCATATAAAAGGTTTGAAGGTTACATAAACTGTGATAAGATTCATCTAAAGAAAAAGTGGAAGTTACAAGCTTAACTATAAGTCTCCTGCTTAAAATCATCTTTACACTTTTTAACATAATGAATTTGTTACCTGTTTTTCAGTTTTAGATACAGAGAAGTGTGATTCCCTGGTCTTTCGATATTCACAAGATGCCTTCTTTGGCCATTTAGACTCTTTACTCCTTCCTAGTGGTACTTATTGCTTATTACAGGGAAGAGTAAAATAATCTTCTCACACCCCAAATTTAGTTGATAGTAAGTGGGCAATGCTAAAATGCCAATACAGCTTTTAAAGTAATTCACAAAATATAACCACAGACTTAAAAATATAACAATGGGTACAATTACTGAAAATAAAAATCCATGGAAAAAATAAGTATACTCTTTTGTGACCACCCACTTTTCTTCTCAAATGAATCAGAAAAATGAGTCTGCTCTCACTAAGGTGACTATTAAGATTAGCAGGAACAGAATAATAAACAGAGGGACTTTGTATACTTAACAATTAGCTCCTGGAGACCAGATTTACTCTCTAATTCACATCCCTATAATAGATTGGATTACTGTATTTAAATAAAATCTTAGAATCTGAACATACCCAACATAGCTTAACAACTTTTTGAATGACCAGCTTCAACACAGCTACACTTAAAAAGAAGAAAGCAAAATATCTCATGGTATTTAGGGTAAACATAGTAAGAGAGGAAGCAGAGGAAGACTAAATTTGGCTTTGATACTTCAGCTTCTTTACTTCTCAAAGGAAACAATTTTGCAAAATCAGCCTGGGAGGGAAGGTTTCCATGATCCCTACTTCCTGAACATGCCAAAACTTTAACACAAAAAGAGTTTCTCCAACACTGCATTAGATGTTCTGAGTATGGAAGATTTTCTTTCCCCAAAGAGAGAAATGTGGGAAATACCCTTTTTTCAAAAGCATTGTAATTAAATAGTGGCTGGGAAAAATCTCAGTTGTTATGTGGACAAAATTGAGGAAGACTTGACTCTAGAGTTGCTGAATCCAGCCACCGGTGTTAAACTGTGTGCAAAGAATTCTTTATATCCTTTACTACACATTTGAAGCAGCATTCATGTCATCTCATCCACCCAGGTTTAAGGGAGGCACTGAGAGAGTAGTACACAACCCCATCACCATTTCACCCCAGCCTTAGAGGTGTTTGCAGCAATTGGGAATATAAAAATCCAAGACCAAGACAGAGGCCCTCACAAGGCAGCCTCTTCATCTTATTCCTATTTATCCTCCAGTAAAGTCACCTTCCTGCCCCCAAACCCCCCAATATTAGAATCTGGTTCCTCCTTTACCTTTAAGTTTACATAGTCTCTTCTCTGCAGTTGAGAAAAGATAGGTGTTACTCACCTATCTCCCTACCGCTAAGCTCACTTTACTCCAAAATATCCTCCCCACATATCATAGTTCATCTTTTCAAAAATCCAAATCATATCACAACAAACACTTTACATCACCACCACAATTCTAAAAAAAAGTTCACTATTTTATACTAGCTCCCAGAACCTCCCCAGTGTAGTAACTGTTGACTACAAGCTTATTTTTCTCTCTCCTACACCAGAGCTGTCAACTGGCCGTAACTTGATTTCCTCAAGCTGCTCTTATGTCCAATTCTTAGAAAATGCTAGTCCATGACTTCTGGAGCTTGGGGTAGAAGGAACTTTCCTGGTTGACAAGATTATGAAACTTTTCTCCAACATACCTTATATTGCTGAAACTGTTGTAGTAGCCCCAAATTTCACAATTGAAGTATTTTTAAATGACCATATTCTCTTCTAGCCTATTCAGACTCTGGAGGCAGGAGATTATAACTGTCTATTCAGAGCAAAACATCTAGAACTGAGCATAGTGCCTCTCATACAGCAGAGACTTATTCAAGATTGTTGAATGAATGCAGTCCATATTTCATAATTTAGATTAACAGGAGCCATGGATAAGACCTTACAATTCATCATATATCAAATAGCTTAAATGAAGGTTCTCCTGAAGTTGAACTAAATTTTGGACAGTAGAAAGTGTATGTTGATTGCCCTATAATGAGATGTGGCATCTTTCTCTAACCTCTTGAATTTACATGCTACTCTGCTGAGATGATAAACAGGCTCATTTTAAAATCAAATAACAGACTCTAAGAAGTTGTAACAATCCCTGGATTAGTATAGGATGATAACTATGGGATCTGCTATATTAAATCATGACAATAAAAGTAAAATCCTTCCTTCTTTTCTTGGATTACATTCAGAGCTCAATTCAGAAACACTAAATGAATAATAATGAGTGTATGCCTCTGTGAATGATTGAAGATTGAATCACATTTTAACTAGACCACATTTATAAGTCCCTTTGGATGACATAATTACAATTCAAACCATACACTAATTAGTAGCAAACATTTATTTAATATTGTTTAGTGGCTTTAATGTATGTGTGTATACATATACATACATATATGTATGTATCTGTAGAGAGAGAGAGTGTATGTATGTTTTGGAAAACATATAGGAAAAGAATATTTTACCCAAATACAACAATGTTAAGGATGTAAATCAACAAAAAAGTTGGTACTACCTAGAAACAACACCAATCACATTTCAAAAACAAATAGTCATATTTAATTTTATGAGAAATAATAACGACTAAATATATTCACATATAGGCGACAGTGAGAAAATTTAAAATATAATTTTCCCACTAATGATGATATTTTTGTAGCAAATTTATGTTGCTTTTTTATTTTCTATATTGCCTAGCAACTGTTCATAATTATTTAAAAATTGAACTATTTCCTCATCGACTTTATACCACAGTTAAATGTACCTTAATAGTTTATTTGCCAAGAGCCAAAAGTTTCCCAGCACTTATTTTTAGATATAATTCCATTTTCCCCAGTTTTGCCTGACCAGAAAACTCTTCCTGAGCTGAGCTCCAAATTGCATTTATATCTTTTAAAGATGTTGATCATTGTCTTTTAATATTACTTTTAATTTCCTATGCTTTTTTGAAAGTTCCTGAATGAACATGATATGAGCAAAGTAGAGCTAATTAAAACTATTAAAAGCCTGAATATGACAAGATTATTTTTTAAAATGAGGATAATTATTGTTTAACCTTATGTTTCATAAGGTATCTTTGAAAGTTCTGTAAGTCATTGAATTGAGAAACATCGATAGCTCCATTCTATCAGATCTATGAGATACTTCATCTCTCTTGAATTTGTAATACATGCTTTCTAGTCCATTTTACTCTCCATCAATCCTAAGGATGGCATTGTTTTCACTTTGGGTTTACTAAAGGAAGCTGAAGCCCAGAGGAGGGAAGTCACATCCTCAGTCACAGAACAATAAAAGAAGGGGTTTGGGTTTGAACCAAGTCAGTTTGCCTGGAGAGTTCATGATTTAGAGAAGGCTGTTAAGCCAGTTTGCAACACTGGAACTTTCAAAGTAAAAGTTGGACATTGAGATGTCTTAAATTCCATTAAGAATGCATGTATAAGACCATTTGTAAGAAGAAAGTCCACAGATTTCATCAACGTTTCAAATGCTTCCAACAACCCAGAAATGAAGCATGGACTCTTTCATCTAAATAGAAAATGAAACTAAACCATGCTTTCCCAAGACTAATAAAAATACTTTTTCTCTTCTAACTTGTTATCTTTTTTTCCCAAGTGTCTTTAATGCTCTACTGCAGGATTAGGAAGGAAAGTGATCACACACCCCTCCTCCCCCAAATGGCACCACCTTAAAACAGCATAAAATACCTTGCCATCTTGAAATTCTCAATTTTAGGATTTGAAATGTTTACAAATAATCTTTTCATATCTAACTTTAAAAGTACATTGACCCTCTAGGATCATTGTAAAATAAAATTTAGAAAAAAATTCTCTATAACCACTCACTCATTCACATTCGCAAATTAGTGCAGTTAAATTTTCTGTGCTTTTCATGAGAATCCAAACATGACATTTTTTTCAGTCATGATTTTCTGCTGCACCAAAAATTTTCAATTGATAGAAGTTCTACACTTCCATCTAGACAAAATACTTCTACACATACAGATGTCAATTACATAAGAAGAGAGTGAATAACATTTTCAGAATGTTCTTGAGATTTCATTTAATCTCATGTGGAACACAGTAATAGGAATACATCCCAAATGCCAGGATTTAGGCAGCACTTTTTTGCTTTCAGTGATGCGATTGAGGGTTTATAATCTTTAGAAAACAACTTGTACAGGTCATTTACCCATTTCACAAGTTCCATCTCTATGCAAAGACCACAAACTAGGAACTATCAGTCTCAGTCTTTAGAAAAACAAGTTGCTTTGATAGTCCAGGTAGTTTTCATTTACTCTGATGGAGAAAGTGAACCATTCCCAACACATTGATAGTCACAAAAAGTTTTGATGTTTTCAAGACAAAGAATTCCATTCAGCTTCTAGAGAATGAGCAAATGAGAAGGCATTTCATTTTCCAAAACTTCCTTCCCTCTCATTTCTCTAACACAATACACACAGAAACAAAAGGCAGATTATTAAGTTTGAAAATGAAGCTCCTTGTTTCTCTCTGGGATCCGGACGCCTCGGCCCTCCTGTCCCCTTGCACATCTGGCGACCATGTGTGCGAGTGCTAATGAAGACTTTCCTGAGTGAGTTACAATTAGTTCCGACTGGCGTGCAGCTTTCCTGGGCAGTACCACAGAAGCGGGAACAGGGGTGATGGGGAACCTATCACTCTTCCTCTGCACAAAACCCAGCTCACCTCTACCCCTAGGACTCTCAACACCACTCTCGAGGAACTTTTTTTAAAAAATGTATAAGCAAATACTTGCATTCCCTCCTTCCTTTCCTCCAAATAAGCCTTACTCCCAATTTGCTTGAATGAGACAGGCAGGCAGAGTAGCCTGGGAGACTTTGAACAATAGAGAATTGTTAGACAGATGCTATTTCCCCTTTTGGTTCACGTATTGTACTTACCTAACAATTTTATCTACTTTAATAGAATAGATTTGTGTGCTTGTGTGTTTTACTATGTGATGGATTAGAAGGGAACTGCGGAAGCAACGTACTGCATACAATTAGGCTGTCTTGAAAACGCACACTTTTGTTTATTCTAGGCCTCTTCCCCCCTTCTCAATCAAGCTACTAATAGAGCTGTTTTAAGTTTCAACAAGGACCATATTAACTGCGGTCTCCACATGAAACAGAATGTTAAACCCCAGCGTCTCCCGACTCGGTAAGCTCAAAGTCTCCCAAGTTCTGTTTGACTTTTCTGTCTGAAATCACAGTTATTTCTTTTCAATTTCTTTTTTTCTGTGCGGAGGAAATAATGAGCGCTTGATTAATACAATATAATGACCATACCAGTCTTTTGGGGAACAATCTAAGTGCCTGTAGTGGTGCACAACAATGTAATTTTTCTGGCAACTTGTCTGTATCTTATTTGTATCTTATCTGTTCTCTACTTTTAAATTTTGCCAACTCTGCTTTTCCCTTGTGCACTTATTCCATAAATGCCAAGTAATTATAACAACCATAGTTTACAGTTCAACCTATTGCACACTCAATAAATGCATAGCTAGCACACAACCTCATAACTACCACTAGAGGCAAAGAAACATTAAGAAACAAAATTGCAAAATCAGAAATAAAAATCTGGTTTCCTAAAAGAATCACGGGAAGTGATTCCACTGTATCGCCAAACTACTTAGCAACCAATAACAAAATATAACATTAGTTAAAAGGCTTAGAAGAAACCTATGGAAATTATTTTTCCTTATTTTAACAGAAACCAACACAAAGCTCAATGATATCCAGGAATACTAACCATAAATAAAAAGCAATAAGCTTATAATGCGAGAGAGAGAGAAATGACAGTCTCTCTCAAATCATATGACTCATAATGTAAATAATTTAGTAAAAGAAAACATTTCCCCCACTACCCAGACATGAAAATATTTTAAGTTTATGCAACTAAAATTTCTATACCTATTTACCCTATTGCTTTCCTCTCATTCATTACAAACATGGTTTTGTCACTTGTATAGGGCCAAATCTTAAGATGGAGAAAGTTTTGTCCTGAACTGTCCGTTGCGATCTTTGCAAAATTATCCTTTTAAACTCATCTCTGTTCTTCTAATAAATGATCAAACTTAAGAAACAGAAATAAAAACCTTGCAGATATATTTTTTGTTTTCTTTTCACACAGGAGAACCTAAGCAAAAGGAAAAATTAGATACACAGGAACAAAATTTTTAAAGGTTTTAAACATTCTGATAAAAAGTTGAGATTTACGCATATTCAAAATGCTAATGTAATTCTAGAATACAGAACGTTAGTAACACTGACTAGCAACACAAAATACTGTATTATAGGATGACGTGTTTTTCACCATCAATTTCTTCTTTATTTTTATGAATAGGAAGTTGACTTGACTAGAAATAATGATAGTTGATGACAACACAGTGAGTCACTGTCCACTGCTTCCTGGGCCTTAGAGAGGGGTGGATCCATGTATAAGGGATAGCTAAAGTCATTAAACACTCATACACTACACTTACTTGAAAGCTTTTGGCATTCACATCCTCAAAGGCTTCTACTGTATCTTACCAAATCATTAGCTATGGTAAAGGCACATGGGGTGAAGCTAGAGGTAACTGACAGGGTAATATTACTCTGTTCATCTCTTGAGAACTGAATCAGTCTGTAATTTTTATGTTCACCAATCACCTTTATATGTGAACATTTTCATCAAGCTGCAAGCAAATTCAATACATAGTAAACTATGCCCCTAATTTCATTGACTTCAACATTTAGTCCCTGTGCTAAGCTTTGCTCTGTAACCTGATACTTGTGAGGCAAATCATATTGTTTCTATCTGTGATTCCAATCCATTTTTACAAACTGTAGACTCAGTGACTCAGATTACAATGATAGCCCTTCTCTCAATATTTAAAAAACATAGTGAGAGGAAAAACTGAAAAATAATAAAAGTATTCACATATCAGGTAACAATTTTAAAAGTCATTTAATATTGGTCAACAACTAAGAGGATCTGATTTCCTGATAATAAAGAACTCTTTATTGTATGTACAGATGTTTAAATTAACGCACACATTCCAGTCTTATCTTCCTTATGTTCAGTAGAATGAAGTCTTCAGAAGGCATGTTATCAATGTAAAAGCAATAAAAAAGTCACCTTTTTTGAATTACTATTTACAGTATTTCACAAGCATGGCAGTCACACCTTCCAAATGTACAAGGTTGCCTCTTTAAGTGGAAGGACATTGCTGGCACTCTTCATCAGTTTGCATTAGCAGCGGGGGAGTGGAAAGGAAGGAGGAGGCAGAACATTTTTCTATCATTTGAACTCTTTCTGACCCTTGCAAGCTATTCAAATATGCACTTAAGAAAATTCAAATAAATAACATATCCACAAACATAGATGAGATATATGGATAGCAAAAGAGCGAATCCCAAGAGTGGCTAGGTTGATACCTAAAATTAACAATCTTGAAGCCAGTTTCTTGGCATTGGCATTGACAGCGAAAGAGGAATACCCATTTTAGACAGTACCAACACTTCATGACTTTAATCAATAATTCTGTGAATAACTTCCTTGGAATCAACGACAACTGTAAGAGCTAAGTGAGTGAAGAAAAAAGAGTGCCACCTTGTCCCCATATTGACTTTAAAATGTTCACTATATGATCATAGTCATCCCAGGAGAGTGTTGAGGAGGTTGGCAAATATAAAATGCAGTGAGAAGTATATGATGAAATATATCATTTAAGTGATATTTAACTTAAAAAGTTCAAAATATTCATCTTTAACTTATTTCTATTCCAAAAGTTATATATAAAATTTTATGAAAAGATGTTATAGCTTATAAATGTGCACTTGTACATATCTATAGTTACAAGAATTATTTATTCATTTTCACTAAAATATTTCCTCAAAATAGAGACTAATTGGTGTCTGGCTGCCAGTTTCCAACATGACTTCACTTTAGTGGCACTACATGCTATAGTTTCAAATGTGCATTTAATGATCATATTGTTCAGTCTACTATATGTTTTACACAGAACACTGATTAAAAAGTAGTAAATTTAATATGAGAGTGAAATGTATAAACAATCATTCTTGGTGCTGGAAATATTTTTAGGATGATTTTGGAAACTACTCATTACCTTCTCCCAAGGAGAAAAGAGTAGAAATGGAGACTCACAGAATGACAAAAATGTTATCTTAATATGAAGAGGACTTTCATCAGACAGTTTCTAGACACAAAAACAAAATCTTACTAAAATTAACAATCAACAAAGGAAGACAGAGATAAGTGAATTCCCAAATAAACCTTTTTTTTTTTTTTTTGGTCAGCCAGAAACCATGTGGAGGTAGAGCTTTCTTCACAGTAAAACATGTGCCTTCATTTCTCTGGAGGATCTGCCAGTGTGGGGATGAAGAATTCAGCGGTCCTCAATGTTCAGTTGCTTTGGTTTCTGTCACCCTCTGGAGCAGTGATCACTTCAGAAGGCAGAGGTCAAGAGGCAATAGCTCCACTGTGATTCCCAGTGATCTATGGACCAGGATTTCACCATAGTCCTGTTGACAGGTGACTGGGTCTGGGGGGGTTCCAGTGTCAGCTCCAAAACTCTGAAAGGAGGGCTCTTCCCTTTGTGGAAACAAATTAATTACATAACCAAATAGTGCCACATTCTTCAGGCCTACTGACATAATGGGAACTTCAAGCCCCACTTGGCTTTACATTTTTCCCCAAAAGAGTAAAAAAGAGATTCAGGTGAAGATCAAACTAATTCAAGGAAAGTGTAACAAATGGAAAATAGAACTTCAATTAATGACCCACATTGGAAATTATATATTTTTTATTTGAATCTAAAATTCGACCCCAAATAATACAACTTTGCAAATAGTAACTTTGAGTAGCGCAGCATAAAGAATGAAATTGGCTTATTCAGTGCATCTGAGTCTTCCAAACTGCAATGCTTTAACCAAAAGCTGCAGGACCTCAGTCTTGTGTATAGATGCATATCATATTAGGTTCAACTAATAGTGTTCACACTACAGAATTCTCTATGATTTTTAGGACATCCTAACTAAAAATTATGAATAGTTACATTCACAAGTACCCTTGAACACTAGCTTCTTTACTATATATTGTTCTGGTTCCTAACTTTTAAGGTGACCAAAATAACATATGTATTGCATAGGCATTCCAATCGTTGTTTTTTGGAAAGAGAATTCAAGAGTTCTTCTTTCTTATTTCCCCAGCAGTATAAAATACCATTCTAATGGTAAATACTAAAGTCAAAAAAATGTGAGCAATCATGGAAACAGTCAGTTTTCCCAACACATGAGTCACTTATATCCCCAGAAGTAATAAAACTTCCCAAAAAACATAAGAGATTCAAAACGAGATGATTTGATACTTTTTCCTGTGTCTAAGTAAGATTGGCTATGACTAAATAATTTCTCAATTGCTACACTGAAACAAGCCAAAACAAATAATTTTAAAAACTTTAAAAGCATATTGTATAGTGTTGACTGCACAAGGTCACACCAAAGTCAACACTATGTAGATAATAACAGGATGAGTTAGATGCAAAAGGAATATTTTTGAGTTCATTGATTACAGAAATAAACAAAAAACCCTCTGCCATACGTTACAATCAGAAAAGTCAATTAAAAATAAAATAGTCTTAGCAATATTAGCAAATGTGCATATAGCTTGTATATTAACAAATAGGATATGGTTCACATGTTATAATGGAAAGGCAAAATATGATACCTGAGATAGTTTAAATTGAAATGACAGCAAAAATTAGTAACATATTTTTCTTGGTATAATACAATCACCTCCAGATATTCAGTTCAATGGAAAAGTTATACAAATCTTACAATCTATTCATGTTAATTTCCCTTTCTCCTTTTAAGTTTTTTACATTTTCCTAATAACATAAACACAGGAGGATATGTATTAAGCATATTAAATTTAAACACCAACATTTAGCTATGGAAGAGCCATTCATTTTATTAAGAAATTTTGTCAAATACCCATTGTGTCCAATTGGAAATGTCTCAGCCCTGTAGGAAGCTAAACTATGCAGAACACTTCTTTTTTAGCTTGGCTGACCTTAATCTCATTATGGAAACTAGGTGTGTGTGTGTGTGTGTGTGTGTGTGTGTGTGTGTGTGTGTGTATATATATAAATTTTCAAAATCATAAATATGATCAGACAGGATAGTCCACTGTAGAGACTGCTCTCAATTTTGTTCAATTTATTTCCCCAGGAAGATAGTACATGATTTCTGTATCATGTGTGGATGAAACTATGTATTTAATATATAATGCTGAATGTATTTTGAGGTTAACTTAAAACATTAGCACATAGAAAACAAAATTGGTTCTTAATATTGCTTCTGGAACAGACAAGTGAACAGAAATAAGAGTTAGAACTACTCACAATCCCAACTTTCTTTGTATGTCTTTAATGATTTACTTAACATCTCTGAATCTTCAGCTATAAAATGGTTTGCAATGAACTGAATCAAGTGAAAAGATCAAAAAAATTATCACACATATAATCATGGTAAATGCTGATAGTAGTGAGTAGGCCATGGTGGTGCGTGCCTGTGACAGCCTATGTGGTTGTGGCTGAAACTGGGGATCGCAGTTCCAGACCTGCCCAGGGCAACATAGCAAGACTTAGTCCCAAAAAAGTAGCTGGGTGTGGTGGTGTGCCTGTAATCCCAGCTACCTGGGAAGCTGAGGCTGGGGATTGCTTGATTTGAGGTACCATGGCAATGTGAGCCTGCGGTTCCACAGGCAAAAAACAGTGAGACTAGTCTCAAAAAAACAAAACAAAACAAACAAACAAACAAACAAACAAACAAAAACAAAAACTGATAGTAGAAAGAAAATAAGTGAAGCAATACTACCATTATGTTGTCATAAGCCAGTCTACTTGGTTGCTCTATTAATTTACAAAGAATTTCTCTGATAATTGAAAAACATTTATTTTTCCACCAAATATCTCCCTATGACTACTAAACATTTATTTAAGCTATACACCTGCAATGTTTTTGAAAAACTGTTTGGAATGCCTGTGACTAGGGGAAAAATACCTTTCTAAATATCTCAAAGAATTTAATACACATTAAATATAAGTCTAAACTTCAGAATATCTCCCCCTTACCAGTAATCAAAACACACTAATCTTTCTTAAACTAGAAAATCTAGATCTTAAGTAAACTTATCTTTCAACAATTTTATGTTTCCATAACAGAGTGGAATGTTTCCAAAGACCAATTCTGGACAGGGACAGGAATATCTAAGGTGACATCCTCTATCTTCCAAATCCATGAGAGAGCTTTGTATTTCATAAAACTCACTGAATATCTGGGAACAGAGGGACACCTGTCATAGGTATGTGCAAACTCACAGTCTTAGATCTGTCCTAAATATTAAAATGCTTGTCAAGTTGAGGACACTGAAATAACCTCCAGGAGCTGCTTCCTAGTGATTTACATGCAAGAAAAATGACAAATTTTTGGATTCAGAAGACAGAGAGAAAAGTAAATTTGGAGCTTAAAAAATATAGACAGTTATAAGAAGAATTTTATGAGACTATCAAAGTATTTTCAGTTCCTTTTATTAAATAGTGTATGTATGATATGCATATATTATATGTACACACATGTATTCTATATAATGATGTAATACAGTCTTTAAACGATTTATTTTATCTCTATATCAAAAGTGAATTCCTCTTGTGAATTTATAACTGCAAGAAAATTACTATTTGAATTTATTTTCAACATAATTTAATTTTATAAATACAAATTAGATAAAAATTTTAGGAATCTATGAAGAAATTACTTTATAAATTTACACATGATAGCAGCCTAATGCTGAACAAAATACTGAAGGATTGTTATATAAATTAAAGCATAGCTGAAATTAAAAATAATGTTGAACACATCTAGGAAGCATCAAGATGTTGAATTAAAGAAGATAATGCTATTAGGCATTTTGACAAACATTTTTGTGCCTGATATAAAGAAATAATCAGTAATTCTTAAAGTTATACCATTCCTAAATTTTACAATGTTCTTTTGACATACAGAAAATGACTAAAATAGGGCAGACGTGTTTTATCTAATATACTGGTGAAAAATGACTTGTCATTGCTGTCTTAAACTGAATTTAAAAATAAACATAAAGTACACACAAGGTCCTTTTGTAAAAGCCCTTGAATTAATCACTGAAGTTTTTTTATTTAATTTTTTTTAGCATTTACCACACATAAGGCACAGTACTGAGCATGCTGCCTCAACAGTAATCAACATAAGCCTTCTTAAAATAATTCTTTAAATTTCATAATAGTAATCATAGAACTTGATACATAAAATATTACCAAAATAAAGGATAAAGGCAGACACGAGACATATAAACAAAAAATAAAGTTTTAGAAAGTTTTGGTATTAGTATTGGTCCTGAATAGAGTTTATTGTAACAATTGTAGAACAATATATCAGTTTGTGCCTTATTTATAGTATCATATATGCAAAGTAATAATAAGGCAGATAAAATTGATAAAACCTCCTGAATAATATTAATCCTTCTCTAGATTTGTTTTCAATATTGCCCAACAGTCACAGAAGACTCCTTAGTTCACTATTTAAAGCATGCTTTGATAACAAAATTTGGAAATATTTCCATCTGATCACTTCTGCAGGGAGACTGACTGGAATCTAAAAGTTTCTATAGATGTTTAATTACAAATTTCTCCATGCCCATAAAAAAGGATTTGCCCCCTTTTTTAGAAAAAAAAGTATACGAACAGTAACATATTTCTTGATAACAGCCAACAGCAGCAATGAATTCTACAGCTTACTTATATACTGCATAATAAATTACTTTCTTCTATTATTTTGATCATAATATTTAGTTTCATTTGGGTGCTTCCTCATGAATAAAGATAAGGAAATCCACTGAGAGATATGCATTTCTCTTTTCATTATCATCTTTGGTTCATGCAGAGAATATTTATTTCAATCTCATCTTTTATGCACGGTTACTATGCCATGGTACTGGTATTTGGGATTCTTGTTTCTACCTTTGTGAAGCACATGGAACCTTCAGCAATCAAGTTTCTCTGAGCAATGTATTATCTAGTGTTTATCAATGCTGAAGTGTCATGTCCTAGCTATGAATTCAAGTAGATGACAGATTAGAACAGAGAACCCAATGTTGGAACAGACAAAAATAACTGCTGTTACTCTACACCAGAGTCTCAGTTGTGTTTCAAACTAACTAAGGAAGAGATGAATTGTCTCCACAGACTTTCTGGTTCATAAATTTCCTGTGGAAAGGAAGTACTTGTTTTGTTTAAAGGAAACATCCTGGGTTAGATTAAGCAAAAGTCCCATTTTCTGTCAACAGATGACAAAGCAGAGAGGTAGAAAGGTCAATAAATATCAAAAAGAAAAAGACTAGTCAGTATTTATGGGTCCTTGTATGTACATCTCATGAGCACAGCCAGAAATATATATGGATATCTGAGTTAATTTTCTCATTTTTTCAAGTTTTTGTATTTTGTGTAGGTATATGCAAATGATGACTTAGCATAATAAATATGAGTGCATGTCTTTAAAAATAAAGTTCAAAGTCCATGAAACAGCATTTGTCTAATTCAAATGAAAATGTGACAGAGATAGATGTACTCCACTCACACATGCCCAATTGATCCAGCAGAATCCTCCTGCTGGATTTCCTCAAGGGTTACAAAGGGGACCCCCAAGTCCATTATAGGACTTTTCTGTTTTTCTTTTCTTAACAACACACAAATCTGTTCAGATAATCATATACTGCTGGAACAAAACCTTTCTTGATCTTTGTGAGTTTCTTCTTCGTGGATATGGAAAATTTTACGGAATTGGCCACAAAAATATGTCAGTTACAGTAACTTTTTCAACTTGGGCTGCTTTATTATTTCATACAAAGGAGGGAATATTACTTTCATTTTCCTATCTTTTCCATTAGCAATAGAAACAATAAATTTAACTGTATTTAAAGTATAATGATTCACCATTGATGAACATTTTCTATTGAGATGTATAACAAAACATAGAAATGCATCCAAGAGTTACAGTATGGATTCAATTAAATAAACCATGTTACATACCTAGAAATAACATGAGGCTTTCCATGCAAATATACAAACAAATTATTACATCATGACTGTTATTTTGATTAAATTTAATACCATAGTTTACTCCATCATTATTTGCATCATTTTGCAAATACAAGAGGTCTATACCTGATTTTATCTTATATGCATGTGAAAAATGTACTCGATTCATTTAAAAATCATATCCTGAGTGACTTCTCCATGTTGTACTCACTCTAGAATTATAACAAGTTGTAGAACACAAGAAAATACAATATCTTACTGAGGAAGCTTAGTTATCAGGTAAGTATGGCATAATTCTGGCCCATGTGATGGACACAATATTCTGCTGCGTACATGAAAGAATGCTTTAAATATAAGAGAAGTGACAAAACACTGCTACCTTTTCCAGTCTAGGAGGATCACACAAATCAAGAGTTTTGTGTTTCTTAGAAAGGTTCCCCCAATACAGCATGCTCATTTTCCAAGGTATGCCCATCATCACCATTACACGAGTGGAAGTCTTCAGTGCACAGCTTTAAAGAACATTTCCATCTCCACACAATAACGTCTTAATGTTTGATTCAAGAGTTAAATATTATTTCATCCCATTGAGTTAAGAATATTAAGACCAAAGATAAACTAGTTTTTGAAAATGTTACTGTCTTTGTGAGAATTTCTATACAGTATACCCTATGCCAAATAGGACCTAAAGTACATCTTTGACTACGTGTCAGGCCAGGGCACTACTCCATCACTCATTGCTATGCTTACTACACTGGATAATAAGCACTTGAAGAAGCAACAAATGAATGAACTCTTGGTTCCTTATCATCTCAGAAGAACTCTGGACAAAAGCAAATTACTAGGTATTGTTAATAAATGTAACATGTACTCACTGTTTTGTGTAGTTCTTCTGGATCGGATGTCTGAAGTCACAATGTGCTTCTGAAACAAAGAGTGAATTTCAAAAGAACCTGAGCAGGGTTTGGAAACAAGTTAGAGAAGTAAAAAGCCAGAATAGAGTATGGCCATGTAATAGCAAAACATAATAATGAAGGGAGTAGTCTGGACCCCCTCTGCTTGGGATCAGATCAAGGCTTTACCCCTTACTAGCCATGTGACTTGAAGTCAGTTGTGTCACCTCTCAGCACCCCAGGTTTTTCAATTATAAAACAAGAGTACAACAATGCCTCCTTACTTATCTTTTTTCTAAGGATTATAGGGATTAACTGTTTGAAATAACTTTAAACAGCAATGGTAGAAATAATCTACTGGTGTTTATTAATAAATCAGCTATCATTTAGAAACAGCTTTCTTAAAGATGTGAATAAGTAGTGCTGTATAAGTCTATTGAATTAAATATGGGTGTTCCCTATTTCCAAGGCTATTTGTAAATTCCAAGGTGCAGTTCACCTTTACTTAGAAATCGGGAGTATGATTTTCATTCTGAAGCTAACTTGGTCTAAAGCAGCAGCTAACCAGGTGTGTTTCGAAGTTTATGAAACTTGGTGTTTCCAAGTTTCCTTGGAATTCCTCAAACCTTAGTCTCTACTTAGTTTTCCTACTCAGGCATTTGCAAGTGTCTTCTACATGGTCAGGGAGTTACAGAGATCCCCTCTGTTTTATATGTTTTGGTTTATTCCATAGTTATTTTGTGTCTCCTGTCACTCTGGCTGTTTTGGTTTTGTTGTCTGTTTTCAAAGGGGGCCTGTGGTTGTGTCTATCCCAAGTCTGTGTTTCAAGTGGAGTGGAGTGGTTTGCCCCCTCTGTCTCTCATCATTGCTTTTGGCTCAGTCCCTTGAAAGGAAATGAGAGATTTATTTTATCTGGCTTGAACTACATTGTTCCTTCCTTACTACTGGTGTTACTTCACTCTAAATGACATGACTTTGTGCTCACAGTCTGCCCAAGGTCAAAGCCTGAGGGTAATAGACACATTTAAGAGCAGAGGAGAATATAACCAAAGGGAAGGAGTGAGCAAGGAGAGAATTAGAAAAAAAAAGTCGTGATGCAAAAGTGAAACTTGCAGCAGGTCCAAATTTTCTGGCAGGCTTGAAATGGTATCTGTTCTGAAGAGCCAAAAGACCTTCCTTCTCCTTTTCCAGATGTTATTGATTTAAAATGACACTATGAAGTAATCTGGGCTTGAAATTCTAACTTAGTTTTAAAAGAAAGCATGAATTGTCTGGAAGATGGTTTTACAAAGCCTATTAATATCTGTGATATAATTGTAGTGTGTTTTTAATAATTCAAATTGGAATAATTATTGATATCCAAATATTCCTCTTTGACTGGACACAAAAATATATAAGAATTATGATAGTGCATAATAAAGTACATTAACAAAGTCAAACTTAAATGCTACCTAAACATGGAAACTAGAGCCATAAGAATGCTAAAAATTTTGAATTGAATTGAGTATAAACAAGGATATATCTGAACTACATCTTCTAACCTATTTATATGTCCCCTTCTTTCCTCTTTTTGCCTTTGGCGATATGAAGAAACCTCTTGATTTCTTCAGATATCTCAAGACCATCACAAAGGTGGCAGGATGACTATCCAAACTCCAGGTGAATGAAGACTTCCTACTTTTACTGAGCAAACCTTGATGCTGAGCTAAAAGATGGGGGAAAGCAAAAAATAAAAACAAAAACAAAAAAAACTGGTCATTCTAGATACATATTTTCCTGTTCTTTAAACAGATTGCCATGCTATTTAATACTATGTTTGCTTCAGGAAAATAGATTTAATGGAAATGAACTAAATGAAGCAAAAAGGGTTTAGGTTACTCATAAGACCAGATTTTGCATACAAAAAATTATGGGTTGCTGTTCTTGGGAAGATGATGAAATCCCCTTTACTAAAGATCTTTTCAACACACAAATGATTCTGTGTGCTGCAATCAAGGTTTATGCCCAAGTCAGGAGGACACCCCTGCTGACATCTTGAAGACTTTAGTTGTGTGTGACCTTCAGCATCTCCCTTAGGAAGCTCTACTCATGCCCATGGAATGAAGGGAACATCACCCTGCAGAACCAACTATGGGTCTCATGTCTATCAACCACATTGGATTTGTTTCTTCAAGCAAATGCCTTACCTTGCAACTCTAACTAGAAATAATTCTTCAGTACACCTTAATCCTACACAATATTATGTCAATTCTGTCTCAACTAAATTATTCCTCAGAATGATACCCTTCTTACTGTCAAATTCTTACCAGATGGTCAATAAGTGAATAAGTTCCCAAACACTAAATGCAATACTCATGACTGCCTAAGAATTCTAATAATGTCTCATTTCTAATACTAAGTTCTTAATAGTCATAGAAAACAATTTTTGCACATATTTTTTCTTATGTTTTTGGTTATTATATTCTAAGTACAGTCCTAAAGAATAAGTATTAAAAATGGAATTCCTTATACCAACAAACCTATCAATCAGTCAAGAAGGCCTCACTTGGATGTGGTAAATCCATCTCTACACATCTAGAACTCAAAAGCAAAGATATGAAAAATCAAAATAACATGAATATTACCATTCCATCAGGACTATCCTGGCTGCTTTCTGATATAGCATCATACTCCAGGCACACAAACTTGAACAAAATTAGTGTTGTTATCCTCATTTCATATATGACAGAATAAAATAGGATATATTAAGTGATATGCCCAAAGTCACAAAGATTTTAAACTGTGAGTTTATATTTAGATGCGTCTAATTTTAAAACCCGTGCCTGTTGATTATTATAGAATTGGAATTAAAACAATAATGTAGAAAACCAGCAAATCTAGAGTCCTACTCTGTCTTCTCTCTTACAGCATAAGAGGTTACAAGCAAAAAAAAAGTCCTCTGTTTCTCAAGGAAAGATAGTCACCAGCCAAGCCAGCAATTCCACTCCTTGGTTTACACCCAAGGGAAATAAAAATACATACTTGAAAGCAAATGTTTCAGAAAAAGTGGAAACAACCCAGATATACATCAACTGATAAATGGATAGATAAAATGTGGTATGTCTATACAGTAGAATATTATTTGGCAATAAAAAGATATGAATGAACCTTGGAAACCTGACATTAAATGAAAGTAGCCAGTGAACAAAGGCCACATGTTAGATTGGGTTCATCTAATTTAAATCTGGGGAATAGGGAACTCTATAGAGACAGACAGTAGATCAGAGGTTAGTAGTCTATGCCTGTGGGGCTGGGGTAGAAATGAAGAGTGATTATCAATGGGATGTGATTTCTATATAAGATGAAGAAAATGTTCTAAAGTTGACAGTGATGATTTTTGTGCAATTCTGTGAATATACCAAAAGTAACAGATTATACATTTCAAATGAGTGAATTGTATATTATGTAAATTATAACTTAATAAAGTTCTCACTAAAAACAAAAAAGCTCTGTAAAACTTTTGCATCCATATCAACAGGAAGCACATTATCTAGGGAGAAGAGAATCCACTGTAAGCAAATTTAACTGCTACCACAGGGATGGGGAGTTGGTTTTCTTCCATCATTTCCCCTGAATATCAGCAAAATGTTAGTCAGCTATGTCCAGAAGAACTTCTAAATAATTGAGAGAGTTGAGAAGTTAGCCCCCTTTGGCAAAGGATGTTTTGACACCACTACATGATGACAAACTTAGAACCACAAACTGGTAGCTTATTTACCCAACATGAAACCACTTGTTTGGCATTTTCCATCTAAACCGCCCATGATTTGAATATTATGTAGACAACCATGAATGACAACTGAAAACAGTAGGAAAATATTGTTCTAAAAGTATCTACTGTCTTATTACTATGTAGAAAGTAGAATTTCCTGCTTCTACCCAGATTCAGTTCTTGATGTCCTGATGTGAATTTGCCCAATCGGTGAATTTGTCTTTATACTTTTTAGTTCTGTAGCCCATCATTATATGACAGAAAAACATCATGTTGTGGCAAAGAATCAGTAGGTAGTAATCAAATGTCCCATGATGTGGACAGTTTTCAATCCTCCACAGATTGTTTTAGAGAGAATCTCAGACCTACCAGCATCAGGCAGAGCAGTTTTGTAAAGGACCAGCACTCCTGAGATAAATGACACATTCTATCCCAATAATCTTTAGATGTTTATACCTTAAAAGTTACTCAGTTGAAGTTGCTTTCAAATTAAACACCACTGCTTCAGTGTTTCTGTTGTGATTGTCGCAGGGAAGTGAAGCCAGTGCCATTTGTCCATGTTTTACAAATCACCATCTGGCAGGGATATGGCAACATGTGAAATCTTCACAGGACTCTTGTTTTTCTACTATCTGCTGGATAACTAAGGAGATCACCAGACTGCTGGGATAGCTGCCAGATGGTAAGCAGGTATGTTTATGAGTTTAAGATTCTTATTTTCTTTCAATGCTTTCACATGCTGTGGGCACAGAGGCAGGAAAGTGAAAGAGAAAAAGAAAAAGGGGGAGGATGGGTAAGTGACTATCTACGATCATGACAAATGTCTTTGAAGTTTCTTGAAATGTGAATTTTCCAAAGTCCACATTAAAAATTTTTCTACCAAGGTAAAAAAAAAATCATCAGTCATATTGTTACAGGATTTTTACAAAATGCTATGTCTTTAATTTCTGTACAAATAAACAGGTGTATCGTCTTTTCAGTCCTGTTGAGTAGGCATGTGTTACACAGAGGATCATGAGCATCATCAACAAACATTTGGTGAGGGTAGACCCTGTGCCTATACTGGGCTAGCCATTTCAGGGAAATACAAGTGGGGTCTATTTTATTTTACTCTGAATGTTCAAATAATCTATGCAAGGCAAAGGAAATCTACCTGCTGGAGTCATAACAACAACAGAAAACACCTCTCTAACTTGAAAATTCACATTATGGGATTTGAAAAGTGAGTGATAATCATTAATTCTTTTTTTCTGAAAATAATAGGGTATCCCAAACAATTTTGACACTAACAATTTTAGTGGTTATCATTAAGGAGATCTTCTGGGCTAGGAGAGAGGGATGGAGGTTACTTTAAAGTTGGCCTTTTCATTAAATGCCAAGACCCAAAGCAAGTTTCTGAACTTCAGTAAGCTCATCTGTAAAAATCATATTATTCTACTGTTGCTGTTTATGGAAACACCAAAGAGAAATGCAAATTGTCAGCAAGTATATAATTATTCAATAATGTGGAGAGGCTCCTTCTAGGTTAAATAAATGTAGAATTAGTTCACATGAATTATATGCATAGACACTTAATCTTGTACATATTTATAAATTTCAATACATGGAAGTCTATATGTCATTGTGCACTAGTGTGTAAATATGCACAAACACAAGTATATATGCATAATAATAGATATATTCTACCCAACCACAGGAAACAAAATAAATATTTGTCTCCTTAATCACATTGAATAAATACTAACAAAAGTTTAACTGTTTCCAGAAGTGATACTTTAGGCAAATTACCAAACCTGCCTTTGCATTTATCTATGGAATAGAAAGGGGGAAATTCTGCTTAATGGCTATTGAGTACAATTTCTTCTACATAGCACATTGCACAAGGCCTGGCAGAGAACAAACAAAGGTTCTCTTCCTTTCCTTCCCTTTAACAACCTCTTTACATCTACTTGTAGATTTAGTTTGTTTGCCCATTCTTATCTCTATCTCATGGGGAAGAATAGATGTTTTTGTTTTTTTAAGACTCTTCCAACTGCATCCTTAATTCTAGCACTCTTTCCACCAGAAAGAAGAATTTTCTCCTGAAGTTAAGGAGTCCTGTCTATTTAATTACAAATTCCTTCTACTAGTTTTTTCTCCTCAGTTTAAATATGCTTGTTTCTCTTACCCTAACAATGATTTTCATAAAGACAAGTTACAAAGTGACAGAAGAGACAGAAAACCTAAAGAGGCCAGTCATCATAAAAGACATTGAAGATTGTTAAAGATCCATCTCTAAAAAATGTCAGGCATGGACAACTGGGTTTTTCTTTTCTCTGACCCTAAAATTTTGTATAGGTTCTATGAAAACACAATGAGGGAGGGAGAGAACAAAGTCAAGCAGATAGTCAAAATTTTTCATTCTTCCAAATGATTAAAAGACTCATAATTATTTTTATAATATCAGCATTTCTGATAATAAGTCATTACCAAGAAAGCTTAATGTACACACATACATGCAACACGCACACACACACAACACACACATACGCAATTATGGAACAAACTAACTTAAAGGATGCAAAATTCTATTAAGTAGACCTTAAGAGAGTATTAAGCAACAATGTGCTGGAACCACTGGGTATTTATTGCAAGGAAGGCTGGGTGAACATGAAGATAAGTAGTTTCCACATTTAAAATAGTGCAAATTCACAAGCAAATTATTTAAAAGTCTTTGGGGAAAAGTGCCAGTCATTCCAGATATGTTTAATGGAAAGAAGAGAATGAAATTGCCTTCTAAGGGAAATTATTTGCTACAAATAGCAGTAAAACAAAGTTAGTGATATAATAGTCTACCTGATGTTGACCCAGATTCCCTTATTTCTCTTTTCGTTTTCTTTTTCACCACCAACCACATTGTCTGTAAGCTACACTTTGTTTACTGCCACTTCTGCCTCATATCCTGGTACTTCTCAGCCCACTACAAATTGCTTCTGCTTGTGCCTTCCTATAGAAAAACTCTTTTTTCCAAGGTTACCAATAGCCACTTAAATCCCAGGTCCTACTGGCCCATTCTGGACTCATTTCTTTAACCTCTCCTTAGCACTGAAAGCATCAACCACCAGCCCCTCCACTCTCAGCCCCCTTGTCTGTGGGACCTGTCTTGAGAGACTCTCCTCTTGCATTTTGCCTTAGCCTTTCTCAGCCTTTCACAGCCTCCTCTCTTCCTCTATCTGCTCTTCAGTCAGCACCCGCAAAAGTCTGCAATGACCCATGTTGGTCAAATCGTAAAAGGAACAACAGAACCAGAAAACTTAGTAAAACAAAGTGGAATTCTACCTGGAACAAAAAATTGACACATGACTTTCAACATTTTAGGTTACAATTTCACTGAAATAGATTTTAAAAAATACTACAAAACGGGCATCTTTGCCTATATCACTGTAAAACAGTTTAATGCTGCCTGGCATTTTTAGCATTTAACTTAATGAATATATTTTCTTCTATTGCTGTTACCCAGTTGTCATCAGTATGCTATTGACAGCTACAATTATCTTACTAATTTAACCCCAAATTATGAGTTTTCTAATTTTGCATTATCTTGATTTTTTAAAACACTTTTACAACCTATTTAATTTGAAGGCAGTACTTTTAGAATTATTAGGACACATCTGAATATAATTTAGTAGAATTCAACAATCATGTACTGAAAGTCAATGATATGTGAAACATTGTTTTAATAGTCATTCTTTAACATATAAAATTCAACCAGACACTATAAAATGAAATTGACCAAATAACTTCTAAATATAAAGTAAAAACTTAAAGAAAGCATAGTTAATCATGTTTGCACAAATACCTTTTTCCCTAGTTTGTAACCAAATAGTCAAGCCTAACAAAAATAATGTATAGAACTACATCAGAGCCTTCAAATTCTTAATTACATAGTCATCAATGTCCCCCAAAATACATTGTTAGAACACTAAGCATCATTTTCTATTCTATCATGTCTAAGTTACACTAGTTCATTTTTTATGGTCTCTTTCCTTTCCTCTGTAAAATTTGGAAACAACTTTCATGCATTATTTGTAAATAAAACTCCTTGTTATCCAGTGCTGCTTCACTTTCCTCTGCTATTTATCTCTGTTTTATTTTTCAGATAATTTACCAAATCTATGCTACTATCTCTCTCTTATTTGCTATATGCTCATCCTTAAAAAAAAAAAAAAGTAAATCCAAACCTCAAATTTAGACAACTGAAGCAGGGTGCTTTGTATTTTACAAAGAGATCCTTAACTTTACCCACCTCCCAAAAAATTGCTTAGAGAAACTCTTGAAAGAGTGATTTTTTTTTCTATTTCATGAAAAGAATGTATCGATTAAATAACATATATTTATGCTGGACTTTTCCACAACCATATCAATTTTACAAAGGGGGCAGCAACTTGTTCTCTCTGGTTTTTGTGCCCCAATAAGAGCTGGAGTTGAAAATGAGACACAGACAGATTGCAGCCTAAATTTTCTTGACTCCAGCTAAGGCATTTACACTTCCAGTAGATACCTGTATTTATTTGAAAGCCATTGAAATATCACTTCAATAGCTATAAGGACACAATTCATAAAAGAGATCAAAGTAGTAGTGCTCTGTCTTTTCACCTTCCCATCATTAACTGGTCCCAGGGTCACCTATAAAAAACTTGCACCCTCTTACAGAGTCCAGTTAGAAAACAACTCTTACAGACTATTTTCTACTTACTGCTACAGGTCTGCCTACCAAAATCATAATCCCAACATAGATCAAGTCCCAACATGTCCAGCCAGGAGTTCCTTGGGCATGACCCAGAAATAGGTCTTGATCTTTGTTTAAAATGGTACCCAGGACATGGGTCCATACAACAAATGGTCAACAGTGGTAACAATAATAATTTCTAAAATAATGAATAGATAAATCTCCTTGACACAGGAATGGTTTCCTTTTCCTGTGCCAGCTGTTCTGTCTGTGCCAACTCTAACACACACCCCTTCCAGGAATGGCATTTAGCCATCCTGGCAACCAGAATTAGAGCAAAGAAAATATGAAATTTCTCTTCAAAACATAAGTGGAATGATGAATGCAAAGCCAAGCAAAAAGTACCCAGATTCAACATGCACGTTGTTAAATGTCACTTCATAGTAAGACACTTTATGAATATCAAGTGAATGTGGACATGGATAAATGGGGAGCTGAGCATGGATGTGACCTGTTAAAGGAACAGTAGAGAAAGACAGTCTAGAAAACAAACCAGGTACCAATTATAATTGTACCAATTATAATATACTTTCAGGAAACGAGACTTTACTTTCAGGAAACTGACCCAAAGAAGAACGGGAACGGGGGTAATATTTTTTGTTGGACAAATTTTTACACATTTTAATCCTGAACCATGTGACAGTTTAAAAATAAAGTAATTAAATAGACTGAAACTTGAAAAACAGACTAGAAAGATAATTCCAATATGTCATTCTTGTTAACATAACAATGAACTGTTTTGGTTTAGAGGGGAACCCGGCAACAGGAAAATGTTTCCTCCCCAAAATCTAGATTTAGACCAAGTGGGATGACTGGTCAAAAGTACAGGTTCTTCTAGTTCAGAAAACTCCTTCATGAAAGCAAGCTATTTACTGAAATCCTAGGATTTAGGTCCTGATTTTCAAGACAGTTACGACTTGGCAAGGAACCCCAAAACCTCCTCTAAGCAATAATGATTTTTAAATGACAGATCAATGGTCCAGGGAACATGGAAAGAAAGTTAAGGTATTGCTTTAAATTAAAATCAGAGAAGGACTTTCACTACTATACATAACAACAACAAAAAAAGTTGTGAAGACCAAAGGCAAATCTTGACAACTCCAAATGGTATATTCCTTTTTACCCATGCATCATTTCCCCTCCTGTGAACAAGAAACAAGATGTTTGTAGATTGACAGTTCTTTCTCTGAGCATTTAATCACCAAAAGGATTTGTAGAAAAGAATCATTAAAACCTTATAAAAGTTAAAAAGTAAGCTTTCCTTCAAAATACACACTCAGCCAAATTTCAGTATCTTCAAAGCATTTTGTTCCACCATTAGATCCAAGGAACATTCAAAATGAGGAAACCAGAACAATATGTAATGACATCCAGTAGATGCCATGGTTTATTTAAGTGGGTAAATAGGCAAAAATCTTACTAGCAAATGCTACTTTTTGAGAGCTGTTTGAAGGTAGCTGGCATGCCATTATGTCTGCATTACTTACTAATTAACTAAGCAGGTCAGATTTGCCTCTGGGACCCAGAGCACGTCAGATTCTGATGTGAGAGCAGGGGATGACATTGAGGCTGTCTACTTGTAATGGGTCCTTAATCAGGTCTAGGGCCATAAGTGCTGCATTGTCAATATTCTTATGCCATGCCTTCCTGTACATGGGTGAGCCACACCCTGATTCAAGTATGAGCCATCAGTGAAACCATTAAATTGTCACAGTGGTTAGGTGCCAAAACTATGCACATTGTTCAGATATGCACATCATGATGGGCAGTGCAGTGTGTAAACAAATGTGCACACCGACCTCCTTTTGGGAAGCTTCAGACCAGGAGGGACAGACTGTTGACTTGGATCCACTCTCACATATGCACAGAAAGTAACAGAGATGCTTTATATTTAGAAATAAAATGCTAACTCCCAATATAAAATTAATAGGTGAGTTCTGAAGTACCACATAATTTCAGGTTCATTTAAGTTTACTAAGATTACTGGACCTTTTTTTAAAGGTCAGCAACAGTTTTCAAATATATCAGTGTTTAAAATTATAATGGAATACGGTCTTTTTTAAAAAGCAGATCAATATCTAGAGTTTGTTTAATTTCTCTTTCATGAACATCCCTTTAAGTATCCAAACTTGTACTTGGAATAATTTAACTCAACTATACCCCATATTTTTAGCAAGTAAGGTGCATATTAAAATGGTCTGTCATTCCCTTGAAATCTTTGTTGTCTCCTCAAAGGAAAGGGGCCACACAGCAAAGTTCATAACAAAGAAAAAGTAATTGACCCCTCTGTTCATTTTACAATGCTTTTTTCTTAAATAAGCTCAAAGTTCTGCTTAGAAGTAACCAAAAAAGATACACATGTCCATCTGAGCATACTACTTCCTAAAAGAAAAAGGATGGAAAAAGTCCAGTTACATTGACTTCAGGTTGGTGTAAAGAAATGAAAGTTAAGGGAGAAAAAAACAAAGAATCATATAAGGAAGGAATCAATAATTATTGTAATGAAGGCAAATGTAAATGCAAAATAATTAAAGATAATTATATTGTAAATAAGCAAACTAAAGCATAAGGAACATTGCTTTGAATTTATTTTTTAACTATGAAGATAATCAGGTTCTCTCTCCCCCACCCTTACCTACTAGCAAATTAACGTAATTAACACTTTCATGTTCACATAAAAAATTTTAAAAACTGGTTCAAATGCCTTTATTGCATAAATTGTAATCTTTTTAAAGTTCTATTCTAAATTTCATGGCAAACACAAACTGACTTATATGCTTAGCAACTGATAATTTAAAAGAACAAAGATAAATGGAAATCAAATAATTGCTAAACTTTCATAAATTGAATTATCTTCAATATATACTCAGTTGACAAAATTAAGTCTTTTATTACAACCACACAAAATAGGCAAAAATATATTACCAAGTACAGTTATTGATAGAACACTTTTTCTAATTCTGTTTTTCACTTTTTCAGAACTTAATTTGTAAATATTTATTTGTAACTTAGGATAGTAGTAAGAAGGCACCCATGGTGCGGGTGGGGAGTATAATTCCTACTAAGAATTAGGTAGGAATAAGTCTGTTGGTATAAAATCTAAAAATTAATAACACAATTGTTCCATGGTCTTGAAATTTGTTGTAAGGGGAAAACATGCACAATATAAGCCTTTTTTCCATATGCTACATTGTGTCATTCTTAAACATAAGCAAATCCTCTGAGCAGAATTCATTCCAATATTATGATTGCCATCCTTTTGCAGCTCTGCAGAGTAAGGTAAGATAGCTTAGCATAGCTTTTATCTACAAGGATTCCCTCAGGCAGTTTCTGTAAAAGGGTTAATGACAGATGTTTCCATTAAATCTGACCTACCTCTTAATTTTACCATTGCCTGATAATACCCTGGCTTTGTGCTTATTTGCATGGGCAAATGGAGTCACTCTGTAACAAGTAACACACCGGCCTCACTGAAACAAAAGGTCAATTCATTTTAAACCAACATGCACAATATTTTTTGTAGTTGCAGTTTTTAAAAACCCCTTTTATACAATGTTACTATTTACAAAGAATTAAAAGCTGTGCTTTCTGAACCTCTGGACACAGTGTTCCTCTGTAGAGAGAAGCCAGTACTACCAATAGAAATCAATACATCTCCTTGTAGGTAACCAACTAGAAAAATCACTTCTGTCTCTAGGATGTTTCTCCTATTTTTATACTAAATACAACTAGGACACAGAAATTTTCTTTGCTGAGGAATTAGTTGAAAACTGCAAAATGCTCCCAGCACTTTTTGTGTACTGTGTGTTATTACTTTTGAAAAAAAAAATTCTGTAAATAAAGAGGAAATAGTTGATGTTACAGTTATCTTAGGTTGGCTAAAAGATACAGGCTTTTATTCTTTAGGCTGCCCCTCCAAATACACTATTTAAAAGTGGCCAGTCTATGTTTCACTCTATGAAAGGATAAGTGATCTTGAACTTTGACCATGTTGCTGTTAATGAATCCCATAAAAAAATAAATACATACAGTTTAAATAGTTCTGTGCAAGACTATGTTCAAACCATTTCTTGTAGAAGGATCAAATAAGGAGAACACAAATGTCAAGGAGACTTCCATAATTCTTATGCTGACAGTTCAAATAAGTGCTTCCTTTTGAATAGTCTATAGCCAAGACTCAGGAAAAAGCATCAATCTAATAATGCTATTTTGCTTTCTTGTAACAGTCAAGGGACTTAAAATGATCATTTATAATAGAAGTACACTGCAATTAAATACAAACTGTACATGTATCTTCATATGCATGTCATATTTCAACTTAATCATTATAATCTTATTGCTAAGACATTTAAACATTGAAATTCTGGCATTAAATTTCACCGTGTGCTGATAACAGCTCTCCTGTGTTTTATTGATAGTAAATCTATGTTCAAAATGCTCCCATTATGCCAAAATCTTTCATTTTCTGAAAGGGAAGTAGGCTAGATTGGAGGTTAAAAGAGTGATACTTGCTAAATAGCTAATTTTCATCCTGGGTAAATAAAAACCCACGATTGGCATTTGAGCATTGGAAACAATTGAAACAACTTAGAACATTCCACTTGTCTTGCCTAAAGTTTGGCTTTTTTAAATGAATTTACTAAAGAAAATTCTAGTCTCATTAGGCTGCCTCAATTTTATCTGAAAACGAGGACAAGGAAAAATGAAGGAAGGTCTCTCTAGGAGTGAGCAGGGTCCATGAAAGGCAGTGTACAGTCTCCCCTCTCCAGACTCTACACATATGACCCCCAACTCCAAAGTCCAACCTGGATTCACTACAAAGCTCAGAAAAAGGAAATCATATCTCCCCTATAAATTCCCTCTATCAAGACAGAACCCATGTAAATATATGAAAAGCAAATGAAATCAACACTAATTACAGAGTATGTATTTCTATAATAAGGTTTTACTTGCTGTGAGGGTTATAGTGGGGTAAAACATGGTTCCTTCTCTGTATACATTGACTATTTTGCTAGTAAGAGAATTGAACAATGATACCAAACAATGAAAATAATGCCAAAATATAAAAAATACATAAAGTAATCAAAAATGGCCAGGCAAGAATTTAGGGGATTTTAATCAAATGATAGTTTGGGTTCATAACTCCAGTTTTGTATCAGCAAATGTAAGTGAAATCAGTGAATCAGCAAATGTAAGTGAAATCAGAACAACTGGTGATTTTTTTTTTTTTCAGTTTTGTAGCTGATTTTAAAAAAAGCACTATAATAATAGCAAGCATCCATTGTGTGTGCTGGGAACTATTCAAGGCAGTAAATACATCTATGTCACTTAAATTTCTCAAGCACCCTATGAGTATATACAATTATTACCCTCACTTTATATAATGAAACAAGCTTAAGAAATTACAGACTTCCTCAAGGTTACAGAGCAAATGATCATACCTAGAGATTCTCACTCTCTCAACCACTATACTTCTAGTGGTGCAGACATGCACTTTAGGCTCATGCAGATGGGATTATGGTCTGCAGTCTTCTGACATCTTCTGCAAAGTCCTTACACTTAAAACATGAAAAATAATACTGACCCACTGATGTGAGTATCATTTGCTTTGGCCTGCCTGTCATCTTCTTTTTTCATTAGAAAACAAACAAACAAAAAAAAAAAGCAAAACATCTTTTTCTGTGAGACAGAAGTGGTCCCCTACAATCAACTAACAGATAAGAAATGACCGCATATTGGTTAATAACAAACAGACAAAAAAAAAAAAAAAACACAACTCCTTATCTTGTTTAGCCATACAGATGGGTTCAGGTAGGAATATCTGATATACAAGCCAAACTGATAAACAAACGACCTCCATGGGACTTTGGTGAGAGTTATGAAGAAAGGCACCATAGGCATTTTTTCATAAGTATGAAAGAAGGGTGCTGTTGGGCAGAGACCAGAGGATAAAGCCTATAACCACAGAGAAAACACCAAAGGAAGATGAGAAACAGAATGAACAGCAGAGCCTTGGAACCATCATGCATGGACCAGGCACGGCTGGATATTTTCACTGATTTGCAGGGACAGTATTTCCTATGACAAATATATGTGGATCAGATTTCTGTCACTTAGTGCCCAAAGATCTCAAGCATTATATATCATTTACCAAGGTTCATACATGTGAAGACACAAAATAATAACTGCAAGTAGTAAGTGCTCAGTGAATTGTCTTCTATCAATACTTTTTATTGTTATTGACATACCATTGTTTGGGATTTGGTGATGAAAACCATGATTTGGAGAAAGGAGAATGACCACAATTCAGTTTCTGTATGCTAGGAACAGTCAAAGAAGAGAGGGATACCTTTTAATTGTGAAGGACTAAGGACCACCAAAAGTCAGCTGTCTTGGGTCTGCTACTGTTAGCATTACTGATTGGCCGTACTGTCTCTCCACAGGAGCCAGCAGGTCAAACCATCGATCATCACTATGTGACCACTTTGTAGTCATGATGTTTAACCACATATCCAAATGATTATCAGCATAGAAACAACATTCAATAAAAATCAAGTCCCCCCACCTTTGTTTGCTACTGCTGCTTCAGCATCCATTGTACCTTCCTTACAAAGTTCCAATTACAGCTTTCCCATCCCCACCAAAAGGCTAAATGATCTGGTTCTGAGCACTTTCTTCCATGTCACCCAAAAGTCTAAGGTCAGTGTTAATTATTAGGTACCTAGCAATAACTGAGCCAGTTAAGGTTTATATGATTGCCTTACACCCATTGCATCAATTTGATAGAAAAGAAACTTTCTTTCTTCTGCTTCTTCTCCGAAGAGGTTTTATAATGTGAGAAGCAAGAATGGCTCCAGAGGACCTGTAGTGAACCCCTGCGTCACTCACAAAGACATTAAAACACACTTGCTAGTCATTACTATATAAAGTATTCTCTTGCTCTGTGGAAAATGGTTGCAAATAATTGTTGTGTTCGAATGGGAGTTTTGTTCTTTTTTAATATAGCAATTTGCGAGAGAGCAAAAAGGGAAAAGATGACATATTCAAGAAACAAACCAATATTCAAATAGTAGAAACAACTTATTGTCATCTAACAGTATCATTGTATTCGCACAGGAGTCATAGACTGAAGGCCCTGTGTTCTAAGAGGCAGACTCACCTCCTGAATGTACAGTTGGCAAGGTAATGTGTAAAAATGGCAAGAAAAGACAAGACTCCAACTCACTAAGCAATGAAAATTTTCCTCTAACTTCAAGACTCTAATCTTTTTTCCAGGTCTCCATATTGCCAGCTAATAAGCATTGCATCAAATCAGTTCTGCAAGGACTTCTAATCCATTTATTTTTGATTCTTCTTTCTGATTTCAGCAATGTTGATCTTTAACATTGTTAGTTCATGGTTGGTACTACAGATGACAGCCATGTGTCCAAAGGAAACAAACTGGGCTACTGGTCAAATATTGGGAACTGTACATGTACCTGTGGACAGAGGCTGATGAAGGATAAAGTGCCTTCACTTCCAGCTAACACCGACTCAGCATTATTACATACCCAAGCTCTTCAAATGATGGTTTCTCTGTAGGAAAAAGTGGTAGGCAGTGGAAGGTTGGAGTCTCCTGACAACTTTCTAAAGACAGTGCTGAAGAGATAGTTTGCCAGAGGGTTACCTATAGAATTCTACTGCTTATGTGAAGACTCATAACTGTTATAAGAAAATAAATGAGCAAAGCATCTGGGCTAGGAATTCTTTCAAAAATGTCCTGAGGTTGTGAAACTGAGAAGAGAATGATGTGATGGTACACTGCCAATCTTTTGTGGAGTAGTCCTGCACAAGTTATGCTATGTCTCATTTTTTTCTTCCATGGACTACTCTTGATACTATCACAACTATCGATAATAAAAAAGCACCCTAATAATAATACCTAGGTATGATATTATGAGAAGTAATATGCATGCAATGATTTAAGAATAAAGAAGGAAGGAAGGCAGGCACAGTGTTATACCATTACAAAGTACTTTATCAACCAGCTATTACATAATGTGTCATAATGTAACATGTGCCCGTGGAAACATGAAATCATTCATAATTCTTAAGTACTGCCAGATGCGTAGCTATAACAAATCTCAACCCTTTCTGAAGAATTCACCCACACACTCACTTCTCCAACCAGTATTTCCATTGGTAATGGTCAGAGTTGAGAAATCATTGAATAGAACCTTATTTGAAGCTCTGTGGTAATTACATATACTTTGCTTCATATTTGGGTAGGGAATGTGGCTTATTCACAGTTTTTTAATGAGTGGCATGCACTTTTCTGAGCTATAATGAACACTCAGTAAACAAAGGGATGAATAAATGAATGAATGAGCAGATAACCATCAGAAACAGAAAATCAGACTAAACCTTAGTAACACACTACCTAAGACTAAGTAGAGTGTCTAATGCAAGAAACATGTAGAGTGGTGGTGGTCGAAGATTGGCTCCTTCCCAGAAAGTCTATATGTTATTTCCTAGTATTAGTTCATGTGTCACTTGTCATAACTTTCTGGAATGTACAAGTAATCATATTACAAGAGATTCTTGCCGTGCTTCATGGAGGCATCTGGCTTTACTTAGGGATGCTGAATGATTTCATTTTTCAATGGCTGGGAATGTAATATATATTACAATGTTCACACAGATTAAAGAATCTCTGAACATTATCATCTACTTGTGGTAGGTGAAGAAAAACTCAATTTTGAATGGGAAAAATACTGGATTTGGAATCAGAAGGCCTACATCTCCACATACATTGTCTATGAATTTGGGCTACTCATCAGTTTTCTCTGGGTCTTGTTTTCATCTGTAATGACAAAACTATATGATACAAAAAATTTCATAGATCCAGGTGCAATGACATCATTTAATAAGCTAAATGATGTATACAAAAATAGTACATGAATGGAAAATATCCAACTATAACATGACAGCTTGAAATATTAAGGCAGAAGAGGGTATGGTATAAATAATCTGTAAGACTAGACAGAGGGTTCAAGATTATTCATATCTGAAGTTCTGGTAACCAGTGCATGGTTAAACAATTAAAATAATCAAGTTGTCATTATTAAGTCAGGTTACATGCTGAATTGATGGCATCACCAAGATGTGCTCGCAGTTCTCTCAGTGGTCCTGCCAAAGTCTCTCGATAAATCTCTGATATGGTTTTTTCAAATGCTGGCCTCCCACAATTAGCACTAAAGTGGGTTCATTTGCTTAAAATATGGGTTCCCAAATTCATTTAAGGATATCACAGTGCACTGTATCAAAGATCCAAAATGACTCTTCCATTCACTGGCAGAAGAGTCTTTATGTTTACTTTTGCAATCCAATGTTTGTAACACAAGATCAGACCCAGCAGAGATGGTATGTGCTCTTATTTCATAGATTTCTTTTATCTAGTTTTTATTACAGTTAACAATCTGATTTCAGATGCCTAAGATAAAAGACTACTACAGGTAATGAAGAATGGCTTGAAGTCTTTATAATATTATGAAATGTAAGACGATAAAATGAAGAAATGTACTTGCATCAACAATAAATGTACTCGTGTCTGAGCTATTTTTTTAAACATTTACTTGTTTATTGTCTGCGTCTCCATAGGAGAATGTGTTCCATCTGTATGGTGCTGGGACTTAGTTTGGTACCTTACTGTGACTGGCTCTAGGAAGGGTCTGGCACACAGTAGGTGCTCACTAAATACTTGCTGAATATAACAATGAAATATGTGAACATGTATGTCTCATAAGAGTTGTTGGCCTTACACTGACTAGTCGTTAATTCAAGGTGGGTGTATGTGACAATGTGAAGAGTCTCAGCTTTCTAAATCTAATCAAAGTAGAGATACAGGCACAATTACAGGCTATCCACTTAAGAAAGTTCAGTGTATCACTTTGAGATACTAATTTTTAAACTGAATTTGAAAATGCAAACTAGAAGATTATTATCCTTAATTTCTAGATGCTTTTATTCCACAATTAAACCCAGGGATACTTTGTTCTGCACTGAGGAGCAGAAGAGAGAGTATGTGGTGGTCAGAGCCTCCTGAAGTTCTGAGAGGAATGGCTGTGGACCAGTAGGGACCTGACCTTGACTGACTACCACTCCCTGGACTCCAGGCCTTGCCCAATCTGTAGTACAGAGTTATCCTCAAAGATGAGAGAAGAGTAATGAAGTGGTGCAAAGTCAGAAACAGTGATCAGAAGGCAAGAGAATCACATAGCTGCCACTAGGAACTGAATTCTTGATAATGAAGGATAGAGGTCCCATTTCCGCAACTATGCCTTTGGTCGTAATTGCCCTAAGGGGACATGAAGATGACATTGAGAACATGTAAGCTAGACAGGTAAAGGGTGGTGTACAAAATACTCCAAAATGAATCATTAAATTGGCTCAATGCCAAATGCCATGATTTTTAACTGTCAGTTCTCCAAAATGACTATTATCAACCTCCCCACTGCTTCATATCCATCACACCCAGGTCCTTGACCTACAGAAATCATAATCCTTACCTGACTCTGTCTTACAAATGAAAGGGGTTCAGAACACATAATTACAAAATCAACTAAAATATGAATTTATTCAAAGGAGGGTGAGATCATAATTTATTTCCTATAAAGGAGTTTTGTTGAGAAGGAACCATGTTTATCAATGTGTTGTTTCCTTCATTCTTTCATTTAAAAACTTTTACTTGCCTCAAGGAACATATGTATAGGGTAGGATCTCAACAACTGCACATTAAGTGAATACAGAATGAACAAACACACTTGTGATTAAAATGGTTATGATTTTGCAATGAATCAGCCATATACATTTATCAAGAAAGAAACCCTTCTCTTGATAATCAATTGATAAGGGGGACTGGCAAGTGCACAAAGGTCTTAAAACTTGCTCTTGATCGGAAGTAACAAACATCTATGTCAAAAGCAAAATCTGATCCATACAGATATTTATGAGATGAACATCCCTAACTTTCAGAAGGTATGAAGAAGATATCAACTAATCTGGAAATCAATATATTCTAAAATAGCTTCTGATGAAGGCATGATAAAAATAAAAAAAGATGAAATAACTACATATAACAATAAGAACTCAGTAAGTGTTTCTAGAAACAATGACTTCTTGGGAAAATCCTTTCTGGAAATATGTAGCTCGAAATCCTAAGAAAAGGATGAACAAAAAGGATGAACCAAAAGGATGAACAAAAAAAATATGAAAACTAGAATTGATGTTGCATATACATAAACAGAATCAGCGGCAAATTCCAGAGGGTCGATACCTATAAAAAATTTCCTAATGTTTATCAGAAGAAGAGAGTAGAAAAAGTATACTTTTCTGCAGAAATGAGTTCACACATCACTTAAAAAAGCCACTTCTGGTACAAAATCTATCAGTGGCGAAAAGTTCACAGCCACTCTTAAAAATGATTTACAAAACACAAGAAGGAAACTATTACTCCTATTTGCAACTAAGCAACGGGCTAACGGTGACGAGTCAGTAATTAACCAAACTGGCACAGAGCTGAACCAACAACAAGACAAATACAGTTGGTCAGAGATTCCATTTAACCTTTCATCTAAAAGCTACCATCTTCCTGAGAGAACAGATTCTACCAGTGGTTTAGTTCTGGTCTAGAAGGAAACAAGTCACTTCCTGGGTCAAAACATCATTCTGGTTTTCCTTTTGGTCTTCCCTCCATTCCAGGTCTACCAAATCCCAACCCATTTTAATTTGTCTCAAGGTGGCTTGGCCAGCATCAGGATTTAATGCTTCCATAAATGAACTCTGATTGACATGAAAGATGACTCACTTGCAGAAAAACTTGTATTGCTGCCATTTGGTCAGTTCGGCGTTTGTTTTTAAAATGAATGCCAGTTGAGGCTGAGCAGAAGCCAGGGTGTGTTTTTATTTTATGCCTCAAATAAAAATAAAGAGCTGGGTATGAATAATCAAAGTGGCAGGCGCCTCCCTGGATACTTATAAACCTTCCAAAAGCAGACCCGAGGCTCAGCAAAATGTAATATAGTCAAAACAACTATGAACAGCATTAGTATCAATGGTTTATCCTGGAAAAATAAAATTATTGCCATTCAGATTCCCCTGTAGTTCCAAACTCCAGTCTTTCAACAATAGATTAGGTTATAATATCCTTTTGGAGTATGATAGTCCTAGACAGAGTATTACTAAAAGTTAGAAGGTTGTCAGATAAAAGAAAGACAGACATTGTTTAGTATTACTCTTAATGTAGACAGGGAATCTTCTAATTAGTCATATATACTTTACCACTCCCTATTAAATCGTAAAAGATATATAGTCAACCCCTCTTTATTCACAGACTGATCATCTATTTTATGGATTATAGACTTTTCTCACTTTAGTGTATTTCTTGGATAGTTCACAGCACTTATACAGTTAGGGGGAGTGAGAGAGGGAGAGAGAGAGAAAGGAGGGAGGGTAGTAATGAGGGAAAAGAGAAGGAAGAGAGATTATAGTATTTATTGACGCAGGAGAGAGAGAGCAGAGAGTAGGTAATTCAAAAGCAAGAAGGTCAAAATAAATAAATAATGAATTGACTTTTGAAAAAACTGAACTGTGATAATAAAAGAGAAGCAATACTACTATTAGGCACTTATTCAAAAAATATAAAACTCTAATAGTAAAAGATGTATGTGCATCTATGAACACAGCAGCACTACCCACAACTGTCAAGTCATGAACCCAATGTAAGCTCCCTTTAACAGATGAATTCACAAAAACATTGCAGAATATATATGCAATAGAGTTCTACACAGCTATCAAAAACATGAAACAGTGGCTTTAGGGACAAAAATGGATGAACCTCAAGGTGATTATTTAAATGACTACATTAGAAAGTGGAAGGTAGATATCAGATGATTTTACTTATGTGTGGAATTTAAGTAACAAAAAAATACACAGGCAAAATAGAGCAGGAATAAATCCTGAACTCAATGAAGGAATTTAAAGGTAATCATATTTGAGTAACCAGAAGGAATTTAAAGGTAACTAGATTTGGGTAAGGAGAGGGGAAGAACGGATGGGGAAGAATACAGATGGAGCAATGGCATGGGTGGTTTGGTGGAGGGTAAGTGGAACATGTGTACATATGGACGAGCGAAACTATTACCCCAGTATTAGAGTTATGATGAATTTCAACGGGGGATAAAAGCAAATTATCAGAACAAATGGAACTTCTGTAAAAGTTAGGGATTAATGTCAACAACGCATCCTACAAAAAGAAGTAGGGATGAAAGGCAAGTATACACCAAGATAGTATGAAATACTGATGACAATAATCCAATAATCTGGACTTAGTCAAAAGAAATTTGAAATTTTCTATTCTAATAAAGAATAAAGAAGGATGTAAAGAATTTTAGGGGAAAATCTACCCTTAAATCATGATAGAAGTTTTACTGGAATATTTAGAAGCAGTTATATCTCTCTCACATACATCATGATGGTAAGTAAAGTAAATCTCAGAAAATGTTAACCTAGAAAAGAGCTTTCATCACCAGCATATGCTCTAAGTGGGGTAAAGGACCACTGTACAGATGCAGAACGGAAGGGATTTATTTTTTTTAAGATCTGCTACTGCTAATTTCTTGTATTGTCCTCTGCAAAGTAACTCTTAACACTATATTTCAAGTAAGGACAAGCAGTCTATATACGTGAGCACATTAGCTCTCAGTCCATTTCTGATATTGTTATCTCTACTATCAGCACAAGCAAGAAGATACAGAAGGGTTGACTCGGGGGACCTGGGTGCCTTGAACTTCTCCTGAACATGCTCAACCTCTCAAGTAGTGAGCAGAGTCCTAGAAATTTACGAAGAATTTTTTAAATTGAAATTTGACCTCAGCAATTGACAAAAGTCTTTGGGAACCAGGTTGCTTCCATAATCAGAAAACAATTTTGGGCATTGCTAAACAGTAACCCCCAGATTCCAGGGCCTTCCAAAGCATAGGCAGTTCTCCTGGAGACTGGAATCTACAGTAGACATTTCTTTCAGGACTTTATCAGTGACCATGATTTGTGAAGTGTTTTAATTTTCCTGTTTTAAATCAGAGCATGGAAACCCAAGTCCAGCCTTCTTTTCAGAAATCCTGCCTTCCAAATCAGCTGCACTTGTTTCCAGAGCCCCTCAAGTTCATGGCCTTGACACCAAGAGAAAGTCTCACCATCACCCTGGATCTGCCAGTAAAGCAAAAGAAATAGCTTTCTTATGCAAAGTTAAAAGTTTAATAATTTCCTAGCAATTCTGTGATTAAAATAGAGTTCAGGGAATTTTAAAGCTACAGCATTATAGGAAGTATTGAGGATGGAATACATTTCACTCTGATGAGTGGGGATCCAAAGGCAGAAAGAATCTGCAGGGCTGAGATGTTAATGCCGTAGCAAATTCAAGTATCTGCCACTAGGAAAATCCCCTTGTGAGGGACCACAGCAGGATCCCATCCATCGTGTTACAGGTTAGTTCAGAGAACCAAGACTCTCGAAGCATTTTTGGCAGCCAGGAGAACTTTTAGCGTCCTAATGCTTTTACAAGGCTGTTTTTTTCTTTTCTCCCCAATGTGCTTCAAGATTTCATAACATGAGAAACACAGGAGCAAAAGTTAAAATGCTTTAATGATCCCCGTAGGCTATTTAAATAAACACTGTGATTGCAATTTAGACAATCTGGAGTCCATTCAATATTAAATCCCCACCCCAAGCTACAGCTACTACACAAATAGGGAATTCATGGTATACTCCACATGGCCATTTACCACTGCACTGATTGCCTCTTGACAATCACGGGGAGGAGCCAGCCAGGCCTAACATTACACCAGTTAAATCTGTCAACAACTGGAGAGAAAGCTCCGCTGAACAAACACACTGATCTGTCTCACAGTCCGTCTTTGTCCAGACTTCGCTGTAACTCCACTAATCTCATACTATCTTCAGCAGTGCAAGCAGAAACTTCTTCTGCCACCAGCTGTAACAAAAGATGCCTTTCTTTATTTTCACACACTGTATGTATATATTTATGCTATCCCTTCCACTCCCTCCCCCGCTATTTCTACCGCTTCCTACAGACCTTATCCTAAATAAAGCTTGATTGGAATAAATCACAAGCTAGCCCCATCTCAGAAAAATACACGAAAAAAAGAGGCAACAGGACTGATCAGGTCCTTTTGACCAGACCCTCATAAAAACAATATTCCATAATGTATGATTTTGTCTATACCAGGGAAAGGGGCGATCCAAGGACTAGGCAGGCAATAAATATCCTAAAATATGGTGTGCCAAATTGAAACAATTGAGTGATGAAATACCTAGAGTCACTCACTGAGTGTTCCTCCAAATACTTTCAGATATCAGGGGGTGCAAGGAATGATAGGGTCCTTTTTCATTTTTATGCACTGTTGAAAAATACTGTATAGGACTAATATTTTAGTGATGGCAGTAAAATACTACTGATTGAATTATATTCTAATTATAAGATAGTATTTATGCTTAGGGAAGAAAACCAACATTTTGAGACATAACTTACATTCAGTGAAATAAAAAATGCTACATGAACAGGTAAAAGAATTTTTTGCCTATTTACTCATGTATGGTATCTCACTCAGATTAAGATTCAGACTATTTCTGTCATCCCAGGTGGCTTATCCCGGTGTCTTCTCAGTCAATTCTCTGCCAGAGGCGATTTCCATAGCCCAGTTTTGCCTCAAACAAAACCAGGTTAGCTATGTCTGAAACAAATATGATCCTGATAGACCAAGCATTATGCCACACATTGTCTGCACATTACCATTGTTTAAACTCATTTAATCCTAAATACAAGAGGAGACAAAGTATTCTATCCTGTTTCCAGGAGAGAGGATGACTGGATCAACATAAAGCTGCATCTACATTCTGGATCTATTATATGCTGAGAAGTGAGGCTGTATTTATACTGTACAAACCATGAAAGATGACTCTAAATAAAGGGTTTAAAAGTTAAATGTACCACTTAATAATGGTGTTAATGACAGTATGGATCCCATTCTATCTAGCAAGTACTAGGTTAAAGGCTTGACTTTACTGCCTCATTTAGTGCTCATATCAACCCTGCAGAGTGGCTACTGCTATCTCAACTTTGCATGTGGCAAAAGAGGTGAAATTATTTGCCCACATTTAAATAATAAGTGAATTAAAATCTTGAATGTTCTGATTTATAGTGCCTAGCTCGTATTAAGTCTTCAATAACTACAGGGGAATCACTGAATTACAAGAGAGACAAAAATCCTATAGGAAAACTATGTTTTAAAGATGATAAGCAATGTTGCTTATCAAGTACAAGATAGCTTTCATTAAAACAAAGAAATAAAAGTTATAAGGACTATTAAACTTTATTAGGTCCCTTTCTCCATTTTGGAGATAATTAGACTGAAACACAAAGTGACCTGGGCAAAGGCACACTGACAGATTATGCTGAAATGTAGACTGCAATTTAGGTTTCCTGGCTTCCCTGCAAATGTGAGCTACGTTCTATTTCTATGGTTCTGAATCAAGTATACCACATGGGTTCTAGTTAAGTTTGCAATAGAATTTGATAAGTTTATCAACACTTCAAGTAGCTGTGACAACTATTCTGTGATGTGTTAAGAAGAGAAGAGGAAAAAGATGAAATACAGAGCAAGGTTAATTTCCTTGAGATGCTTATATGTCATTCTCAAGATAAAAATTAACCTGAGATAGTGCATATTAAAATGTGTGCCCCCAAAAGAAAAAAAAAAAACATTGTTTTATAAAAGATTGCATGGGAAAGTATATCATTAAGTATAATCAGCCACCATGATTTATGGACAGATCATACCTACAATGAAAGTCAATAAGGGATGAGATCAGTGTTGGCAATAAGTACCAAGAACTTTAGAAGTCATTGTAGGTTCACAGATTTAAGAAGAGAAATCATCCAATGCTAAGTCCTTTTTTAACACCGAAGGAAGTGAGTGCAACTCCGGAGTGCATGACCACATACTTGCTCAGAAGAATGCAGTGTGGCTCTAACCAGTTAACTTCTAATCAAGGAACTTCTCCATTAGCACAATTTTACCAACTTCTCCTGAGACATTAACAGAGAAAACCTAATCTTTACCTGGGATAGTATAATAAACTAAAACAGAAAAACAAAGTCTCACTTTTCTTAAAAGATACCTGTAAAAACAACAACAACAACAAAAAAAAAAACATAACGGGATATTGACCAAACTTTCCATCAGTGGTTGTTGTCAAGCTGAAGTATGGTATTTATCACACATTATTTTCTGAGACACTATTAAAAAGAGCAAGTATAGATAAGTCACAGAGAATTCTGGAGCACACACACACATCTCCAACTCATTTACTACCTGAAAATGTAAGACTCAAAGGAGATTTAATAGAGATTTTTTTCTGACACTTTATGATGTAATATGCTTTTTCTTCTTCATTTAAAAATGTCAATGATATACAGATGATTTCATCCTGTGAACCCACGAGGAATGCAACCACATGCAAGTCTTCCAGCTGTTGCTCATCAAGAATTATAATATTTATTCTTCAAGAAGCAAACAACAGATGCATTTGGAGAATGTGAGTTCACCTGGTTCCTACAGCACCTGAGCTCAAATTCAATTTGCTAGTCAATAAATATCTTACAAAAGAACCACCATCACCCCCAAAAGGGAAAAAAACCAAAAGCACCAGGTTCTGCAAATTTAAATTTTAGTGTCCACCGATAGTCTTCATTTAATAGAATCTCTATCTACCCTCCCATTGACACAGGAAATAATGAGGTGCTGTTGAGGATACTTCTCTGGGAACATGGTTTTTCTATTGTGTTCAGAACCATACCATGCTATCTTCTGGGAAAAAAAAAAAAAAAAGACCTCTTCATTTTCTTGGGCAATAACTTACAGTTACTTTAAAGATGACATGAAATGTATTTTCAGCTCTTTCCTGATTTACAGTCATTTTCAATAAAACTGCCAACCAGGCATGAGAATCCATGAAAACACTTCAGGGTCCCTGAAGGACCATCTATCATTTTCAAATGAACATCTATATTAGATACCAGATTTTTCCAATAGTAATTCAAATTTAGATCTTTCACCTTGCAAGGACTCCAATCAAATACTTCTGATATCTTCGGAAAGTTAAAAGCAAACAATAACTATACAATGAATCTAAGCAACTGTACCAAAATATGCCAAAAACAAAAACAAAAACAAAAACACCACACCAGAAACCCATAGTAAGTATCATCTACACATTGGTTGGACTACTTTAGAGGAAATTTTTTAAAAATTTAAATTTGAGAATAGAGGAAACTGAAAACTCTATTAGATAATTCCTGATATATTTTTGATAAATATCTTAGAGGTCTAGTAAGATTTTTATGGGGGGGGGGGTTAATGTATAAATTACACTGCTTTTAATTACAATTGGTCCCGTTAGCATGACAAAGAGTGATGTTCATATATGATGTTCCTATGAAAAATTAAGAGACATCTTTTTCTTTAAAACAACCTAAAGACTTAAATCATTAAGATTTTAAGTAAATTGATTTACTTGAAAGTAAACACTACTGTTTGCTATATAAAGATACTGAATATCTGCTGACTATCAAAATATGTTTATCTTTATTTCTATCAAACTCTAGTTAAGTTGGGGGTAAGTTCGCTGACTTTTAAATTCACTTTTTACTTTTCAATTCAATGCTATTTCCAAATGGAATAGCGATGAGCTTGACCTATCATCAGGTTAAGAATTAAGTTAATTTATTTCCTCTCCCAAAACCTAAGTATTGTCCATGATTTTTAAATCCTGCCAATGGATGGCAAATTCACAAATGATACCAAATTCTGTTTATCAAATCTGTCTACTCAAATTCTAATACTATAGGAAGACAGAGAGTGATCTCACAATCTTAAATCAGGAAGGGAAAAAAAAAGTTACCACCTGCACCTGGAGAGCTCCCAGCAAGGATTACAAACACTAACTACATTAAATACAGTTAAACATTGCTGTACATTTTAGTACCTATTTGATTAATGACAAGAGTAGTGACAGACAGTTGCAATATGGAATCTAATGTTTATACCCAAACAGCACATCAGTCATGTAGCCCAAATTTACCTTACTCCCACACAAACCTGGTGTCAGGCTCATGTTTATTTTTGCAAATTATGAAAAAAAAACCCTCAATATTCAATTTAAGAAAATTTGCTTTTTCCACATGAACAAAACTTGTAGTTGTGCAAGAAAATCCTAAAGCGTTTCAAACTATGTTTCTAAATCTGCTTTCAACATGTAGCAGGACCACTTATCTCACCTCCCTCAAAAGTTCTATGTTCTGTCAGAAAGCTTGACTGAGACTATGGCAGGATCTGGGAAATTTGGTTGCTACTCTTTGCTTGTTTTTTCACTGTCCGCTACCTTCCTGCTGAAAGATCATTTATTCTATTAATTGTTTCTGGCGTTTAGAAACAGGGTTGGCAGGTTTTCCTAGTTTTATGCCTTGTAAGACAGCAATGGAAAATCAAAGATATATTTGTCAAACTCTTCTCTCAAGAGACAAAGAGTGTCAGTGAAAAAACTTAACCTGCAGTATCAGAGGGCTTCAGTACAGCCAACTATACTATCAAAGGAATGAGAAGTAATACTTATTTTAAAAGTAAACACTGTAAAACTACAAACATATAGGGAATGGAGCCATCATTCAGCTGCCCACCTGGAGGAGAAACTTTTTATTATTTTAATTAAGAAAATTACACATTAAAAGACATGGCTGAACCACAATTACTTAAGGGTTGGTGGGTTGGGGGGGAGGACATGGTTGCAAATAAGCAAGCTCAAAGTTTGAATGGTCTCTGTCAGAATCAAACTGAAAGTAATCACTGAATCTTTGGCTTGAATTTTGTTTGTTTGTTTGATTCTGGCTAGACTGTTTAATTCATGACTATTTTTCAAAGAAACCCAAAGAAATCAAATTGCGCTGACGTACAATTGATATACAGATCACTCAAATGTCTACCATTCATGTACCTATGGACTTATCTGCCTACATATATAGCCTCTCTATACATACTCATACACACACATATATTTATATTTGCAAATAAAAAAAATGAAGTTAGCAACTGGAGAGAAAGCAATAGACTGTCAGGAATTGCATATGGAATAAGGGAATGAAGCAAGTGGGGAAGAAGGTTGTTGGAGATAGAAAATAAAAATGGTTGCAACCTCTTCCCCATTGGTTTAATTTAAATCTAGCTTCTAGCATGAAGGAGCATTCAGTGTCTGTTTTTGGCTTTTACCCCTCCCATCCCTTTTTTCTTACAGTCCTTCTCCAACATGTGTGGCATCTGGCATCTGGGTTTGGGGGACTTATTATTATCTTTCTAAACATATAGTTTGATATTCCTTTAATTAACATGGTGACCATCACCCAAAACAACTTTTCTGGAGAGGGACATTGAAAACCCACAAAACCGAGGCATGGTTTTTTTGAACTTGCAGGCAGTTTGGTTTAAATGAGCATTAAAGACTTGGCAAGTCCTCTGTGCTCATTTTCTTATTCTCTATTATCTATCCACTTAATAATTTCAGAAACCTTAATCAGACACTAACCAAAAAAAAAAAAAAAAAATCCACACAGTACTTGGGATAGAATGATAATACCATCTGTTTTCATTCTTATGTGGGTTCTTTCCAGCCGTACAATCCAGCATGCTGGTTGCTTGCTATATAATGATCCGACAGTCTAAGTGATTTAAAGGAAACCCTTCCATGTCACTTGCCCTATGCAAGCTTGCAGAATCTTTTCAATTCAAAAAGTGTGGTGTAGTTTCATTTTCCTGCCTATTATATTTGAATCCTATAGAAAAAATAAAAGGGAGTAATTCCAATATTAACAAAGCTGCAAAGCTATTTTCTGCCTTTTTATAGTGGTTGGGAATACCCAAAACTCTTCAAAAATGGTATTAATTTTCTGGCATGAGACTCCTAATTCTCTTAAAGTCTAGACAATTTTTTAAATAAAATATTTAGAATGGCCCTAGAAATAGAAACAACTGACATACTGAGAACTTTTTATACAATGACTTTTCAAAATGTACAACAGTCCTTTATTCCTCAAGGATTAAATTACAATATCATTATTCATGTATAACGAATAAAGAAACTGTAATGTCCTCTCCTTTAAGTCATGGTAGCCACTGAGGGTTGAGGTCACATGCCTCTAAAACTCTTGGACACAGAGAAAAAATAGCCAATGGTATGGAAAAATACACTCCAAATAATTCATTTTTTGCAGATTTTAACAATCAATATGGAGCACCATCTGATAGATATGGCTCCAACAATCTGTATCAATCATGAAGATTGGCAGTGGCGACACAGCCCAATCTTTGTCATGCTACCACAGTCGATTTTACAGACTCTGTGTAACCAAGACCCTCTCTGGTGCTTTCCCCGACACACCACACAGGCCCTTCCAAGATCTGCTTCCAACACATTCTAGGGCTTTTCTGAACCAAACCTGACTGAAAACCTTTGGAGACTGGCACACAATTCTTACGCTACTCCATGTTTTCCTTCCAAAGCCTGCATCTTTAATACATTATATTGGGTTTTTCCCATCACACATTTAATGTGTGAAATTTCTAAACTCTTCCCCTTCACTTATCTAAATTGAACTTTGGCAGCCAACAGTTAACTGTTGGAGATTTGCTTAAAAACGATCAAACCCTTTCTAGATATGATTGTAAGTATCAGTGCCAAGATAGAAATTTCAGTCTTCATCATACACAAAATCAATATGTATGCTTCGCTTTGAAAAGAAAGCCACCTTGAAAATAATTAATAAAACATCAAAGCTGCATACAACTTCAAAAATCCACATCAAACTGGAATATTAGAGGCAATTAAAAGAAATTACTAATTTATATAAGGTGCTACTTCTCTTTGAAAGGTATTTTCATTTATGTGTGTGTGTACACATATATATGTAAAAACTGAAATCTCAGTTTTGGCTTCAAAATGGCAATTTAAAATCTTAACAACATATCCATAGCAATAATGAATGTTACATTAAATATGAAAGTTTTGAAAAATCTTAAAAATAATTTGGAAATATTTTTAAAATTTCAAAAACCATATAGCATTACAATGACACACACATATTATTGGAATTTGGAAAAAAAAAGCCATAGGTTTTATGTTTACAATGTGTACCTAGGTAACAGAATTCACTTTCATTTATTTATTATCAAATATTATTTGTGCTTGGTAGTAGGTATTAAAAAAAGTCTTAAATTTAAAAAGTGACTAAAAGAGAAGATGACAATGAGATAAATAATATGAATGAAAGAGTCAGAAATCAGGGAGGTGTTAGAGAAAAGAAAAGCTTTATACAAAAGATAGTATTTTTTTCCTTGCTGCTGAAGATGAGCCAGTGTGTGAGGTTAAGACTGGAGGGCAGCACACTGGGGACAGGCACTGGCCTAGAGGAGGCTGCAGGTTGTGCTGGGTGAGATATAGGCGGGTCTTATTCCCTGACTTACGTGGTTATACTTTATCCAGCGTGCAACAAATCTTTAAAGACTTTCAATCAGGAAGATGACATAACCAGATTTGCGTTTTTAAAGATAACCGCTATCACCAACAAGAGAAAAGGATCTGTAACAAGGGACAGGAGGCAAGCAGTTTTCTCAGAATTCTGATACACTGCGACAGATGGTGAGAACCTCAAGGAAGGTGGAAATGTTGGTGCTTGAGTGCAGTTTTTTCTGTGCTCTTCAAAAAGTAATAGCCTCACAGACCTAATATATAGATTTCAAGGCATCAGAGCTTTTAAACCTTTATTTAGTATTTCCAAAGTCTGTATCTTTGCAGAGCACCTTTTCAAACATTTCCTAATCAAATCTGTGACTTTCTTTGCAATGCAATACAGTGTACTCTCAATATAAAAACTTTACATAGCAATGTTGTTATTGTGACTTCATGCAGCAAGGTGTCTTGCAAGCATCAACTAACCCACTTCTCTATTTGTCCTTAACCTCTTATACTTGGTAAAACAGCAAAACTACAACTGAGTCCAGTGGTCAATGCCACTTCTCTTCCCCTCAGTTTTGCTCTGTTCCAGGTCACCTTATGAAGCCGCCCAACCAGACACATAGTGAGGACATTTGTTTGAAATTAGAGAAAAGCAGAGTGGACAAGAATGCTCTAAGCATGGACCACAAGACCAAGAAGCTGCTTTAGAATATATTTAGTGAATATTTTCATTCTAAAGATGAAGGAATCCAGTGAGATAAAAGTAACTGGTGACAGGGCCTTGCTAACCAGTACATAGGAACCTTGGAACCGTGAACCCATCTTTCTGAGGTCATTCATTTTATAAATCCATACAATGTTGATAATGGAAGTTTGCAAAATGTTATTTATTTTTCAAGGACTTACAAAGCACATGATATGAGGATAACAAATAATTATATTTCATGAATTGTAATTTCATGAAATTATAAAGTTTCATTCCTAATTCAATATCTTCATTTATTTTATATTTTTATTAAATGAAAGCAATTTAGTATTTATTCACAACATTGCACAACATTAGGATAATAATATCCTAATCCTGTAATAGCACTGTAATACATACATCAAACTTGAAACCCGTGGTTTCAAATGTTTCTCAGGTCATATATATATATATATATATATATATATATATATATATAGTTCAAGAGATCTTGTTGAAAATGTTATTGATGATTTGTAAATTATAGTAAGATGGAGTTGGTCAATTTATGTTTCAAGAGAGCGTATTTATAATGTATTTTTCTAGTTAGAATCTATAGCTGGTCTGATTTTGGTAAATGATTAAACACCACCATGCATTAGTATCTAAGCCCACCTGTGAGTTCTAAAGCAACCTGATTTATTCCACCACTGAACTAAAAGTGACTAATACATAGGATTTGTGTTATGTACATTTATTGCCGTTTTAGTTATTCATAAAGTAATGTAAGCCTCACAGAGCACACTGAAACAATGATATATTAATTTTAGTTACTACTACTCAAAAATAATCTAGCAAAATTTTGATAAAGTTTGTTGGGTGGCGGGGGGGGGAGTTCATTTATGTGTAATAAAAATTCTCTTCCAAAGAGACAAAATATGTAACTGAAACTTGAAAAACTGAAAAAAATGTTTTGCATATTTCAGTAGTTGTTTTACAACTACTTGACACCAAAACATATAGATACTTCAAAAATATTTAGTACAGATTAACTATTTCTGATTGCAATGTGAAGAAAAAAATAGCTCAATAAATGTTTGATATTTGATCCAAATTCGATATTAAGTACCAGAGTGTCATCTACCACAATATTTGAAAAATTCTTCCATATTGCTAGAAAGGAACATAGTACTGCTTAAAAAGATCAAGCTAAAATTTGGCTTACTTGATTTTATATTTGCTATGCATTTGTGCAGGCACATATAGTTTTTGCACATTTTGAAATCCCTTAAGTGGTACTGGTTTCTATTGTCTGCCTTCACCTAGGACTATGAACTGTGTCGAAATGCCCAATGTTTGAAGATCTGCTTCCATGCTCTTTGAACTGTAAGTCACTTTTGTTTCAAAATATTGTTTGCTGCTTTCTGATTGATCTGTGTGTTTTTGCATCTTCCCCAGGATTCCACAGCTCTGCCACATTGCTTAAGCCATGCAGAGCAAGCACAAATATTTGATAAGCAAAGCTGATTTTTAAAAAGTCTTTGCAGGGAAAAGAAATGGCATTGTATCTAGTGTGAGATTTTAATATGTCTCATTGTGATGATTAAATTAAAAGGGAAAAAAGCTTGCCAAGAAAGCCAAAACATTTTTTCAAGGACCAGTACATGCACTTGTCCATCTATAAATTAAGGATTACCTTAGCTTGGTCTCTGTAATCATTAGCAGTAATATGCTTATTAACTTGTTAGTTTAATACATATGGCACCAAGTGAAACCCAATGATGGAATCGAGCAAAATCACAAAATGATCGTTTTCTCTCTTTACCCTAAGCTGAGCAAGGAACCATTCCAAACAGTGTGAACTCACTGGCTTCCCCATAACTCCACAGAGCTCACTCTGCCATATAACTGGGAATCAGAGAGGTGAGGTCATTTCATCACTTCTAGCAAAAAAATGCAAAACGTCTGCTAAAATCTGACTTCATTTGATTTACTCTCCAAGACTGTTTTTTATTAAATATGTTTGACTGCTATCTCTAATTAAATGTAGAATTAATTTTGGCAAACTAACCACAGATGCAGTTTATGTTCAATTTTATCAGACAGATTTATTTATAAGCTGTCAACTTCTTGAAAGACTTCATTTTGGAGCAGTTTTAAATTGCTAACAGTAGCTGTAAATGGAGCTACTGTTCTCTGGAACACTAAAGGAAAAGTATGCTATAAATGTCCATTCCATCTGTGAGGAATCATAAAACAATCACATTCCTTTATTTTTTTTTCCCTCCTTAGGACCTTTATTAAATTAGTTCAACTCAATTAAAAATAACTTCAAAAACATTTCAGAGCCTTTTGTTTCATGGAATACTTGGAACTCTCTGCACGGAACGTCACCCTTTTAACTAATCCCTTTTAGTAAATGGAGGAGAATAGTGGTATTGTGACTTCAGACGGTGCTTTCAAGGGTCTCTACTGTACCGAATTGAGGTCACTGCAAGACAATGCTCTACACCCAATAGCCATTCAAACATTCTTCACAACTCTATCAAACGTGTCTTTCTTTCTCTCCCTTGCTTTCTCTCATGGCAAACTCAGAGGACAATGGAAAAAGCCTCCTGCACCATTTATGGACACCATATTTGCACATGACAAAGTCTATTCTTCCTGGTTTGCCAACTCCCTAAACAAAGAATGAACCCTGGGATAGATTTTCCCACCATTACTGTTATTCAAACTTATTTTGTATTTATTTATTTATTTGTTGTTGTTGTTGTTGTTGTTGTTAGAGGACCGGTGCAAGGCATTTAAGACACTGACTTGCTATTTTTCTGTATGTGTAACAAAGCAGAGACTAAGTGCAGAATTCAATATGTAACATGATAGCCAGCATATGCACGACGGAGGGTACAATTTAGTATGAAACACAGGAAAATGATGAAATTGGAACTATTCTATCTTGTCTTATTGTCTAGCATTAACAGCATTAGAAAACTTACTGTCTGTCCTTGAGTCACAATCTCTATACTCCATGAGTACTCTTTAGTTTTGCTTGGGAATTTTTATGGCTACAGACACAAACAAACAAAATCAATTGCTGTAAATTTTTCTCACCGGGGCTGCTCTTTTTGAAAGAAAAAAAAAAAAAGAAAAAATATGTATCCAGAGCATCATAGTCCTCCAAACAAATAAGAACACTTATTTGCAAGCTATATAATGAAGTTGTTATGATGAAAATTTTGATTTTAATTAAGAATGGGATTTGTAGGACAATTAATGAGATGTAATATGCTTTTTAAGAAGCAGTATCCTTATTGGAAATTCCATCAAATCCAGAATGGGGGCATTTCAAGCTGCACAGAGACTTATTTCTAAAAATTTCAACAGTTAACAAGAATGAAAAATATAAACATGCTCATCCCTCAATTGAAATGCATAAATAAAAAAATTGTTTCTCTCTCCATAATTTTCCTTTTTAATTTACATTATAGATATCTGTGCTGCTGAGGTTTCAATCAGGTAATCCTGCTATCATTAATGCATTTTATGTTTTCTTCACAGTTATTGTAAATCAATGATTATTAGAAATATATCTGTTCTTATGTGATAATTTTGCAAAACTGTAATAATTAATGATAATAATGGCACCACAGTTCTCAGTTATTTTGGATATGTTCAGCTACCTCATACTGAAAAAAAGAATGACATGTTCTCATAATGTAGAAGAGAATATATATAATTCTATAATTAAATATTGAAATGTCCACTTCCTTTTTAGCATTTTTATTTGCTATAAAAACAAATATATTTTGTCATCAAATAACTAATAATTTCTCATCTATTCATTCAATAAAAAAGTCTCTGTAACATTTTTTTCTAAAGATTTTATTAAGCAAATACTATACATCAAGCATACATTACAAACATATTTCTTATAACCTGCTGGAGAGACATACAACTAAACAAGTATAATCACTCATACCATGCAAAGTGCTGCTGTTACACATATAGGGATAAGATTTCTTTTGATTTGTTAAGTTGAAAATGTAAATTTTTCAGAACTGTGGCAAGTGTGTTGAGTGTAACTTATGATGATAATGAAGCATCTGCTTGAAAAGCATCCAGGAAATTGTATTAGGATTGAAAGTACCAAACACAGAGTTTACTCTGAGAAAGTAAAGAGGGAGAGTAAGAAGAACCAAGACATAAACACAAAAGGTCACAGGACCATGTGAATCATAACAAGGAATATTTAATGATGAATCAAGTCTCTAATGAGGATATTTATCTGGAATTACAGCAAGATAGGTCTGGAGATCTAAACTGAGGTCAAAGAGAAATGAGTGGCCCTAAAATGCTCCTCATTCAGAGAACTGGTTGGCATAGGAGTGGACAGCACCAGAAAAGCAATCACAGAAGAGATGACATGAGCTCACGATTTCTGCTCTTCCAAGGAAAGTAGGAGATAATTAAAGAAAGAAAGAAACTCATCCTTTGGAACCAGACCTGGCAACTGGGAAGTGACGAGTGTCCAGGTGAGCTCTCTGTTTCCACCAGCTGACTGGATCTATACGTCTGAACTAAGCGAAGTTGCCAACCTGACACAGACAAGTGATATTTGAACAGGGTTGGTAGAAAGAGATGGCCAAGGAGAGTAATGTGCTTTATGTGTTTTGTGTCTGGGAGGGTGAAGCTGAGTTAGGAAAATGGTGATGTGAACAGTCTTCTGTAGAGATAGAACTCACATTGAATGTTCTTTGATAACTGAAAACATAGGTGAGCTTCTGGTTTTTGCCTCAGATTTTTTCAAAAAGGTAAGACTTCTTATGATTAATTACTTGGTTCCTTCACTATTCTCTCATCCAAACCCTATGTGTGCCCTTTTTAAAATGAAATTTGATTTTAAAATCATTCCTCTAACATTTTACTTCAGAAATCATGACACAAAAAATATTGAAGGTAAACTACGGATGTGGTACATTTCAACTGTTACAACATCCATATCTCCCACCAGTTATAATGACTGTAGCTATAATCAATTATCATCATTAATTTAAAGAATGGTCTTGTTTGTGCAGTTTTTCCTCATGTTCTACCTTCTATTTTTCTCAAGTGGACACTCATAAAACATTATCCTTTGATAGCTGTCCCTTTAGGGATGGCCCTGTCCTGCCATGAGGCACTTTTCCTTATAAGGAATGCTAAACCTTAAGTAGGGCTTTCTGATGATTGATCAACTTCATATAACAATGATGATAATGATGATGATGATGATGATGATGATGATGATGATGAGTTGAACTTAAATATAATCACACCTTATTCACTTTACAAATACTGAGAAGGAAGTGATTTTAACATCATGCATTTACAATAATTATGTGGAAGACAGGTTGACCTCAAAATTCCCAAGCCACCTGGAAAAGGAGGACATGTCTTATTCAGGATGATGATAAAATTGGCTGACAAAGAGAACCACCACTCACCTACCTGGTTTCTTTGTTCAAAATAAAAGGACACCTCCTTTTCAATGAGCTTGCTGAGCAAGCAAAAGCATGCCAGCTAGAGGGACAAGGGGTGAATCTGAGCTTTGTCTAGCCCTATTCATCCTCTGAATTGGGCACCTTTGAACTATGTGGAAACTGTGTACACATTGAGGGTAAGGCCCTGGCTTCCTGCATTGCAGGAGCTCTGTTCTTTATATTCCATGTACACCGTCTCTATTAATTCTCCAGAGGGCCTGGTGAATTGAGTACAATTAGTGAGTCCATTTTACAGAGGAAAACTAACCTGCCCAAAGTCACAGCTAGTCAGCAGAAGCATCAAAATCGTCAGGTCCTCATTCTGACCCAGGAGCCCTCATTCTTAGCCATGATCAATCACAGCAAGTATCATCGCATTACACCAGAATTTTATTTCACATTTTTACATAATTATATTTTGTTAATTATTTGGCTATGATAAGCATGTGTATTAGTGGTTCTGGATTGAGTAAGTCTGGTCCAACACTGATCCTTTATGTAACTACTTCCTAAGAAATGGGAGGTAGGCATAACTAGAAAGGTATTTCTATAGTAGTTCCACAGTTCTCATATTTGAAAGGAGAGTCTTTATTTTGAAAAAATGGAAAAAAGTTGTCATTCAAAGAAAAGAAAAATTTTTAAATGGGCAAAAAATACCTTTGAAAATATCTGATATGCTTTTCAAAAAAAAAGCTTATTTAGTCCAATTAAATTAGTAAAAAGTAAAAAATTCCCACAGGTAAGAGAAACAGTCTAAGTTGTCCACAGATAAGAAAATATTTGCTCAAAAAAAGTTTTAAAATTATGCTAAAAATATTTTACTTGGTAGTGAAATACTTCTTAAGACTTATTTCTTAATTGTAAGTAGTTTTGTGAAATCAAAAGTTTCCTGAGAGTGGTTACAAAAGCCAAGAGTATTCAAAATGATTTTTAAACCATTTAACCTATGACTGCTTTTGTTTCCAAAGGAAGCAGACACAATTTGGCTGTTCAGGGCGAGAAAACACTGCTTCCTTATTTTTCCCCATGTCAAAATAAAATGTAGTTAAGAATCCTCTAGTTGAAAGAATTTTTAAACCTCTGAAATATTAGGTAAAATCAGCATATGCCATAGGCTACATAGATTCTTAGAATGTTTTTCTCTTAAGAAATAATAGGAAGAACAACTGATGGAACAGTGCTAAATTCCTATTGTACTTGTGGAAATGCACACAAATAAAAAGTCTTTTTACTTTTTTTAAATGGATTATAAAATTTAGCAAACAAAAAGTTTAAGAGAAGAAGAAAAAAGAGTGAACTGCCATGTCTTAAGAAAAACTCATTTAAAAATATCATAAACCCATGGAAATAGCCAGAGTATTATTATTTCATTCCTAAGAACTACAGTTCCCACTGTGGAATCTCGGTAACTTGAGAGATCTAGGAGAGTCAAGACAGTCAGGAAGACAGTTACACTTTCCCCCTCTCTCTATGTAAGTCACCAGATATAAATTCACTGAGGCTTGGATTTCCAAACTCACTGAACATACGAACATAAAATACGAAAATACAATTGAAGATTCAAAGTTTAGAATACTATATTCATTCCTTCAATGAATTTTAATTTTTGTCACAGTGATATTTCAAGAATATTTCTGAAACATACCAATCCAAGATCATTAAACTGAAATGAAATAAAAATACCGTGTTTTCACAAAATATTCAGTGACCTCTTTTCTTAATTACTGAAGTGTACATTTAATTAGCTTAGTACAAGGGCTTCTGCATATGTTTCTACATGTTGGACAGTGCCAGGTAGCAACACTACATGTTCACCACATGTTCACAGAATTATCAAGTTCTCCCCCAACCCATATATATAACATAACTATGTATATAAAAGAATTATTTTGATTTTCATATAATCAATAGTAATGATGCTAACCATAAATATTGTTCCATAAATCACTAAAATTTCAATCATAATTTGAGTGAACGTGTTGATAAGACAAAGGCTTAATTGACAATTTTTCAGAAAGATGCTATGCTTTAATTACAACACTCACTTGAGTATATATTCACAAGAGTAACATGTAGCAGTACATATCCTTCATTGTTATTACTCCTTTCTCTTGTTTCTATTTTTACGGTGTATGTTTACTAAAGTGCACAGGGTAAAATCAACAAAGTGCTTTGCATGCAAGTGTTAGGTAGATTTACTTGGTAGAAAGGTCTGTGTGGGGAAGATGGATTTATTTTATATTTGAGACACTGATTATAATGACAGAGTATATGCTTTTTCTTTCAGCTAAGAGCAGGTACTCGAAAAGAAGTTGGGAATGTGGCATATTGGGGTGTAATGAATCTCAAGTTAAGAAGTAACTCCGGATTATACATTCTGAGAGAATTTAATGTACTACGATTATATAATGTGTAAAAATGTGAGAAAAAAATCATATACCTCTTTTCTAAGAGCTGATTCTTAAATATTTTTCCCACTTAAAATCTTTTTAAAATATTGAAAGGAGTTAGCATTTAAAAATAGACTTGTCTAAATATTCACAGGCTCCATTTGGTCGAACAACATGCAAAAATAAAATATCTCTTGTTTCTTCTCCTACCAGTAGAGCTAAAAGAGTCCCCATGTAGAGAGATTGAGATTTTTAGTTCTCACCATTTTTCTAAGTAGTGAGTCTCTACTATAGATCAGAAATGGGTTAAAAAGCAGGAAAAAGCACCAACATCCCTCTGGAGAGCTGTGAGCAATGGGAAAGAATTTCTACCCTTATATTTTAGAAACACTAAAAGAAAATTTAGATGACCCTTTCCACAAAACTTGTCTTATTTTCAAAATAAAGAATGCATAGACACAGGGTTACCAAATCAAAATCATAGTGCTTTTTACAAATTTTCAAAATCAGTCTACAGGGGAATGTAGATTTCAGCTGAAGGTGGACTTCACCTATTGCCTATAATTATTAATTCTAGACTTAGTAACTAATGTTGTCCTCATAGAATGTTGCAAACTTTTTCATTTAAATAAGAACAGTGTCATATCATAATTTCTGCAACTATTAGCTATCTTCATGATGTTTGTATAGATATTGAACTACCAAATAGCTGCTGACTCAGGAAAAGATAATAAAGTGCTCAACGGTCAACAGGAAAAGCACCAAGAAGAAACAAGTGCATGGCCTTCATTATTTGAATGTAAGTGAATAATATGAAAACCTAATGTTAATAAATATGTATTGGGTGACTTTAAAATATGAAGGGCTAATTTTAGTCTTCTATCCATGTATCCTCTTATCATTACTATTTTGAATAATTTGGTATTTCCACTTGAATGTGGCTATATATTCTCGGAATGATAAAATATCAATTTTTCTTCTAAATCAGTCATTCTCAATCTTTTTCAGCTCAACAAACTTAAGGAAATTTATATAATCCTATTGGCAACAGTGTTTCGTTAGGGCAGCAAATCCTAATTAGGGACTTATATTTAAAAGAGAAGTATCAATTTTACAAGTGTCTTCTCTTTACGCCATCTGAGTTGCATTCCATAGAAAGGATGTATCCTATGGCTGAGAATCATTGCCAACTTACTTAAGAATGGAACAAAATGTTTAATTACCAGTTTTTATGCTTGAGATGCTGATAACAAAATTGCTGATGACTTGTTAAGGGGTATTTAGATAATACTAGTAATATACTCCTGGATACAAATGAGAAATATTGGTGTTTCTCCAAGTCAGTAATACATCTGTGTAAAAATATCCATATGTTTTTAGAGGATAAAAATATTAGTGAAATAGGAAGATAAAAGAAATGTAATTTCAAGCTGACTGGGTAAGTCCTTATTTTAATCCTTGCTTCTAACAAATTCCTCCATATACAGGAGAGAGCAGATTTTTCTTCTTCATTCTAAAAAACAAAGAGCGATTCTATGCCCATCCCCCAGTTTCTATATACAGTCACTAAAATCCATCTGCATTCAAGTCATCATTACAGATTATAACTTTGCCAGATCTAGTTCTATAAATTGATATATTGGAAAAGCCAGCATGAACATTTCAGTGTCCTGCCATCTTAAAAGAATAAATTTTAGGTATTCTATTTCCATGTGAGTATTAGGAATTTATATATGATGATACATACACATGTCTTCTGTATTCATACAGAGAAAAAAGTTAACCAAACAGAAAATTTTTAATTTTTGTTAATTTTTATGTAGATACTTACAGAGCTATTTTGTCATCTCTGATAAAATGTGGGCAATTGAGGCACAGAAGTTACCCTCTAGGTGATAACCAAACAGCAGATGACAAAGAGCAGAAAGACTGGTAAAATGCCCTTGCCTTATGTGCTTTCCTCTTTGGTCTAAACACCAGATTGCCATAGATATTCCTATAAGGAATTCTTTAAGATGAGACCTGAATCATTAAAGTAAATGAGAGATGTATTTGAATTAAGGGATTCTCAGCTACTATATTCTTTTTTTCCCCCCTTTCTGTGAGGTTAGTTGCCCTACATAAGAGTTTGCTATAGGGAAAGAATAACCTGGTCACTCTGAGCTTTCTGCAGTTATGTACTACTTCTCTTCAATAGGAAATTGAAGGCATCTAGGTATTTTTCCCCTTCAAAGAAAAGAATTTCTACTTAAGATCAGTTTGGATAACTTGAGGGTAATGGACCAGTATGCCAAAACTGACATTTAATGACTAAATCTTTTAGATAATTAACAGAATCATATTACTTGATTTGCAAATACTTTAAAAAAAAAAACAGAAAATAGACTGTCTCATTATTAAATAAATATATACCTATTAAAAGTCTTAAAACATTTCCCAACATTTTTTATTTACTTAGTTCTCAATTTTAAAGGAAACAGCAAATCTATAGAATATTATTTCCAAAGTTGGGAAAACAAGTGAAAGGAAACATTTAGCTCATTTTGGAATGATAGTTGGACAGCCTAAGGAAAGCATAAACATATTCACTTACATTGTTAAGTGACTACCTCTGGAATTATAAAGTGTTCTTTCCTTACTTCAAGAGCACTGACTGAACCACCCCGAGAGCACAAAGAAACTCAGATAATACCAGTGAAATAATAAAATTATAAATAACTGTCTCTGAAGAATATTTAAAAATATGAATATAACGCCAAGGTTATATTATATTCAGGGAGCTCTTCAGTGAAACAAAACCAAAATATTGGGCAAAATATTTTCACAAATTGAAATATTTGGATTAAAAATGATCCAAACTACACACATCTTTTACTATAAAAGTCTCATTATTTTTGCTAACAACTTAATATTGCCAATATACCATCAGTGTGAGACACAGGGAGATCTGTGCTCAGCCCTGACAGGGTAATTGGTGGAAGACTGTGAGCATCCTATCTGAAAACAAATCAGGAGATAGTAGGTAGGTGAGAGTTAACACAGAATAAATTACCTAGCAATGAAACATCTGAAATGGAGCTCTGAGCACTTGGGAGGATTTTGGGAGGGATGTGGCAAAACACCTGACAAACAAGACTGCCTTTTGTATTTCAAGCCAAAGAGTGACAGGGAACTGTTGATACCTTATGTAAATCCTGAGAAACATTCCAATGGACTAGAGTTGTGCTGCTATCTTTTCTTTACCCCCTTTCTTTTAATTGTCATTCAGAAAAACTTTTGGAGAACAAAGCCAAATGCATTCATAAGTTTGGTTCTGTGTTCACCAATTCAAAAAATTAACTTGCGCTGTGACATTGCTTGACAGGAAATCACAGTAATTCAGAGATGCCTGACTTCTCAGAGGAATAGATAGCAGGGACTGAATTTAGTAATTGTTATGGGTCTGAAGAATATCAGAGAAATAAATTATCATAACACAATTATGATGTATTATCGTATTGCACTGTATCAGTTGTGGTTTTCTGGTTAAAACTAATGGAAAGTGTGAAATCTGAAAAGTTTCTAAAAGTAGAAAATAAAAATTAGTTGTGCAAATCTGTAGAGGCATCAAGTAAACAGGGGATATCATTTCATAATAAATTTTTTTTAAAAGTCCCATGATGAGGGAGATAGAGGAAAAAGATAATAACAGTAGGATTTAAGAATTTCACACCAAGATTGGAAATATAATATTTTTCTTTAAAAGAATCCAGCCATTCAAGCTTTGGTATATGATCATAGTAAGATAGTAGCTTTTGGAGTTACTTAGTAATTTCTGTCTGCTAACTATTCTTTTATTCCCACCTATCTTGTCCTTTTTCTTACTCTGAAATTCTACTCAAGCCATTTAATGCAAGTTCCTTCATGATGCCTTACCTGAAATCTGTATTCAGACTATTAACTTTTTCTAAGATATCGCTTGTTTAATGCAGCCTCTGTCTGGACGCTTTCAGTGATAGCATTTACTACTTGACAAAGCTCTGCATTTTCTAGCTATTTTACATCCAAGACAATTCTTTCTCACAGTGAGCCAAATTGAACTACCCATAATTTTAACATGCCTTCAATAAACATTTAGAGAGTGGCACCTACACAGGATTAAAATAGGTTTGTGGTGTAAATGTGAATAATATACAGTCTCTGACCTGAATTTAAATTCTGATTCTGGGAAAGTTTCTTCTCCCCTTCATTTTCAAAAATATAGTATATGCTTGTTAGAGCCATTAAAGGCTTCAGAAAACACTGATGACTCTTGAATGACTGGTAACAATTAAGTCTTGGGTTTCTCCCTTTCTGACCTCTTCCCTCCACCCCTCTCCTTGCCCTTGCTCCATTCTTTTCATGACATTCAGAAGCTAAGGTGGATACTGCTTAGCTCCTTACACACTGTCAACCAAGAGCACCTAGAAGGTTGGTGCAAAAAGAAGGAACCTCCAAAGTATGTGGAATTTCATCCCACTCCTGTTCTTGAGAAAAGCTCTCAAGTTATAGATAAGTAGATATAGCTGAATTTCTCTCATTTGCTGCCTCTTCTATTCTGGGAAAAATTGCTAAAAAAGGAATCATTCATTTTATACCTGGGCAGATGCTGCTGATTGTTTCTCAATTATCTTATTGGTGTTACTTTAAAGACCAAGGGGGACTCTTGTCCCACACTCAGGAACCTCTATATTACTGGGGAAGGATATTGTGCTTTTTCCTTGTCTTGGGAAGCGATGCCAACCTCTAAAGGCTGACCCACACCATAGCAATAAAGAAGTCTGCTTAACCAGTAAATTCCACCCCAGCAGATAAAGTCCAGCTCAGGATATCTGTAGATCTCTACTGTCTGAAGCCACCTGGATCTTACATCTGACATAGTAAGATGAAGGTAAAATCGTCTACTGAAAGCTGCATCTTGAACTGTCCCTAAGCTTATCACTTACATAACTGAAGTAAAAATTTCTTGGACTAAGTATAGGTACATGTGTAAATACCTGTGATTGATGGCAAAAGTCCTCAAGTTTTTTTCCATAGCTGTAAGAACATCCTTTGGTGGAGTGACTACATTCCCTCCCAGAAGAGGTGCAATCTTTGTAGCCACACCTAAACCTAGGCTTCCACGTGACTTCCTTTGGACCACCTGGCTTCAGGATCTCTCCTACTTGGCTGGGCTTTAGAATCCCCAGATTGCTATATAGACATAGGTTAGTGGAGTGGAAACTGTAACACTGTGTGGTAAGAGGACCAGTCATCCAAGAGTCTGAGCCCAGGCAAACCCCAAAACATGAACTGAATGAAACAGTGGCTGTTTCAAGCCACTAAGTTTTGAGGTGGTTTGCTAATTTGCTAATATAATAATACTTCACCCAATCCACTAATCAATATTTTGTGATTAGGGCTTTTCAACCAGTAAAAATGCCATGGCCTTGAGTGTTTTATGATTAAAAACCTTCACCTTTCTCCATTTTATCTAAAAAGAATTCATTATACAAAATGGATGTAATTTTTAAATTAAAGAAAACATTTAATTGAGGTAACATTGTCTTACATTACTATTGGTATTTTGGAAGTACAGATACCCACCCACCCACTCACCCACCTACCCACAATGCACCCACTGCCAAACTATCCAGTCATTGTGCCACTTTTCCTCTTTGTTATCACTACTTTCTCTCCACCTCCCTCTGGATGCTGCAGTTCTACAATTATCTCTCAAGGGTTAGTTTTCAAGTTTGTTTTTATACAACCTTTATTTTGGTTCCACAATATTCCACATTGACACCAGATGAATGGATCAAATACAATCTCTTAAAATTGATACTTGTCATCTTAGATAAATGTAACTGTTGCATGAAAAAACAAAAACAAAAACAAAATCCAAACAACCAACTCACAACTGTACCATAATATGTTTGAATGTATAGACTTGAACCTTTAACCCCTAAAATAAAGAGTCTTGTAAACTAACCTTACCGCAATAGACATAATTGGAAAAACATTAGTGTTTCAGAAATCAATATTCTATATGAGTTCAGACATAATACCAGTCTTATCTGGAATAGGAAATTAATTGCTATCTCCACAAAACTCCACAGTTCACTTTATGTCTATCAAAAATATTTTGGTGCTCACTTTCCCCCCTATGATTAAGCCAGCAATGGAAAGTACTTTACAAGTCTTAGGAGCCCACATGCTGGTCCTAGAGGGCTTCACCTTTATCTTTTTAGCTATTGCCAAATGCTCTCCAAAAGAATTGTATTAGTTTCTCCGGGCACTGAAATTATAGGAGCACTCCATCGCTGACACTGGTATTGTGGTTTTCGGCAATCTGATGGATTGAAAATGATATATTACTTTGACATTCTATCATATCTGTCAAAGTTATATATCATTTGATGGGAAATTTAAATTCATTTTCTGTGAATTCCATGTTTATTGTCTGTCCATTTTTACTTTTTTGTCTTTCTCCTACTGCTAAACATTAAAGTTCTCAAAGAGTTTCCTTTGGTGGCTATATGATTTTTCCAATATCTCACTCCTATCACTGGCTTATATTCCTCAGTTTTCTTTTTTCTGTTCCTTTTGATGTATAGAAAATATAATTAAATTATGCCAAATTTACTAATCTTTTCCTTTATGAAATTCTTCCTTAACCTGAGGTCATAAAAATACTCCTATTTTTGACTGTAGAATTTTTAAAGTTCTGCTTTTTACTTTCAGATTTTTAAGCCACCTGGAATTTATTCTGTCACCAGGATCTAATTTTACTTTTTTCCATATGGATAACCAATTGTCCTAACACCATGTACTCAAGAACCCATGCTTTCTCTATCGAATTTTAATGCCAACACTGTCAAGTATCACACTTACATATATGAATTCATCTGTTTCTGGATTCCTCCCGCCCTCTGGTCTAAATGATGGACTTAATGCCAACTCCATATTTTCTCAATTTTTTGACTTTATAATAAGTTAAAGAGATTTTAGATAAATCAACTCCCAGTTGGTCCTTCTTCAAAACTGTATGGACTACTTCCTCCATTTTTATGTTTTACTAAGTAAAGCACACCCTGCCTCTGGGAATGACTGGAAACTGTTTTAAACACAAAGAGTGTGCCTTATAGTTTCTTTTATTTCCCCATCAAGTTCATTCTCAACAACATGTGCATACATACAAACACACACACACACACACACACACACACACACACACACACACACTTCAACCACAAGAGAAAGAAAGTACTTTCCTGAATTATTAAAGGGAAAAAAGGCTTCTAAAAAAGCAGGAATCTACAAATTACTGGTTTTCACAATTAAACAAAATGGAATTTGAATGCTTTGTTTTCTTTCTTAACTCTCTTAATATCATGGTGCTTTCTTCAAGTAGATGTTTGTATCTTCTTTTTCTCCCCTTATAATGTTGCAGAAGTGTTTTTCCTACTTGTTGTCTGTTTTCCCCCTCAAACATGAACATTGTTTGTATTTAGTTTTCTTAAAGGATATTCCTGATGCCTCTTCCTTCTGCATTGAGATTCCTTTATTGTAATGCAAAAACCTGTTAAACAACAACTTATCCTGAGTCCCTTGATCTGAAATTAACATTAGCCAAACTGTTAGCTCAACAGTTATTTTTAATTGATTAGAATTAAGCTCAAGGATTAATTCTCCTCTCTATTACTGATATGTTTTTAATTGTAATAAAATTCACTCTTTTACCATTACATAATATAGCTTTGTGACATTTAAACATCCACAATGTACAACACAACCTGTTGTGTTAGCTCTCAGTTTCATCATCATCCAAAAAGGAAAATCTTTACCCTTTAGTCAGTTACTTCCCATTCACCCTCCTCCTTATCATTTGGAAACTACCATTCTATTTGTATCACTATGAATTAATTAATTTGAATATCTCATGTAAGTGGAATCATACACTATTGGTTCCTTTGTGACTTATTTAGTTAGCATAATCTCTTCAAGTTTCCTTCTCAGAGTAAATGTCAAAATTCTCTTCCTTTTCATGGTTTAATAATATTCCATTGTGTACATGGTATATTTTATCCACTCATCCATTGAAATATATGTATGTTTCTATTGTTTGACCTGTACTGATATTTTGTATACATGATGTATTTTTAATTTATGTGAGTATATCTAGAAGTAAAATTGATAGATCATTTGGCAATGTCATGTTTACCTTTTTGAGTAACTGACAAATGTGCCTATATCATTTAACATTCAACCAACAATTTATAAGAATTCCAATTTCACCACATCCTTATTAACATTTTTTTGGTTTCTGTCCTTTACAAAATATTGTAAAACCATTCTATTAGTTATAAACTTATATCTCGTGATTTCAATTTGCATTTTTTAATGACTTATAACATCAAACATATTTTCATGTGCTTGATAGCTATTTGTTTACTTCTTTGTTGAAATGTTTATTCAAGTCCTTTGCCCATTTTAAAAAATTTGAGTTGCTTGTCTTTTTGTTGTGAGTTTCATGAAGTTCTTTATTCTAGACTCTTATCATCTATTATTTATGGATCTTTTCTCCTATTCTGTGCATACTGGTTTTCACTCTCTTGATGGTGCCTTTTGGTATGTGAAAGCTTTTAGTTTTTATGAAGTCCAATTTATAATTTATTTTCTTTTTCCTTATTTTTTTCCTTGTGCTTTTTTGGTAATGCTTCTCAAAACTTATCCAACTCATGGTAATGAAAATTTATCCACTGCATCTATTTTTAGTAGCTTGATTGTTGTTTTAGCCCTTTTGTGTAGGTCATTAACTCACTTGGAGTTAATTTTTGACGTGGTGTGAGGTAAGCTATCCCAGCACTAGTTATCCTTTAGAATCTTAAGTAACAAAAAGATTAATTAGCTTCATTCTGTACAGCAAAAGAGACAACAGAAAAACCAAAAAGAATCCCAACTGAGTGGGAAAATTTTTTTGCCCTCCATACAAGTGATAAGGGTCTGATAACAAAGATACACAAAGAACTCATGCAACTTAACAAAAACAAAGCAAAAAACCCAGTTATAAAATGGGGAGAAGATCTAAAAAGACTCTTCTCTAAAGAGGAAGTACAAATGGCCAACAAGCACATGAAAACAGTCACTAGCAATTAGGGAAATACAAATCAAAACTACAACGAGATACCACCTTACACCAGGAAGAATGTCCCACATTCAAAAAACAGACAACGACAAGTGTTGGCATGGATGTGGAGAGAAAGGAACACTCTTACTCTGCTGGTGGGAATGTAAACTGTTCCAGCCTCCATGAAAAGCAGTGTAGAGAACCCTCAAACTGATGAAAATGGAACTACCATTTGACCCAGCAATTGCTCTTCTGGGAATCTACCCAAAGGAGACCTCAATGTGGGTACAAAGGGACACCCAGTCTCGGATGTTTATTGCAGCACTATTTATAATTTCAAGGACATGGAAACAAACCAAATGCCCCAAGACAGAGGACTGGATGAAAAAGATGTGTTATATATACACAGTGGAATATTACTCATCAATTAAAAAATACAAATTTGATGATTTTTTGTTAACATAGATGTACCTAGAAGAAATCACGTTAGCATAAACAAGTCAGAAGGAAAAAGACAGAAACCAAAAGTTCCACTAATATATGGACAATCAAATGAAAGTACACAACTGGGGGTGGGGGCAGCTGGAGTGGCCAGGGAGGGGAGGTGGTGGGTGATCTCCAGGGATCACAATGATATGATATATATATATATATATAATTTAAATTAAAAAAAAGATTAATTAGCTTCAGTGCGGAGTCCTTCCTCAATTATATGATTGGTACACATATATTTTACTTTCATACATATAACTATATGTCACATTCTCATTTGATATGCATCTTTGAACAAGTTTTCAACTTCTGTTGTTGAACAGATCTTAGAATTTGCATCTCACAACACCTTATTAACTTTAAATTTTAAGTCCACTTTTAATCTATCTTTCATATGTTGCTTTTAAATGTTTTGAGCATATCATTCATTTCACTCAGCCCTTATGTTTGCTTTCTCAGAAAATTTTCCATTTCTAACTTTACCAATTTATTTTGTTATTTTCCTTTCTCTTCATTACTTTTAGTCATGGGGATGGAGTGATAATTAGTGAAAATGAAAAATGGTCAAGAAGTTTTGTATCGTGTCCTGAGTCCTTTGTTATCAACAGAACTCCAGGTTCCTGGTAGGGGTTTATTAAGTGATATTGGTAAATACTTCCTTATTAGTCACATAAATCTGCTTACAGATACTTTACTACTTTTCAGCATGAGCTCTCTATTACAAATTTCCTTCTCTTGGTACTTCTAAAGAAAATGTTATCATTTTCACTCATGATAATTTTGCAGAGGTAAGACTAATTTGGTAATATCTAAGATAAAATTAGCAAAACTACACACACATATTTTCAATTGCTGGTTACACTGGTGTTAATTTGATACCTTTATTGAGTTCATTTACTTCACCCTCATGTACTCTACCTATAAAATATAGGATTTATTAATAAGGTAATGTTTTTAGGAGTCACGGTGCTTATAAAAATTAATTTAGATAATACTTCTGCCTCAAAAAGCTAAGTATTCTTTTTGAATAAAATCTAGATGTTAGAACAAAAGCAAAACTTCCTATAGTAACATAATTTACCTTTGTTGTACCCCTATCATGAAGGAGGCTTGTATAGCTCCTGAGCTCACACTGTCCAAATGAATGTGGTACTATTTCATAGTAGTAACCTATAACCATTTCCCCAGCACAAGGTAACATTTAGAACTAACTCTGTTCATAAGCTCAGACCCTGTAAGTGTATCTACATACCCTCCTCTCAAGTTTTTTTCTTGTTCATTGGGTTTCAACATAGTTCAAGTAAAACCAAAAGGTGATTTTTTTTTCAGTCCTGGAAACACTTTCCAGCCCAGATTTCTTGATAAAGCTCTGATTGCTTCTAAAACTGTTGTCTGCTACTTCTCTACTAGACCAAAACCTGATACCCACAAACTCCCAAACTCTAGTTCAGGTCTTATTTCAAATACAGTCAATTCATCATAATCATAACATGTAGTCTACCATCAATCATTCCCTTTGCTAAAATAATCTGCTTACCAGTCAGTTGTGACTTTTTTAAAAAATATTCAAGTTGTATCTGATTAACCCCAAAATTGTTGTGTTGGAATTTTAATTGCCGACCACATCCTTCATTGATATTGTAGGTCAGGATTCCTGAGGAGGCAGATCCTGAGATGGAAGTTTACAAGCAGAAAGATTGGTTGGTATACTCTTGGCACCAACTACCATGGAGGAAACAGAGGAGACAGAGAGGAACTAAACTATGATATACGCTAAGAAAAACCTTGTCAGATCCTCCATGAGTCATTAGTGCTCATTCAGAGTTACCCCTTATAGGGGATGAAGGCATTGGACCTTTATACTTCTTTATTAATTAACTATTGGATGCAGGGTGCCTGTGAGAAGATTGTTGTGGGACAAAGTAGCTTTCTTCAGTGAGGCAAGTCTCTTACAGAACTATGCTGAAAGTTATTCAAGGGGAATAATTCCAGCATTGGGGAAGGGAGTGCTTCAGTGATGGAGAGGGTGTCTGGGTGTCCCAACTTGGTATGTACTAAATCACTACATCTCAGTGGGAGCCACTGTCTTCCTTGTTAGCTGATAAGACACGAGGTTGGTACTAGATTTGGTCATAGATATACAAATACATTCCTCATGACATTAAGAAAGAAAGACCTTCTCCTGTCTACATTCCCTCTTAATCAATAAATAGTGCTAATAGGATACGCCTTGATTCATTCATTAGCTGCAAGATAAGTAATATCATCTATTAGCCTCATGTTCACTTGATCAGTTGTAAAATACAAAATTTAGATGGGAGGTGTGCTCCCATCTAATTTTCAATGCTGATATTCACACTGAGTCAGATTAAATGTTATGTGAAAGCACAGTATTGTTGATGGTATTTATAATTTTACACTGCAGTATACTCTTCTAGCAAAATCCTTTTTGACTTCAGTTCTGGCATTTCTTGCATGTATACTCTCCAGCTTTTCAGTGGGTTTTAGATACCAGAATATCAAATATGTTCTGGAATTTTACATCATCACCCAAACAGATCTCCCATGAGTTCCACATCTATGACTGCCCCCAAGGTAGCTAAAATCCTTGAAAAGTATTTCTGAAGCCACATTTTTCCACTTCTGAACCACTCAACTCATTCTTAAGTCCACTCACTCTAAGCTGCTTCCACTTTCTAGCACAACATGAAAATCATTCTTTTTCGAAATTAAGACTGATCACATTTTTCCAGAGTCAGCAGTATTGACACAGTGATTGTCTGTTTCCTGTCCCCTGTAGGCTTCCCCCTGTCATTGACTGCTTCATTCTCAGTCTTTGTAAACTGGCACTTCCATTTATGTTTGGAGACTGATCTCATCAAGGTCAATAGCATTAAATACCGTTTTTATATGCTGTTGATGAGCAAATTTATACCTCTAAACCAGAACAATGTCCCCCCACTCCCCAGTCTACACTCATGTATCAAAGATCTCTTTTACATTGACACTTCAATAGATAATGAACTTTGTGCACTTCATAAATGCAAACAGCTTCCAAAATCTTGATCTCAAAGAACTTCACTCTGTCAGTTTCACTAAATGTCATCTGCATCTACCTAGAGTCTGAAAATATGAATCCTTCCCTACTTCTCATTCTGTTCATTAACTAGTCATATCTGTTTTACCACCATAATTTGCACTAACCTTCATTATTTCTCTACACCCCTGCAATTGCTCTCCTACTTCACAATTTATCAATTATATTGCAATAACCTTCTAATGAATCCTTCCAACATTTCAATATTCCAACTCTTCAAACATTTCTCCACAGAGAGGACAAATAGCAGTTGATAGCATCTTTTTTTTTAAAAGAAGAAACCTACCAGCTAAAGTCATTCCCCTATTCAAAACCCTTTAACAGTGCCCACTGCTCTCAGAATAAATATAAATAGCCCCACATTGGTGTGGCTCTTAACCATTGCTCCAGTTTTACCTTCTAAAATTATGTTTCACACCAGTTAAACTACTCCAAACACAACAACTTCCTTCCTGTTATCTGTATACGGCAATGCTTTGCTCATCTACAAAACTCGCTAGTTTCTTACCTGGGAAAATTTTCCTCTCTGATTCTTATGATTGACACATTCATCTCCTTCAAGTCAATGCTTAAAGGAAGTCTTCCTGTGTGAATATCTCTTGAAATGCCTGCACCCTTTTTATTTCCTCCACAACCAACACTCATTTCAACCTACAATAACCTTCTTTAATTTACTGACTGTCTACTTACCCCAGGAGCACATCATAACCACAGAGTAGAATCTCACTTGACTTCTGTTCTACTCTGTCTGCAGCTCCTGACATACAGGAGATGTCGAAATGAGTGATTAGTAAATAGTGAACAAATGAATGATTGGAACAAAATACATTAGCTCATTGGAAGAAGTGCTAAAGCAAACACCTGTACATGCAGAAACTATTCCTTATGCAGATTGGCAATAGCAAAATACTTCTATTTCTTCCATTTTGCATAATGTCTTCCTCCTCTTCCTTTAGCATAAACTGCTATCAAATCATTAGGCCATGCAAGTCACTTTTAACATTAATCTAAAAGAAAGGATCTGAAAAGTAAGCTCATGCCAAACTAATTGCATAGTTCATTTAAAAATACATATATAAAATTTTTTGGATGATTCAATAGTTTATATCATCTGCATTGCATTATCTTCCATTGAAATGGATTCTCTTAAGTTGAGTATAAATCTCTGTAGCTGAGGATTTCTTCTTTCCAAGTCTCTCACTTGGTTCTATTTTTTTCAAGCATAACCCTGACATGACAAACAAGTAGACTCCAACTCACCATTAAATGATCTCTGTTTCTCCTTTACTGAATACAGAATTGTTGTTTTGGCTAGAATTAGTCAGGCACAGTTAGTACAATAACACTCAGTACCTTCCTGTGTAGCACCTGCTGCATGTTATTTATTTCTTGTTAGCGACATAGTACAACAAATTGTGTCTTTTAACAGCTCATTGAGTAGAGGAGGAGGAAGTGATGGCTGTGGGATTGTTGATAATGTTCAATGGTCTCAATATATTTCTTGTCAAATAGTCCAGCTAATAAATTTCCCCCATATTTTTTATTTCTTTGGGGAATTTCTTTGTCACAGGAAAGGCCAGATGATCTTGGTCACAAGTAAACCAAGCACAGACATGCCTATGGTTTTTAACCTCTTAGCAAAGGTTACTTTAATTGAATAAATGCGGTGTTTAGGAATACATAAATCAATATTTCTTTTCAGTGTTCAGATAGTGTTTAGATATTAAGTCTTTATATTATTTAGAGTTTTGGGATTTTATGATATGGTTAAATACCCACCATTGAGAGAATAAAATCTACAATAAGAACTTTTCCAGGTACAAAGTTATGAAAATATCTAGAAAATTCAGTTGCACGAAGGTCTCCCAAATCTATTCACATGTACACATTTGACAACTTCACATCCTATCTACTAATTCAGTTTCACCCATGGGTAAAATTCAACAAACAGTGCTTGAATAAAGTACAGGGCAGGGCAGTGGCTACTAATTTTTTCATCTGTGCATTTTGTTTTATTATGTTAGAGACTCTAATTGAACTTTGTTCCAAGCTATTAACCTATGACAGAAGACTATGGAGATAAGATTTCACTGACATATAGAACAAAGAAAAAGAAAGGGCGTGAAAATTACAATGACAAGGTTGCCTTAGCAGTTTTGAGGTGGTAAAATGAAAACCCTGACTAATAGGCCTAGCAAACATAGGAAGGGTGAGAATGTGAGTGAGGGAGGACAATTTCTCATTGAACCTCAGAGACTTCTCCTAGGATCCATAATAGACACACAGTGTTATTGCAAAGTTCAAACTGCAAAGCAAATTAAAGTAAACCTCTAACTGTTGTAAATTGCATGAGAGGTTTACATAGAAAGAGTAAATGAAGAAACATTAACAGTAAATTGTTGATGTTATTAAGCTGCTACCTTTTGTTTTGCAAAAATACTAAAATCTGTGCATTATATTTTATAAATTATTCCATCTTCTTGGTTTTCAGAAGTTCAAATGTCTTCTATAGTAATGTGTCCCTTGATATCATCTTAATTCTCACTTGAGTTGAAAATAATAAAGTTTAAAAAGAGTAGTAAAACTGTCAACCTTTGAAAGAACTGTGCATGAACTTAATATAGCATCATATGAACAAGTCAATCTTCTGATTTCAGAGTAGTATTCTAACTGATGGTTTGAGGATTTCTCAAATATGGGATTAAAAGATACAGTGGAGATATGTGCTCATTACCTTGCTCGTTAACACAGTCCCCCTGAGAACAACACCTTTGCTTTCCTTCCCAGCCAGCATTTTGGCTTCTGATGAGAGAAAATCATTCAGGAAAGTTTAACAGGGTTTAAAACTTAAAGGAACAAACTGTTTAAATATTGTTTTACCAGAACAAGTCAGGAGGGTAAAGGAAAGTTTTGAGTCTCTATTTTGCAACCAAATTTGAATGTCTTCATTTAAAATTTTTCATTATTTTACATGCAGTCTGATATAAATGAAATTTTTGTCTGTATTATTGATTGCCTCATTTTGTACACCTACCTGAGAAAAGATATGGCATGATAAGAGGAGAATTGAAAACTAATGTGATTAAGAAACAGAAATTAGAAAAGATTATTATAATGCAATTGAGTCCACAAATTCTATAATGAAATGAATATTGTTAGTTTTAAATACATATTTACTCAAATTATAGCTTTAATTTATAAAACTTTTGAAAGTTCCTGAAGGAATGGAATTCTACACCACTGAATCTTAATACAGTTTTGTAAATCAATGTCACCTTAATAAAAAGGGAAATTTAAAAAATTTAAAGATGATTTTTAAAGAAAAATGTAAATAACTTACTGTATATAAGGCACAGAGGGAAAACTTACTGACATCATTACTCTTGACACATGATCACAACAATTATTCTCTCACAGTTCTAGAAGAGGCAAGTATCTGCCACTTTGATAGTCAGCATAAGTTCTAACATCAGGAGTCATCCCCACCTTTCAGAAATGTCTCCACCAAAGGGATTCCTGGCAGATAAACTCAGATTACCTCAGAACACTGGCCTACCTTGAAAGCAGTATTATGTCACACTGTAACAATTGTGTTTTATGTTCAATTACTTCATTTCAGGACAGCCATATAACTGAGGGACTTAATCATCAGACTGCTATTCTTTCACTCTAGCCACATATTGTGCTTGCAGGTTTGATTTATTATTTCAGGTTAAGTGAGATCACCACTTTAGAATGGCAAATATCTCTGAATGGAAAGAATGCAGCTAAGGAAAACAGATAGATATATTATTCACTGCTGAATGAAGGCAGTCATGCATTTGGTCCTTCCCATAATGTCAAGTTATATTGTAGGTAGTTGATAAATTCACTTCAAAGTATCTACCTTACCCTAGTTCTCACGTCAAAAATGAACTTGCTCCTAACGCACATTTATTTATAGAGTTTTTACTTTTATTTTTTCATCCAAGTCCTCTTGGTGGAAAATAATGAGTTAAAACCCATTTTACTCAAAAAATATTAAGAGAACCATGAAAAAAATCCATGACCAATAAACTTAAGATTTGAAGAAATATAATTTCACAATATATAGTATATATTGTACATACATTGGTTTAAAAATAAAGTACATAAAATATCTCTTCAAATCTAAGACTATTTTTTTTGTGATGACCTATTAAATTACTATTATTATAGCCGAGCACAGTGGCATGTGCCTTTAATGGCAATCTATGAAACAAGGCCGGGACTAGGAATTGCTTGAATCTGTGGGTTTGATTCACTATAGGCAATATAGTGAGACCTAGTCCCAAAAAATAGCTGGGTGTGATGGCATGCACCTGTAATCCCAGCTATCTGAGAAGCTGAGGCTGGGGAATCACTTAAGTCTGTGGTGTCCTGGGCAATGCCAGCCTGTGGTTCCTGGGCAAAATAGCAAGACCTACTCAAAAAAAAAAAAAAAAGATAAATTACTGTTATTATAGCCAGAGTATTCAAGTTAGAGTGAATTTTCTAAAAGAAAGTATTCATAGTAAGTTTTCTCACAGACAAAAGGACAGAAAGAAGTTTTAGTACTATCATAAACAATTACAGCATCACCCCTTTTTCACAATTTTGGAAATTATGTTTACTCTCCTCCCTCATACTTAATTAAGAGTGTCCTTCTTCAGTAAGAAGATTCCAACATACTGCTACTTACTTGTTAATGTTAGAAACACAAGAATAAACTTTTATTCTTGAGATAGCAAAGATTTCTGCTATAAGAGATGAAAAAGCACAAACCACTGAAGGAAAAAAATGGGTAGATTACATTTTATAAAAATCAAAAATAATTATACTTCAAAGACAAACTTGTACAATAAGACAAGATTAAAAAAAGGGACAAAAATTTGCAGTTCACATAGTTGACAAACAACTTATATTCCAAAAAAAAAAGGAAAAAATTCTTTAAAACAATCCAAAATGAGAAAATATTTCAAGTCTTTTTAACTTAAAAAATATGTACTATCACACAAAAAGCCACTCAACTTCAATAGTCATTAGGGAATACTAATGTAAAGCATCTTAAGATATGACTTCATTTTTAGTAAAATGGCTAAAATTTAAAAGACATTGCTAAGTGATGGTGATGAAATGAAGCAAGTGGAGCACTTACCCACCATGGTGGGAATATAAATATGTTACATCTACTCTGAAAAACTATTTGCCATTAATTTTATTATTAAATTACACATACACCAATCAAATGACTTAGAATTTCATTTCTTGGTAATTGTCCAATTGGAATGAAATTTATGCCCAGACAATGCTTTTCATAACATCTACAGTGTATTTATTCAAATAATCCAAAATGAAAATAACCCAATGCTCACCATAAGATGAAAGAAAAATGTGAATATCCATAAGTGAAATGCACAATAAAAATGAAGTGTTAATTCACAGTATAATGTTATTAATCTCCTTGAAAAAATAAAAGAAACCAGGTATAAAGGCATATACTCTGTGCTGCCATTTATTTCAAATCCTAAAAAAGGCAAACTAATTTCAAGAAAGCAGATCAAAGGCTGTGTGTGGTATCCAAGGTAGAGGGGGAGTGACTGAATACAAAGGGGCATGAGCAACTTTGGCGGGGACACAAATATACAACTTGACTGTAACTTCATGGGTATATTTATCAATCAAAACTCACTGGATCATATGTTGCAAATGAACATTTAAAGAGCTCATCATTTGCAAATGTGCAAGTCATTAGAAACTATAAATAAATATGATGGATTTTTCTCTATTGGGAAGATACTGAAAATTACATAAATTTGTTAGAGAAAGAAGGTGGTATAAAATACAAAATAATTTATACAGAGTGAATTTGTTAAATATCATATAGACAAGAAACATCCAAGAAGTAGGAAATCATAAGGAAATGCACTGCATTTTGTATTGTTTAACACAGAGAAAACAAATTAGAAATGCCTTAAATGTGATGAGAGTTTGATTATCTGGTCTCCAACATCAACAGAACTGATACAAAAATCCATGAAATAAAAATGTCTCAAAATGGAGGTTTGATAAAGAAGAGCCCCCAAAATTCTGGAGGTAATATAATCAATACTAAGTGGAATGAATGAGAGTTAGTTAGGAGAAGCACTGGATTGTATATGTCATTCTTCTGGCCCTGTGCCTGACTCCTCGAAACCTACCAATTCCCTTTTCTGGCTCTTCCAGGCAAATTTCGTCACCTTTGCCCTTATGTTTTAAAGGTTTAACCCACCCAGTGTGCAGAAAGTATGTACAAATTCTATTTGAAAAAACAAACACCTGAAACAACACCATGCACATAAGTTACTCGGTAAACACTTGTTCATGGTATTAATTTCATTGGTGATAATAGCCCAAAGAAGGATGATTGTATTGATAATACCACTTAGACTTTACAAGTTTACCTTTTGGATAAATACTCTCAACGTGAAAGGGTATTTTGTTATGGAATTAGAAATATCTATGGTTTTTATAGACATCAAAATCATAACAAACTACCACTCACACATTACTGATTTTTAAAGCTGAAAAAAGGGAGAGTTTCTAGCTAAAAAATAAAATGCATTAGTACGTCTTTGGTGTTTAGTGAGTGGAAGTGTGCTTTAGTCCTTATAAGTTAAAGCTCCCACAGGAAAGGTTTAAAAGGAGTTCATGCATCTTTAACCTAAGAAGATGAAGACCTTGATATGAAGAAAGGACGAAATAATATTGCAGGGGAAAGAAAAGAATTGAAAACAATCAATGTGAAGATGCCAACTTAAAGAGGGTCACAGAGATCAACTTTACCTGCATCTGTTGCTTAATTAAAAAGAGAAAGATGACAGTGTCCACTACTCATCACTATGGTAACACTGAAATGCCAGACAACTTGGACCAGCATCTACTTGAAAGCAAAGCCATGTGAATGTGTAAGCAAATCCATATACAGCATGCAGGATTATTTAAATAATGATGTGGAAGAGCTTACAAATAAAGTTTAAAATCAAGTGTTTATTTTCCTCAGGCATCTTGTAAGTTAGAAAAATTAAAGAAAGCATGCTAATGAAAAGGCAGAAGAAGATTCGATGTGTGAGGGGGAGGCCTTTGAAAAGAGCTTTTGAACAGATTTCCATTGTTTCTCTGTACAAATTGTATTACATTATCTTTTGCCTTTCACCATTTCTATGATCCAAGCTACATCCACCCTAATTGTCTGTGATTTCCATTGTTCACTTTGTTCCATTTTTATTCTGTAGAAATATATTTCACTTACACTAATTATTGTTTGTGTATGTTTTTTGTTAATTATAGATTTTCCATTCTTTTATCTTCTTGTTTCCTATCTTCCAATTCATGCATCATCATTACTGTCATTAAAGAATGTTAATCACTGAAAAATCGGTTCCCTTTTAAATAAATCAAGCAAAACTTGTAGAACTTCTCATTACCTGAAGGATGTTATTTATTTATTATGTTGTATGTACACATTTTATCACTGACATCTGTCAGCAAGTTAACTAGTAAGTTATTATTTTACAAATATCTTTTCAAAGTTAAAAAAATCACATTAATGATGACTTATGAATAAGGCAATCTATTTATACAATAGTATATGTATTTGTTTTATATTTTACACATTTTTGTACTATCAGAAAAGAACTATTATCAAACATGACTTTTTACTATATTACAATTGTAAAATGAATCTTACTGGAGAGTATTTAAGTTCCTTGCAAAGAAACAGATTATTTCCTTACATGCATGTTACATTTCTCAGAACAGTAGCAATTGCCTGAGTTAGTAAGTTATTGACAAGTAAGGAAAGTAATAATACGGTTTAAGTAAGCAATATAATTAAACAATAAGATATCCAGTTGGTACTGGACTCATATGATCCTTGTTAACACAGGATATGTTATGGTTTTAGCATATTGTTTTAAGCCACTTGTATTTAAAGACATTTCAGTTATCCCATCTCACAAGGAATTTGTCTCTGTTCTGCTTCTGTTTCCAATGCCCTGGATGGTAGCATATTTGAAACCTGTAGGCTTAATATTATAATAACATTTTACTCAATTAAAATGAATCTTTAATTTGAAGGGTTTATTATACAGCTACTCCAAATAATTGCCTTAAATATCTTATTTTGATCGTGTGTCTCTAAATAGCATTTTCATTGCAGGTAATCAACATTCATATCATTAATTTCCTTCACTTTCATTCTTACTTTAAAAATATTTTCTAGCTCCAGGTCAGATAGATAGCAGCATCAGGTTGCATTAAAACTGTTTTAATAGTAAACCAATTAAGCAATTGTTAAAAAACCTTTTCTTTATATAGTCTTTTTAAAAATACCAAAAAAAAGTATCACTCCAACTTTTATTCAGAATATTTAAAACTTTTCTCATTTTACAGAATTGTGCAGTTCTGCTTTTTACCTCATTAAGCTTTGCAAAAAGGCAATTTAATCACTGGGAATTCCTTTATTAAAAATAGTAAAGACAGTCCTGATATTGTAAAGCACTTTTGAAAGTGAGAAACTGGTAGTGAAGTCTCACCCACAATCACCTGCTTCTTTATGCAAATCCTGAAACTTGCTGCTTCTCATATCCACTAGGGGGATCACTACACAGTGAAAATAGAGTGGTCCTTTTATAGGTATTTCCTTCCTTTCTCACTTAATAGCACAAAAAAGAAAGTCAGTTTTAAACAACAACAAAAATCATTTTAGCAGAATGAGTGGTGAAATGTTTCAATAATGTTAGATACGAAAATATTTTTATTCATTTAAAAAAATATTACCTTTCTAAAAGCCTATATTCTATGTCCCAGTTTCCAAAAAAAAAAAAAAAAAAAAAAAAATGGATGCAAAAGCAGAGTCCTTGGAGAACATATACCCACAAGTTCAAGTATGCTGTAGCGAAGACCTTTTATAATGCCAATTTCATTGAAATTTTTGCCTGATAACACATTACTGATATAGCAACATTCACATTTTTTCAAGGAACTTTCAAAAGTCATCAATTGCATTTGCTGTCCATAACTGGCATTAATCAACAACGGTCTTTCAACAGTTACTGGAACAAAAGCAGAAAACTAAAGATTCATAAACCAACTTGCTTGCCCTCATCTTCTTGCCAATGCAAAGAAAGCTTCCAAAAATTCACAACAAGACTATCCGTGCTTTTGGTGAAATTTAAGTTGCTATCCTGTAATAAAAGATTTTAAAAGTCATGAAGAGTGACCAAGCACAAGGCCTTTTCCTACTCAGCTTGTGTAGTCAACCTAGGTTCCATATCAAGTGCTTGTTAAAAATTTTATGAACAAATGGCTGCCTGATCCGGGATAAATATTGCTAACTACTGATTTCCCAGTGATTCAAATAGACCAGCAAATGCCACATTTTCAATTATCTCTATAGAAAAAACACAAAGTGTCTTATTAATGAGCACTGAGAAGGTACAAATTTAACAGATCCTAAAGTACTTGTTGCTGAATTTTACAGTTAGTTTTTAAATCTAAGCACTATTGACAGTTTGGATAAAGTAAGTCTTTATTGTGGAAGACTTTGCCGTGTATTTAAGAAATTTAGCGACCCGAACTCACAGATGCCAATAACAATCCTAGTTGTGAACCATGAAAACATCTTCAAACATTGCCCCGTGTCCCCTGAGGGGGTAATATTACCCCCCACTGGAGAATATTACACCAAACAACTCATATTTCCAAGGTTGAGATCATTAAAAGACATCTAAAAAGGCTCTGTGGAATATTTTAAACATTAGATAACATCTATCAAAGGGCAAAGTTGACAGTCATCATCCATGTTGTACTGTGGGGAATAAAGAGTGCACAATACAACCTAAGAGTGATGTATTAGACCAGTCACCCCTGTCAGATATTCCATCTCACTAAACAATTACCAGAAATAAAAGTTATATTCCAGTATCATTAATAACAGCATTGAATGATATCAATATATCAGTTGTTATAATGCCTAACAAATCTGTGCATACCATTGAGAAACAAATCTTTTATCTGGCTAACTTAGCACAAAATCAATTTCTATTGAATTCACATATTTTAAAGTTGTAAATTTCATTAACTTAGACTGTAGGCTGATGTGATAGCTGCTGATTTTTACAACCAAGATATTCTGATATGTAAACCTCTAATCACGTGTACTTTTTTTTAATAAAAAATCTTTTCTTGTTAAAAACTCAAAGCTGAATAAAACAACGATCAAACCTTAGAACTGTTCTTAATGGTAATTCTTCAAATATGTGATGACTCACAGGAGGCCCTCAAAAGCTTTCCCTTTTCTATACTAATCATAACTTCAATCATTACTCATAAATTATTATTCCTTGACCTTTAATTATTTTAGGTTAATCCACTGTAGATATTTCCCACTCTCTATACATTTCTTCCTAATAGAGCTTATTTGGTTCATCTTTTATAAAGATTCTTGCCATCACCAAGAATGGTGGGAATGGTGGGAGATTAACAACAGTGTTGATGTGCTCGCTATAAAGTTGTGAAGCTTATCACTCATCAGAGCAAGAAGCCAAACAGGACACAAGGCACCTTCAGCAAAAAAAAAAAAAAAAAAATCCCTAAAGTTGTGTTTACCACGGCTCTACCACTACCAATATGTTATTATCTTGATAATTTCAATGATATTGTCATTGGGATGAATGATATCACTAATGACCATACACTAACACTGAATTATTACTTTTTAAAAGCATCAATGGAAAAGATATTGTTTACAGTTGCTTTTTTCTTTCAATATTTGGAAGCCTAATCTCATCTTCTTGATAATGACTAAAAGACAGAAAACTTCACTCTTACAATTTAGATCACTGTTTCTCAACTTTATCAGATTCAAGAATAGCTTTTAAATAAGATTTTTCTGGGGTGGCTGGAAGGTTAAAAAAATTGGAAAAAGATTTTTATTGTTTTATTTTTATTTTCTCCTCATTAATCTATGGTAAAAGTCCTAAGCATGCAAATTACTCAGACACAGACAGTGACAAAATTAATATAATGTGTTCTCTCTACAAGGGAGGAAATAAGATGACAATTTATATAAAATAATATGTATTCAAATATATAAGTGCTCCGTATGTCTGCATTGGAAGGAAGAAATGGTGAGGTCAGATATTTGCAACTATGTGTAAGAGCTAAATGTGTAGATTATCATAATTGGGCTGTAATTTGAAAACTCATGTATCATGAAGTGCAATGATATTTTGAAATGGTGGCTACCCTTTAGTGAAGTCAGAATGAAATATAATTCTCTGCTTTACCATTTTTGATTGCACATCAAATGATTGCACATCAAAAAAAATGAATGTACATTATACCCTATAAAATACTTTGTTATATAATACAAAGTTAAGCCTTTGGCTCAAATAATCATAAGCCATATAGAATTTTTATTATTACAATGTCATATTCTAGATATCAGGTTCAATATTGTAGACACTTCTCCACCCTCTCAGAGATAGGATTGGGGCATAATAATGAATTACAAAGAGATTTTTTGAAAAGCCCACAGAAGTGAAAAATATGGGATGAAATTAAAAGTCTGCAGAGACATGTACAAATACTGAGCTTATAAAATAAGTTTATGAGTATCAAAGAACAAGGAAATGTACTTAATCTTATTTTAATGGATGGACTTTCTCTTTTAATATTAAGATAGGTATAGGGGTTGTATTGAACTGGGATATATGAGAAAAGCTATGGAGGGCCATTATAAAAAGTTTAAATTATAAAAGAGAAAAGGCAAAATAAAGTTATACTAAAGAAGATTAAGCCAATCCAAAAGACTCGCTCCCGCTCCCGCTCCTACCACCATGCCCGGCTGACATGCCTATTCTTAATAAAAGGACAGAGGCTTCATTTATTATTCAGAAAGTAAAAAAGAGAATTATGGAAAAAACAAAGCAAAAGTCAATTGAATAAATTACTAATTTTTATATATCCTTATGAAATTTCAAAAGATATTTGAAATGGTTATCAACTTGGAATTTTATATGTCACAAAATTATCGACGCCAAGTCCTTAGGCAAAATAAAGTAATTCTAAACATAAAATTTCAGAAATTTTTGCTCTTAAGCAAAAAAAAAAAAAAAAAAAAAACCACTTTGTTAGTAAGTTACTTGAGTATATACCCTGATGAACTTTGCCACATTCCAAAAAAGAACAAACAGAACAGTCAGAATAGTTTAGCAATGAGAATCTTCATGAAGAGGGAAAAATCCCTATGCAGATGGAGGTAATCATTGGAAGAAATGATATACCAGAGAGTTTGAAAAAAAAAAAAAATGAGGCTATATGTATTATAAAGGCTAACATTGTAAATAAATAAAGAAGAAGAAAAAGAGGCAATTAGAAACTTCAAACTCAAACAGGACATGTAATTGCAGCTTGTTTGTTAGATATACAATGAAAATTTGCACAGTCATAACAAGGTAAAGACTATTTACTGATCTGAAACTTTCCGAATAAACATATAGATAAATAATAGGAGATTTAATTATGTTTTCAGAAGATCATTATGCTTTAAGAGCAGAATGCAAATGTTATTTTATTTGACACTGTTAATAGAGAACTATAAATAGCATTTATAGAAATTGTGAAGGAGGTTGAAAATGAAAACCAAACAAGAGGAATGCTTAATACCTTCTTTAGTAACATGGAACGACATAATCAATAATAATATTACTTAAAGCTGTAACTAGATTCCTGTGATTAAAGGACAACCAATTTAGAAGTAGAGCAATATAAGTTTATCAGAGGATAGAATGAAGAAGGGTGAAAGTTATGAGTGAGCTGGATTTGCTTTTGTTGTAGCAAAGAATGCCTCAAAAGCCTAAATTTGAAAAATCAAAAAATGGTTTACACATAGTACTTACAGCAGAGATTTTTAAACATACCCTGAGCACACACTCCACTAGTATACATGAAATGTATACTTTTCAAAAGTATAAATGTAATTTCAAAAGTAAAAATGGAATTTATACTTTTGAAATCAAAGTCCTGTTTCAAAAGATACTTGAAATGGTTATCAACTTGGAATTTTATCCGTCACCAAATTATCGACATGAAATCAATGATACTAAAATACAAAAATACTAAACAAAAATGTGATATAAAATAGACTTGTTTCTTTATTAATGCATTACATAGTAAGATCTAATTTGGAAGTGGAGATGAATATAAGCAGTATTTCAAGAGAAACTTTGCAACAATTTAATGAAAATAAGTCTGTATTCTGTCCCTGATAAAGTCACAGTACTGTTAATATCACTGGGGATTGTTGCCAACGCTAAAATGCAATTTAAATGTAACTTCTTTTCACTATCCAAACACAGGGACCTCCTGTATTATATTATTGCCTCCAGACAGGCTAAAATTCCTGATTTAGATGTAAAATAAAAATTTGCATCTGAGAAATGCCCTATGAATTGCTTAATTTAAAAAATCAGACGCATATATTACCTTGATTACAACATCTAAAGCACTTTACTTAAATTTAAAAATGTACATATATAATGCAATATATATAAATATTTTATATATATATATATATATATATATATATATATATATGAGGTTCTGTATTTTTCAAACCTGACTTAATGATCTAAAAGTGAAAAGTTCCAGTATCCTATCGGAATTTGAAATCATTATTACATGATTTCTCCAAGTTCTACTAGCAAATAAGAAACTATCAGGGTCATTAAACATCTTGGTAATTGTCAAAACAACTAGGTGAGATTATCCAAAAACCACAGATCTTTTTTGAAAACCACGAGGAACTCTCTATTTATTCATAATTGAATTTATTCAACTGTAGGCAGGAAAATTCATCTGCCGATGAAAGCAAACATTGTAGTTTTGGTCAAACCTGTAAAAGCTTCATAAATAAAGTCTAATTTACCTAAGTTATTCCTTAAGCAAGCTTCTACAGAGTTAAGAGGAATAACATCATGGAAGAAATATACCAGTAATAATGTAAGATTCTTTATAAGCAGGTATTTGACAAATAATATGAGAATGACTTTAAATGGTACATGATTTTCTACTAATAGTAGCAACAACTGGGTCTCTACAGACAGAAAAATATAGACATTGATGGGGCAACACTGGAAATTAATTTCTCATTCATGAGCTACATCCACTGATGTACTTTAGAACAAAATCTTTGTCCCAGTAAGGATTTGTTCCTTACTGGGAAACACAAAATGAGGTAAGTTTCTATAATATTTGCTCACCTATGATAACATTTCTGAGTGTAATCTGTGATTCAAATTTACTTGGTGTTTTCCTATGGGCATTAGACACTAACATATTTGGTTGTTGGAAAGGAATATTCCTTTCAGAAGTATTAGGACTTTTAAGTACAATTTGAGGAAACTTCTTCTGGGTGTAATGCTTTTATAACAAATCCAAAAACCTTCAATGTGAATAAAAAGTTAAACAGAAGCTTCCTATTTTATAGAACTGTTTTTTTTTTATATATTCTCAGAAGTATTCACCATAAGTATGTAAGAAAATATCCAAAAATGAAAGACAATATATTGGGCATGCTGTATATATTTCAGGTTACATTTTCATTTGCAAATCTTGTAAAATGAATGCAGATTCTTAAATTTATCTCTGAACTTGGCAAGAATCACACCTTGAATGTAATTATGTAAAACCATAATTACCAAGTACCTCTATTTAACATCTACTCCATTCAATTTATTCTAATTTTACACAAAAACAAGTAATTAAGGATATTAGATATTAGAGAACATTAAAATATACATCCTTCAATCTTGAATAATTATTTCATTGAATTAAAAAGACCTATTACTTTTTTCATGTCAATGTGTTATTAAAGAATAGCATACTTAGCAAAGAGTGCACAACTCATTTTATACAGCTTAATATCTGTAACAATTGAGCATATCATGAAATCTTACAAGTAGAACAAGAAATAAAACATTACGGAGACTCCCCTTGCATTCTTTTCTTATTAACTAATATCTCCAGGGTAAGAACTATTCTTCCATGATAAATGATATGCTTTGCCAAGGGTTATATTTTGTATAACTGCAATGATATATATATATATATATTCTATTTTATATTGGACTAATGCACTCAACATTATGCTTGTTAAAGTCAGATGTACGTATGCAGTTATAGATCATATATTCAAAACTGTATAGTTTTCCATTTCCAGAACAAACTACAATTTATGTAGTGTATATTTGGGGGTCATGGGTAGTTTCTTCATTTTGTTTATGATGAGTATGATTTTATTTGGAACAAGAAAAGGAAATCATCATTGGGAATCATGACATGACCTTCAAAAACAGAGGGTTTATCAGCCTTTTTAACAGATACTCTGTAGTTTACCGATGAACTAGCCATCTGATTGCTGAAGAGGTCATATATTTAAATGACAGCAGTGGAAATACATTGTCTGTAACTTTTCCTATGCCAGAGGATTCAGATGGACAATCCAAGTACCTGATCTGACTCAGGAGATGTTTTGTTTAGTATTTAGTGTGTTACATTTTACTCTTTTTTGGATAAATATATAAGAACCTGGATATAATCACAATGAAGCCCTTACAGGATGAAAGCACATGCTGCCCAGTTTCCCAAGGTCATCCTAACCTGCTATTATCACTATTATCAGGTCCAGACTTATAGCAGAATTAAGCACCAATAGACAAATCTGGGGTCACTGAATGACTACACTAAGCTCAATTTATTCATTGCATTACCTTCCTCACTGGTGGGTTTAAATGCTTACAAAACAAAGGCATCAGCATTTTGTAAGAAGCTATTGAGGGATGAGAGTATTTTAAAAAAATTACTCCAGACTATATAAACATGTATAACTTACAATGACTACAAATGCATGAGCAGGCCATGACATAGGGAAAGACTATCTGTTGGCCTGGTTGGAGCTGGAGCTAGGGTTCTAGGTGTCTCCCCTCAAATGGAAGTTTTTCAACCTTTAAGAGTTACAAAATTCTAACTTGCTTAACAGTGACATCAGCAGTATCTGTATCAAATCATTGTATGGGTAATTAAGAAGGGAAAGTTATGATTTGAGACAAAATGCCATCAGAGATTAAAACACATTGTCACCCCAAGCACAGTAATGCCTTCTTAAAACATCATATGTCTTCTGGATATTTTGTCAACAAGACAAACATGAATGACAAGATCAGATTATGTAAAAGCAAACTATATGCTAAAAAATCCAGTCAGAGTGGGACAAATGCCACATTAAGTTATTAAATAAAATGAATATCAGCCTCCTGGATATTCAGGCATAATAACCCCTGGGGATGGCACAGTGAGGTAAATTAGAATATCTTCTTTTGTGGAGTTTTTATGGCTCTGCTGAAAAATCTGAAAGTTTATAAATAGCAACTTCTACAGGGCAAATAGAAGTCAGCAGAACAGAACTCTACAGGAACCTGCTTGAAGGATACAATGAGATGTTAACTTTAAATAATGTGATGTTTACTTGACAAACTGAGAAACTGCTGCTGGGCTGTTATGAAGCCAGTAGAGGTAAGTTCAATGTCAACCAAGCTGAGAGGTTAAACAGGAAGTTTACCCACAAAAGTCAAAAAAGATATGAGCACTAAGATTGAGTTAAATCATTTGTACTGAACAAGAATAGAGTGGTCCTGATCAGGACTTCGAGAGACCAGGCATCTTCTCAGGCCTCTTCCAGGTATATGGCTAACCACTCTGTGGTAGGTGTTATCTTCAGGGAAACCTCCTGGGTACCTGTTTCTTCTAACCTACTAGTGATTATTTCCTTCACTTCTTTGATGGTTATTTCCTTCACTTCTTTGTTTGAAAAGAAGTACTTGCTTGGAAAAGATTCTATCCACCAATGCTAATAAAAACAGAGAAAGGCAACTAATTCAAAATAGCAGATAACACCACAAAATGTGTCGTTATACCCCAGAAATAGATGTAATTAGAAAAACATTTTCTTTCCTTTTAAATTTCCCTGAATATACATACTAACTAGCAACATAAAGAAGTCCTTCCCTAAGTTATTTACAGGCAAGTTTTCTAAAAAAGCCACTTCAACTTGTGTCTTTCCCAAACTCTTTCTGTTCAATAACCCCTACTTGTAGGTTATTTTCCATCACTCAACTGTGGTGTGATTGAAATCCAAACATCTAGGTAATTAATAATGAACATCATAAGGAAGGTATGTATGCTACAGTAAGTCATAGAGCACATGACAAAATGCAATATAAATTACAATATAATACAGATCTTTCTTCTATTCCCTGTATAAAACTTCAGATTCAGTCAGAACTTGACAATAAATTTATTCGGTATATCAGGCATATTCCAAAACCAGGCAAAAACCAAACTGTCTAATATTATAGATAAATAAACTGTGAAGAGGTCCTTTCTCAGAATCCTCACCCAGTGTGGGATCAAAGCTGAGCAGTTGGTATTTGCAACTGGATAATTGACCCCTTTTCCTTATTCTTCCTCTCTGGAAACCACAGATAAGTCTCATGTTACCCAGAAAGAGTCATCCTTCTTGGTATAAAAATTTGATAAACTGCTATACTCAGTCTAAAAATACAATTAATGGCTGGGGAAAATCTTGTGCAGAACTTCATTTTGTAAAGAAATCTACAATAGTAATAGGATTGTGTTAAATATTATATGCTGTCTTTCTTTTTTAATTAAAAAAAGGTATCTCTATTCTCCCTTGACCCCCCTGCTGTTCTGATCTATTTTGCGTTTGTAATTCTCCTCCCACATAATCATCTTTCATAATGTATCTGCTCAGCAGCAAATCATTCTTATTGGCTAATGCATATTTTAAAATCAGGTAGAGAAATTTTGCTTTATACCACCTGCACATAAATAATGTGGAAACCAGAATTACACAATATATACAACAGGTCCATTCTAAGAAAGGCCCTAGGACATTTCGAACATGGCTTTTCTTGACAAAAACCACTCACTGATTAAATCACAGAAGGAGGTGAGAGTCAAATTCCCAAGTCATTTAAGTAATTCCTCCAGCAAAAAGAAAAATCTGAAAAATGCATACATTGAAATCACCTTTCACTATGCAAATATCCTTGCACAAATCTCTTGTGGAATATTATGGAATAGGACCAACAAAGTGAAAGATGACTTTTGGATAAGTCCCCAGGACTGTGGTATGACACAAATTTGGTCTTTTACTTAGAAAAGAAGAATTAGGTTCCAGTGAGCTACATTCACTACTGGTCTCCATTGGAGACTAATGGACTAATTGGAATAAAATATTCCTCAAAGATAGCCACTATCCTCTCTACATTCTAAAAGGAGTTATTCAGTCTTTATTATAATTTGGTCATTCAGCATATAAGGAATGAAGAATAACCATAAATACATGATAGTAGTATTTGTGACACATATTCAGATACACTTGTATGTGTAAAACAGGGGTTTGTCTTCTCCCAGATTCCATTCTGAATAATGTAGTGATATCATAGATTTCCTCAAACTCAAAGTACAAAGAAAATCTCTGTGAAAGAGAGATGAGAGACATTTTCTGGGGAGTATAAATATCACTAATTTTTCTAAAGAGAGAATAATGCATTACATTAAAATTAGATTGATTTTTAATCCTGGGTCAAAATATATAAAAACCCTTATTTTAATATGAACATAATTCTCCATTGTAAAATTTCTTTTCATGGATTTATTATGTTAAGGTCAAAGTTTCCTAAAGGAAGCATCTCAGAGCAGATGCATGGGGGATATAGAGACTTTGAAGACATAAACAGATCCAATTAGGAAACACCAGCTGTGGGCTAGCTTTCACCCCCTTGTTCTCCTCACTTCCATTTCTCTTTCCATAAATCCCAGTTACCTCCACCTCAAATGCTTTTCCTTTTCCCCATTTTTCTTAGCTACAGAAATGTATAAGTTATAAAACCCATAAACCTGACAGTAGAACTGAAGGTACCAGAGAGGAAAAGAGGGAGAAGAATGGACTTCTTTGTGCCCTCAAGATGGTAGGTCTATCTTGATGGTGGGTGTGATGTGGTAACAACACCTGATAGGGATGGTCCCATATGTCTTGTTCATACACAATGTTGTAAGGCAATGTTGCCTCAATAAAAACTAAGTAAAAGATTTATTTAGTCCTTGAGCTAGTGGTACTGAATGCTTGCCACAATATAAAAATGAAATGAGACCCTCCTCTATACCACATGGCATTTAAGTTCTCAAGTTCCCTCAGGTCCCTCCCCATGGGACAGCAAATCACCCTACCTTGTGACAAGTCTAACGCATGTCATCTCTCCTTAATTCTAATATCCACAAACAAACCTGAGAAGCTTGAGGCCCAAAGCAAACACAAAGAAAAGTGAGCATATTGCAGGTAACACAGTCTAGTTGATCTAATTTTTGCATCAGTTGCTCTTTGTAGCCCACAGTTTAGCCCAACACCCCCAGGGCAGTCTACTATTTTCCTTAGGGAAATAAGATCCATTCTGGCAGGCATAATCTCCTGGCATTTGACATAAAATTCTTAACAGGAAACTTTTTTTAGACATTAAATCAATTTTTTTTCTTCTGCCAACCTCAGTTAACTTTTCTGGAGAATCTTTTGTTTTTAATTTATCTTTTGCCTTTTGTTTTGATAAATTTACTTTTTTCTTATGAGAGTATTTGTTGTTGCAGCTTTCGTTTTATATTTTAATGAAGTAGCATTACATGATAACATTAAATGTTTCATGTGTTCATAGTGGATGGTCAACACGTGTATATATATTACATTAAGTTCACCATGAAAAACCTAGATCTATTCTTCACCACACAATCCCCCCCAAAGATTTTCCCCTTTGTTTCATTTTGTCTATTATATCATATAAAAAGACTATTCTAAATTATCATATTAATTGAATTTTTAACATACTAAATTTACCTTTTGGTCATTTGTTAAGTATTTCCGGACCAAAAATTTAGTTCCAATCACGAGCTAAACACTAACAGTAAATGGTGAAGAAACAAGACTTTACCCTTACTCTTCTCTCATGAAGCTAACCATCTGATGGGAGAAACAGACAGCCAACATGCAAACACACTGATAAAATTCCACATTTATTGTATGAAGGAAATAAACATGGTGAAGAGCTAGATAAAAATGACAGCATATTACTTAGAGAAGAAACTGTAGGTGCAAAAAGAAAAAGTCTAATCCCTTAAGGTTCTTTCCAAGCTGGGAAGTCAATCATAATAATAGCTAAGAGATTAATAGGAGAAAAACAAAAAAAATATCATTCATACATATGGTGAATCTACAGAGATATGCATTCTAAAACCAAGGGGACAAAATGCAGGTATATATATTGAGCTACAGAATAATATCAGGATCTGTGGCTTTAAAGACAGAAGAGGGGGTCTTCATGAAGAGAGGGTGACTGACATAACAGAGACCCGATGTTCTGTAATTAGATGTTAGCATTATCATACAGAGTTCTGCAATAGAAAGGTTACTTCTGGTAAAGACCTTAATTGTAATTAATAAGCCCAATTTCATTTGTTGGGGTAATGGAGTAGTAAAGTTTCTCATGAGTCTACTGGGCTTTGAGTGCACTGAGCTCAAACTAATCCATGCACCAAGTGACATTTCTTAGGAAAACCTGCTCTGAAAATTAGGGAGAGGTCTATCTGAAATCTTGGGGGAACCTGTCCTTCACAAGGAAGAGCTCTTTAAATGTGACATTTCAGTAGAGGTATTTCTGCAGGACAAGAAGAAGGTGGTGGGTGAGAGTGAGGACAAGGGCAGAACTACAGAGTTGGTACAGCATATGCAAAGGCCTGGGTTTGGGGATAGTTTTGGACATGTCCCTCCAACTAACTCTGTGACTTCAAATTTATAAACAAGAAGTTGATGACTCAGGTTGAGCTGCAGAACTAAGCAGAAGTCATATCACGCAGAGCCTTTCTAACCACAGCAAAGAGTTGGGTTTAATTCTAGTTATAATGAAAAGCCACTGAAGAGTTTCAGTAAGAAATAACATATAGATATGATTATAATCTGACCTGATTTGTCTTTTTAAATGGATAACTGGAGTTGTATGCAGAATGGATGGGTGGGAGTGGGTGGATGAGCTAGCAAAGTACCCAGGGAAGAAATGATTGGTAGAGTTCTAGAGAAAAAAAAATGACAGAATAAGAAAGTGAAAGAATGGAAGGGAGAGTCATGTATGAACAAAAACAGTGGGGACTGCTAATAGATTTCTCAACTTATGCATAGTTCAAAGAACAACCATCAACTGGAATTCCTATAAAGCTAACTTTACGTCACATTGTGATTTTAGTGGGCATAATTAGTTGTATGGGTCATACTAATTTAAAGCAAAGGATAATTTAGAGAAAATATTGAGAATACATCCATAATTTCATTGGAAGGAACATTAAGCATCCTTTCAGTTGAGTAAATCCTTTCTGGTCCTTAGCAACATATTACAGACTTTATTCTATCTCTGTTCAAAACAAGTTCAGTAAAGTAAAAACACTTTTCTCATGAGTAATGTATTACTCATTTTTTTGAAAAAAAGATGCTATGAACAATGTCAACAACAAATTCCTCAACCCAACATTCTGTCCCTGTCTTCATTCAATGACACCCCTTTTCCTTTGGGGATATCCATTCAGCACTGCAGTTTGAGTGTACACTTGGCTCAAGTCTGGCTCTGAACCTGACCTTAATGGTAGCAAGAAAAATTACTGTACAGGGACCAGTGTGTATCCAAGTCAGCTTTCCCAAAATTGTCTACAGAGTATTTGGCTTCCCCATGATGAAGAACTGTGTGCATGAAGGAAGTCTCAGCTCATCCTGATCCATAGCAAGAAATAGTTAGCAGGAAGATAACAAAAAGGAGACAGGAAAGGATTCTAAAATCAAACTGGAATAAGCTAATCTGCGTTGATTTTACTTCACTACAGCTGAAAAAGCTGCAAATCATAGAAAAGGAAACAGAGAGCCCAAAAGGCACTGGGTAGACCTTTTGAAAGGTTGAAGTTGAAGATTAAAAAGGATAAAAATTTAGCTAGGTACAGTGGCACATGCCTGTAAGCTTCAGCCTATGAAGCAGCTGGAGCTAGGGATTGCAGTTTGAATCCCGCTCTGGGCAACTTAGCAAGATCTAGTCCCAAAAAAAGAGCTGGGCATGGTGGCGTGCACCTGTAATCCCAGCTACTTGGGAAGCTGGGGCTGGGGATTGCTTGAGTCTGTGGCACCCCGGGCAACATGAGCCTGGCAAAAATAGTGAAACCTAGTCTCAAAAAAAAAAAAAAAAAGAATAAAAATTTGACATTAGAGCTCTGGGATTTTCTTCATTTCTTCTATTACTGTAGAATTCTATCCATTTATTTTTACATGTAGCATTTCTATGGCAAAAATTCAAAGAAAACGAATCTGTGCATGTATGTGTGCATTTAGCACTGTCTATGTACTACACACAACTGCAAGGAAACTTAGATAACTGTTTACTGTGCTTGCCTCTCTAGAAGAAGCAAGAAAACAAAGGGATGGAGTAGGAGAAGGAACTGGGATATGTGAGCAATATAGCCAAGGAGCAAGAAAGGCGGATTGAAATAGCAATTTGAAAGCAGTGGTGTGAAAACAGATATATAAATAGCCAATACATACAGTGCTTTAGCAAAATGATTACATTAGGTTATTACTGAAGAAAAAGATGAGTCTAGGATGAAGCATGTGTGTGACCACTATGTCTTCTGAAAGTCTATTTAGTTCAGAAGAGTGAGATACACATTGGGAGAGAACATGAAATCTGTTTATCCAGAGAAGAGGGAGGGCAGATGGTAAAAAATCATGTTCTGTAAGGATTTCATGTTAGGCTGAACCTGCTCCAATCTGCTGGACTTTAGAATTCAAAAATTTTAATGTACTTATAAGTAGATATTTCTTTTCAGTATGAAGTTTAATGAAGGATGTTCTGCTGAAAAAGACAGCAAAATCAAGACAAGTATAATTTTTCTCCAGATTAATGACTATAGAAATGGAAGACACAGAGCAGAGAAAAAGAGGAAGTGAGCCTGGCAGGCTCCCCAGATCCTAAGGAGAACAGAGAGAAGGCAGGGGCTGCAGTTATCTTAGGAATTCACAACTTCACAATATGCACTAGTGCTGTCTCCTTCTCACCCTTTGCCGGACCCTTCCATATGGAGAGCCCTCTTCTTCCCTGCACATTTTACACAGGCAGACTTGCTCCACTCCCACCTTCTTCAACTTGCAACTATCACCAAGACACAACCAAATGTGTACACTGTGCATGGACATCTGCACACACACATATACACACAAACAGATGACAGCTCTCCTCTCTATTCAATCTTTATTACAATCTCAAATGCCAGTTCCCTAATTTGACCAAGAGCATCCTTTAGGAGACCAAAGTGAAGCTAACACATCTACAAGAGACTCGTGACTCTATGCTCCTCAAACCTTCTGTCTCCTCATTAAAACCTCACCAATCACTAATTTTCCAAACGACACATTTTTGAATCACCTTCAAAATGCATCATCATCCCAAGATTCACCTCCAACGATGCTTCCTTTGAAAGTTGTATCAACTGCTCTCAGAACTATTAGTATATTTAGATTTTAAAATATCTTGTGTGATTCTAGTAGCTGACATTCTTTGACATTAGACTGGGAGTTTCTAGAGGGCAAGAGACACATATAAAGCATTTTTAAAAATTCAGAATATAGTGCTTTATCAATGATATAAGTAAAAGCTCAATTTTTATTGTTCATTGAATGTATTTATTTAAACTACTTGGTTTTATTTTACAAAGATAATCTATTTTACACTGAAATGTGTTACAAAACTCACATTTTAAATATGCAGCATTAGCTTTACATATATTTATCATCTCACTGTAAGAATATGCAGAAGATGAAAATGTACAACAGAAGTGAATATCAGGTGGATGATTTTAGATCTGCAGCTGCTATTATTTATACTTCAAGAATTATGAACTATGTGAGTAATGGTGTGTAGTATAAATTCATGTGATTGCCTTGTGCAGGATATGTGTGAAAAAGTGAGGGAGAGAATGGTACACATCTGTGTTATTCAAACTGTGTCTATGTTTAAAATAAGTATTTTCAGACTTCACAGCATCATGGGGTACCAGTTCGCTATGTCCACATTTTGTCTACACTGAACTAGAGTCTCAGCATTTTTATTTTACTATCCCCTTGTGTCAGAGGTTAATTTAGATTGATTCAAGTCCTAAAGGATTCAGGAAGCAATACTAAAAGTAAAAAAGAAAAAGAAACAAAAATCAAACACTTTGATTTCAGTTGCATTCAACAAAATGTTTTGATCGCCCACTTTACTAAAGCATTCAGGATCAGGATCCTGATTCATGGCAGAATGCTTTAGTAGATGACAGATTCAGACAGAACCCACTTCCAAGTAACTTCATTTAAGCAATTTGAAAAGTTTAGAATAACTTTTGAATCTTATCATGCATACCAGTGTACAATCCCATAGATAAATTTTTCAATCACAGAGCAAAGTTGTTGAACCCTGTGTCTTCATTTTAGCATCCTTCATAAAACAAAAAACAACAAAAAAAAAGATTTTGTTAACACTTTAAAGATAATTATTTTATTGATTCATTTTATTGCCCTTTTAAGTTTGTTTCAGAAGTGAGTATTAGAAAAAAAATACCCAATAGAGTGTATGTGAAATGGCAAAAAGGAAAAGAAAGGGAAGCTCTTAAGCTACTTAGAAGGAAACATTTACAAAGAACTACCCTTTTATTTTTTTTAGTGACCAGATGATTAGAACAATTAGTTTAGTTAACATCTATTCACCACACATAGATACAATTAAGTTTTCTTGTGAGAACTTTCAAGATCATTTCTCTCAGCATCTTTCAAATACACAACTCAATAAATATTTCGACTAAACTCAGAGTTCTATGAAACCACCCAAGAAGTTATTTAAGCTATTGTTCTTAAAGAGAACATTTCAAAAATGATCTCTACATTAAAACAATAACTAAGTATTCTATTTCTAGATTTAAAATCAAATGAGCAAATAATAGTGATCTAATTGTTACTAAATGGTGATGGAAAGAGTTACAGGATACATGGAGTCAGGTTTAAATCCTGACATTACGGAAAATAGGAGGAAACTTGACAGGACAGGAAGAAAGGGTAGAGTGGCTACTTCCCTGAAGCATGGATGGATCAATGCATGAAAAGCTGACCCCATACTGTGGGTCCACTCTCCAACAGCCCACTCCCCTGGGTGCAGAGAGAATCATCTGAGGCCTGGTAATCCTGGAAGCCACGATTAAATACTATCTGATTCTACACACTTTATCATTGCTTTGATAATTTCAACACTGTAATACAAAATAAGAATCAAAGGAATAATTGGCTTTCTTTGGAAAGTAAAATCAAGTTGCAGGAACTTTCTGTTGAGACTGAGTTTTGCTACTGTGAGCAAGTAGAGCACCAGAAAGTGTCATCCCAAGAGTCACTCAAGCAGCTTTAGAAAGTCAAAGGAAAGTCCAGAATCCTTTTCTTTCATCCAGGGTAATCGTTTTATGGACTTTGCTCCTGGCCCATGCTCCTACCTAGATGTCAGAATCAGCTGGAACATCCTCTACATTTAAGAAAGAAAGAGAAGAGAGAGAGTGGTGTGAAATCAGGAAGGGGTGAGGAAATGCCTTCCTTCCCCTTTTAAGAGCAGCATCAATTAAACCCAGGGGAGGCGGGTACAGTTTACTAGTTAATTAGTCCAGGGATGAGGTTCTTTCATGTGTAATTCAGAACAGGAACACCTGGTGTGTGGCTCTTCAAAGCACCAAGGGGGTGCAGAGAAGCCAAACAATGCAAGAGAGGTCACAACAGAAAGCAACAGCACAAGAACAAAAACTGTTTTTCTCTGACCTTCACCCTGCTGTAAATAAAATGAGATTCCTGAGGGTCCCTCCCCCATCAGTCCAGGGAGAACAAACAGCTCCTGGCCCACTCGGGGAGTTCTAAAAAGACATGGTGTTAACTAATTGTTTTATAACCCAATTAGAAAGAAAACAGAGAGCCAGAGAAATGCAAATAAGGATATAATGATGATAATCACATTCTGATATATAGCATGCACCAAAAATATTGACATGCTCTCTCTCTGTTGTGTGACCAGGGCTCTCCAGGTAACATTTAACAGAATGCAAGAAGGAGGCTACTACTTAAGGCCAAATTACCTTGTTCTGTTGAATCCAAAATTGAGCAGTTTGCTAATGGAACACCTCTCCTTGTGAATTCTAAAAGGGTGAGGTCATTTTAAAAAAAATTGTTGCTTCTAAACACTCTGGTTGTAGACAGGTTGATAAATGCAGGTGAAGAAACATTAATGTTTAAATTGAGCCAAATAATATATGATTTCAGCTGTGGCATCCATTTAAAGAAAAAATAATAAATTTTTAGGAGTTTTACTAGTGGGTTCATTCAGAAGGAATGAGGAAAAGTGTCTTGGAATGGATGGGACCTGGTACCTTTTAAAAACCATTGCCATGAGAAATTCTACCACAGAGAACTTAGTGTCTGAAGAAATCATGAAAAATGCTGCCATAAAGAGTTTTAACCTAATTTTAAAGATTGCAGATTCAGAAGAAAATGGTTTAACAATCTCTAGCATTGATTACACTCATTTCTGTTCTACGGAAAACTTTAATAAAAAGTCTGCACCCTGCTTTTTGTGTGTTTATATGTGTGAGAGAGAGGTAGAAGAAAGAAAATGAGAACTGTCTATTTATTTTTAACATATACACCCAAACCAAACTTCTAACCCATTAAATCAAACTCATATAAGAGACGGAGAGAGGTGGACAAGAAAGTGAAAAAATTGTAAATACGTTCTTAGCACATCTCTACAGTTTTATGTCTATATTAAGAATGAACAATGAACCAGAAGTGGGAGAAAAGAATAAAAACACAGAAATACACACACACACACACACACACACACACACAAGGAAGTTACTCAAGGAAAAGCAAAAGTATAGACAACAGATTTGAGACGTATTTACACAGTCACTTTGTTGGGGGGCTGTGGTGAAATAGCACAAGGAGAACAGCGTTTTCTTGACAATCTTAAAATGTTAGTTTCAAGTACTAACTATGCAAGTAACAATACAGAAAAGCAAAAGTGCCATATCTCTGTCGTTTTAAAATTTACTCATTTATTTGTTAACGTCAAAATCGGTCCTGGACAGAAAGAACTTATGTTAGCAAAGAATGAAAAGAAGGAAAAGCAACCTTGGTGAGAATTAGAAAAAAACTTAGGAAAAACAGTGACCTCTGGTTTCAGTGATTTCTGTCTTTTCAGCATAAGTCCATGCAATACTTGCAAAATGCCTAAGGATGCCTCATTTTCACCAATATCATCCCAAATCTGCTTTTCAAACTTTTATTTCCTATCAGGAATACTCAGTTGCTACCTAACACCTTGGTCTTAACCTCAACTGCATCCAATCCCTATGTCATTATGTTAGGGGGCTGTGGCCCCCAGTACTGGTGTTGATGTATTAAAATAGCTATTGTTGTTAGCATTGGTGGGTGGAGATTTGGAGAAGGGAAGCTAAGCCTTCTCCAGAGAAAAGAGGATTAAAGGATCAGGGAGGGGACAGAGATAAAGACAAGTGAAAGAGACAGAACAGAGGAGAGAGAAGAGTAGAGAAGAGAACGGAAGAGGACAGAGAGGAGAATGGAGAAGTAAGGAGCAGAGAGGAGCAGCAGGGAAGCTGGAGGCCTCAGAGCTGCTGCTGCCATGAGGAGCCGCAGGGAGGGAAGGAAGCCAAGCTGTGGGCTTCCATCCCCATGCCCAGCCCGGGCCGGTGAGGAGCCTGGGAAAGCAATTTGGAGAAACTTGTGTCCTGTGTGAGCTGTCTTGGAGAACTGAGGAGAGTTTGCTGTGTTGCCGTTTTCAACGTGAGAGGTCTGAAGCGCTTGCTGTGTTGCTGTGCTGAGTGAGTTTTGCTGATGCCGGGGCCACTGTGGAGCTGGAGCTGACGGGATGCCGGAGCTGTGCCTTTTGGAGAAGAATTGAGGACGCCACCCTGGTTTGCGTAGTTAGATTTGAATCTCCTGCTTTCGGAGAAGGATGGACGACGCGATCTTGGCTTCTTCTGGCTTGCAGTGAGTGCAGCTGTGTCTTTGAAGAAGGAGCAGCGGTGCCACCTTAACTCCTTCATCCGGCTCAATGGCAGTCGCCATTTTGTGGACACACATGGTTGCTGAAGCCATGTGTGCTTTGGACTAGAGATGGACTGTGTGGTAAAATTACTAAAGGGGTTCCCTGTGCCCCTCTGCGACTCTTCCAATTTGTCTTTTAATAAGTAAATTTGTTTTTGCCTCCCTCTTAAAGTTTATGTGGTCTTGCTGTTGCATGCACAGACTGGGAAGAACCTGGTGTGTGGCTGGCTTTAAAGGGCCAGCTGCTACCCTTTGTAGGTTTGAGTAAGCACCCCGTTTTGTCTGTTTTCTCTCCCAATATCATTACCCATTTTTAATCCTATGCAGAAAGCAACTTATCCCACAGAGTCCTCCTTCTTAGGCACCTTGATGCTTCATTAGGCACCTGCCTCAAAAGTTACTTTTCCAGGTGAAGTATGATAATCAGATGAAGCATGGTAAAAAGAAGTATGCTGAAGCACAGTAACATAAAGAATAGAGTCTAGGGGGACTAAATAAACAACCATGACTTACTGGCTCCGTTAACTGGTGTACAGCTTAGTTTCTCCTTGAATCTTATTGATTCTAACTTTGCCATGTCTAGTCATGCACTTCCACTGATGAAAGCCCACCCGGAACACCAGTACTTTTAAAGTGTATATAAACCCTTAACTCCCTGTTAGGTATACAAAATCTAGCACTAAATTCCTCTAAAAATATAATGGCTCCTGCTGCCCCTCCAAAATGTTTACACAAAAAAATCCTCCTTAACAAAAATAGCAACCACCTGTAAGCAATAACCCTGCCCCCAATTACCTCTCAAAAACTAACAAAAATGTTAACCAATTGAATTGTCCCCTCACCATTTGACTTCCTTTAAAATTCACCCAAACCTTGCCCTGTTCCTATAAACACCCCTTTCTTTTGTTAATAAATTGTCATTTAGTTCATTACTTCCAAATCAACCCTTAGGCTCTACAGCTAAGTCATCTCTCTTGTAGTCTCTTTCTTATACCTTGTACTCAGCCACCAACAATTAGGGGCACTCAGCCTTTGGATATGAATCCGCTGAGTCAGTACTGGCATGAATCAACCTGCTTCTTGCCAACCCTGATGTCCTCGTTCTCTGATTGCCATGGTGCGGGATGGTCCTCATTTCCCTGATTGCCTGCTTTCACAGGAAATGCCAAACACTTTGGGATTCTTTTGCTCATAGTGAATCAGTTAATCTAATCTCACATTACAGGTTGGTCCCGGTGATTTTTGACAGACAATGTTGCTAGAAATTCCATACGTCATTACTGAATATCTGCCATGCGTGAGGCACTGGTTTTCTGGCAAAGATAAAGAGAAGTAGCATTTCTTGATTTTCCAAGATGCACCTCGAGCTATGAGGCAAATACATAACGAAAGCAAGCAAATAATACATACTAAAATCACCATAACAAAGATATTAAGAAAGTACTTTGGAGTTTAGAGCACTGTTTGATTGTTAGCATGCTTTGATGTTAGCATGTTAAGGATGCTTAGAAGGAAAGTAGCATATGATCTGGATTTTGTAAGAGATTTCATCAGGCAGGTCATCCAAATGGAAGGAAAAAAGGAATCCAGATGCAGAGACTAAGAAGAACAGGATATATTCAAGAATATCAACCTACTTTAGAGGAACCCAAAGTATGCATCTAAAATTACTGAGAGGTCAGCCTCAAGTACAAGATTAAAATAATATTTTATTTTTTATTTGGTCAAGAGCATAGGAAGAGGAAACACTTCTGAACAAGGTGTTATCCATAGGTCAAAGGAGACTGATACCAGGAAATCCTTGAAATTCTTATGCTACTCCTTTTTCAGAAACTCAGCAAAATTCCAGTTCAAATTGGAATGTGCCCTATGAGCATGCACAGACAGAAACTGCCAAACCTAGAGTAATCCAGGACTCTCTGACCTCATGCATATTAACCATCACACATTTGCCCATCATACAGTGCATGTATGTACCTGGAAGCATGATCTGCTAGGTGATTGATCTGCATCTGTCCAGGGTGGACCCTTACCAACAAACCAAGATAGCTACTACTTGCCCTATGTATCCTGTGGTCTCTCCAGAATGGGATAGAAAGAGCTTTGACGCCATCTCCCTGTCTTCTTACTTCAGTAATAAACTCTTTATTTCAGCCCACTGGCTTGGTCTCATCTACTGGTGGATACATACTAGGCAAGGAACCCTTTGAGTTGGGTCACAAGGTCATGGTTCTCTCAGATTTAACACTTCTCATAATCTTGTGAGAGACTGGAAAATGGTGAAGAAAAGATTCAATCTAGACTTTTAATAAAATGTTAAACCAGACCACTGCAATGGAAATAGGGATTACAACACAATGAGGTTTTACTGTGGGAAATTGACTGGACTCTGAAACCAAGGAAGAAAAGTGAAAATTTATAATTCAGGATTGTTGGTGGGGGAATTGAAGGTGGGATGAGTGGATGACAAATGACTAGGAGGAAACATCAGGGGTCAGGAGAGATTCATGGCTGACCTTCCTGAACCCACCTTGCTGAAGAGCAAAGTATCAGGCATGGTGACAGATGCCTGAAGCCGAGATGATGACCTCAATGTGAGCCTGGGAGTCACGAGATTGCAACCTCACCTTATGTGAGTCTTAAAGGAAGAGAGAATATTTGCAGTGGAGGGAATGCAGAGCAGTAAAAGGTTGACCTTCTGAAACAGAAGGGTCCTGGGATAAGGACAGGAGAGGACAGAACTCAAGGACAAACCTTTGCGGTCCTCATAGGCTGGTAAACAGAGGCTAAAACAAACAAAAACACCCCTGATGACTCTAGGTTTGGACAACTGCTGCCATTTATTTTCATGGCCCAAGGTTTTTTATTACTATTTTCCCCAACCTGGGCATTTCTGAGCTTTCTTTCCACAGCTTATCAAGTTGGTGGCTATGGAAAAAGGAGTTACAGACCCAGAAGAGTCACAGGGTTTACTTAAGAGAAACCAGCTCACCTTGGAGCTGTAGCCACATAGCTTCCACAATATGCTGTCCTCAAAGATGGTCAACAGCCCTGCCCAACCACCAGGCTGCCACTGGATTATGCTCACAATGAGAAGCAATAAATGGACTTTTACCAATTCCACTTGTTGAGCAGGTTGGTCACTGGCAATCTCCATTCGTCTTGCTTTCTCAGCCAATAAAGTTCCATCCCTTTGTTCTTTGTTTTTATACTATAGCCTAAAAACATACACAGACCCCTAGCCTTGGAACCAGGGCAAGTCTCTCAGTACCACAGCTTCCATTCCTTACCCTTGGGTTTATCAATCAGTACTGACTCCTGAACTGTCTTCCCCGGTGTGTGTGGAGTCCTCCTTACAGTCTTTACCAAACAGTCTTAAGAGTCCTTCCTGGCCTTGGGAGTAGGGCTTCTTGGCCCACCCCTCCAATTTCCAGTGGGTGGAGCAGTAGACAGCTGCTAGTTCCAGCCAATCTGCCTGTGCTGTTGAAGGGTGGGATTGCACTGAGGGACTCCTGAACCTCTCCCTTGGCTGGTGGTGACAAGTTCCTATCAATCCCTGATTCATTTTCATTGTGATTCTGGAGTAACATTTTCAACTCAGGGAAGAGAACATATTTCAGTAGCATTTTCAGTCATTACTGGCTGTGTGAACTTAACAATTATTTAGCTTCTCTACCCCCAAACATCTCCCTGTGTGCAAAGTAGGTCTTAGAAAGGTATGGAAATGAGTAGATGGAATGAGCCAGGCTGGATGGAATGAGCCAGGCTGGATGCCAGGTTGGACAATGCTGGTGTCTAACTGGAGTGGATTACCTGAGGCACAGTGAGATGAATAGGGCAGCCCTGCAGTGTGAGAGGATTTCCCCTTGGCCCTCTTCAAATATACTCAAAGGAATGACTTTCTGCAACTCTTTAAGAAAGTTGCTTTAATACCAAATTCCCATTTTTGGAAAACACCCAGCTTTAGCTTGGAAAGTATCAACTTCTAAAGTTATTTTTGATTTGTTTTAGATTGCTTTTAAATAAGAATGTCACTGATGTATTCAGACAACACTTAATACCTTTAGTTTGTTACTCTAATAAATTACCTCAAATAAATTAATTTCAATGAGTCTTATGTTATAAGAATCCTTTCATATCTATTCACATTCAAAATGTTGTGCTGTATGTACACTATCATTCAGTTACACTCCTGAAAAGGGACAGAGCATTTGGGTCTCATAAGAACAGATAAGACTGAAGTGTACTGTTTACATTTCTGTCCCGTTAACAAAACCCAGAGTCTTTGATAATTTGTAGTGCATAGAAAAATAAAAGATAATTTATTAAATGAATACCAACATCAGCACAGTCATTATCGACTGTTAGAGGCGACATATGTGGCCTAGTAAAAATAAAGTAACTACACCAGCCACCTTGTCTCCTGAGAGCCTATGCATCTGGTGGTAAAGCGGTACAGTAAGAGTAGGGGGGAGTGTGGGGCTGAAGGTGTTTGATGCCAGTATCCATTCACTGGGCCTTGAAGCTCTGTCTTAGAGCTTTACATCGTTAGCCCTGACAATCCTGCCAAAGTTTCCAACCTCTTGATCATACGTGGATGAGAGTATATGAGAGTTTTGATACTATAATCAGTGTAAACAAAAATGCATAAGGTCCAAAGTTGTCATCATCTGTGATGATGATGCTATTTGTGCCTTTACACTAGATAAGAGCAAATTTACCACCAGTGGCTGAGATGCAGCATCTCTTAGGGCAGTCAGGGATGCAAAGCAAACAGAATGTGCAAGGAACATATGTCTGGTACAATGCAAAGACCGGTCAGAAGCTTGGCAGGACCAACCTTCACCTGCAAAGGGCACCCTGCTATTTTGGAGGGCACTCATGGGTAGAATTTTGCTTCCATTTCCTCTTAAATATAAACTCCTAGCAAGACCATGCCACTTAAAACCATGTCAGAGTAAGTTTCAGAGCACCAGCTGGGAGAACAGGGCTTACCACTTGTTTATCTCTGTGTTGTGTAGCAGAAATACCAAAGCAAAAAAAGGAAATGTGCTCGCTTTTGACAATTGAATTTTTCTCATGTTCATCTGCTAACACTTGCTTACATTGTAGTTTGCATTTCTTTTGCAAGGGCTATATTGATCCTACACACAGAGATGACACTACTCCCCTCCAGGCTGGCCTGTCAATCAGCACAGCATCGCTTCACATACAACACGTTCCATATTTTCTTTGCTAACATAGCCAGTGGTGTTTTGGTTTAGTTGTGTGTTAGGCTAATCTTACATGTTCACTAAACTTACACATCAAATTTAAAGATGAGGGGGATAGTGGGCACTTATCACAGAAGCAATTGTGTGTTGGAGGGTGAATTGGAAACACACATTTGTGGGACAGGTAAGAAAACACATTTTCATTTTAAACATATTTATCCTAAAAATAAAGGTCTAAAATTCTACTCAGACAGAACGACCTTCTGTTCTGAGAGTATGCAGGTGAAAAAGCGTATAATAATAGGTACACTTAAGAGACATAAAAACTTGTCACATCAATCTCAACTAAGTACATGCAGAGGGTGATTCTGGAGATATTTCCCCTATTTAAAAAACTTCTGTAGGATTCAGCTATCATTACTGAGTATGTCCTAGGCAACATAATAGATGATACCTCGACTCCTTAAAGAGCACCCTGATAATATGCAAGGCTAAAATGTCAGAAGCTATTAGAAACTCTCAGATGCACAATATATCTCCATCCCTGAGTTTTCCCCTTACAGGGCGAAACACCAGACAACAGGCATGCAAACTGCTCAGCTGCAACTGTTCCAAGTCGAATAATTACAACTTGTCAGAAAGAATTAATTTTCCCATTTCTCATAAAGATGTGTAAAAATTACCATGTTATTATACACTGACACTCTCTGGAGGCAGACACAAAATTTAATTTTGAATTCTTTCCGCATATTAAATTAAATCCATAAATAAGAGTTTAGGCATTCACTCGGAAGCATATGTTCATTGGGAGCGAAAGCCAACACGAGCCTGGCTGTAATGGCTGTTGTAATGTTTTAATAGCTCGCTTCTTCTAAGCACCAATAAATTTACATGATCATAACAGTCGTGGGCATACAAGAAGCCCATTACTGTCTGGGCACAGGCAGCCGCGTTAACAGGACGGAAAAATGGAAAAAGGAAAAAAACTCTTAAATAAAATTAGGCAACTGCACTTGTCAGCTGCTCCATGATTGAATTTTTAATATTGTGGTCAATTGGTCAAAACAAATAATGGGATAAAATATTTTAATGTATTTAGAACCTGTTCCCGTGGTTAGTCCACAAAATAGTTTTTCATTTGTTGGTTTTTCAAAAAATGGACCATTTTAATCTTGCTGTTTCGAACCATTTTATTTTTAAAGACACACACTGTAATATTTAATATTGCAAAGGACATCGCACTGCTCCCATATCTGACACAAGGCCATTGCAAATTCAGGTCAAAGGGTGATCACTTTGGACCAATGGAATTGCGATACACAGAAACTGCTTGGGGTGATAAGAAGTGAGCAGAAAGACAAGTCTTGTGGGACACACCAGTCTACCTCCTGCCTTCCCTCTGCCTGACAGAGGAGGCTTTCATTTAGAGACACAATGACTATATTTTCCATAATTAGAACCCCAACTGGAACGAAAACACTGCCGCCTCCATGCTCTTGTGGAGGGGGCACTGATTCCATTGATGAGGGTTTGTTCTCTGAGTAAACAGCTTACTTCTTAAATTCTGTGAACAAATTCACATGGTTGTAAAAAAACAAGATACAGGAAAACCTACACTACCTTAGAAATTGCATGAGTGCCTTTCAAGGGATGGAGTCCAATGTAATAGAGGGTCCTTTAGCAGAGTCAACACTGGTGGACTGAGGTTACTGGTGGCAAGCACTGAGATGCTTTTTCTGTTTGGGGAGGAGGGGACAATACAGATGAAGTTCTGAGACATGTTCTGAGAGATTACAGAGGTGGGGGTGTTAGGATAAGATTTTTTTTAGGAAGGATATGTGAATGAGCCAAAGCTTTTCCCACAAAGGTGTGATGAGTGACACATGCCTAAAGCAGTAATATAAATGAAGCATGTACAGGAGAACAAAATGTTTTTGTTTTTTTTTCGAAAAATGGTGTTGAATTTAATCATGTTCATTTGCCCTCATAGATAAAGATTACATTTATCCCTATGACCTGTCTTAATTGAAAAATTAACTTCTTTTAAATCTGTTTTTTTTATAGTTCAGTTTTGAATCTGTGATGTTTTACATATATGAGATTAACAAATAAAACTGTGGTTTGAGAGTTCTCTGTTTGTTTGGAATAAAAGATTTAGCAACTTGTACCACAAAGGTAGGCAACAAGATTCCAATATCTTGGAATCTCTCAACAATGTAACTGTTAAATGATCTGAAATTCATTGTTGTCATTTAATAGAAAGTCAGGATGACTTCACTTTCCAAAGTCACATAGATGCAACTCACACTTCTTTTTTAAAACCTGAGATTACTTAATATCAACTGCCATGAACTTCAGGTATTCAATTTATAACAAAATTGAATTAAATATACAAATACTCCAAATAGACTATAATTATAAAGCTATAAAGCCAAACACATAAAAAAGATAGTTTAAAAAAAATCAGCGAATCCTCAAAGGTTTGGGAAGAAAGAGAGCGTATGCATTATGTATTTTGCACCAGAAACAGAAGAACAAATATAAAACCATCAGAACATTCTGAAAAAGATACACTCTCCCAAAAGTTTAATGTTTCTGAACCTTTCTACAAATCTCTCACTTAAATACTAAAAATAGTAGGTTTATATGGAGTATTTTAAACAGTCCTTTAATTCATTCTTCTACCTGATTTAATCCAAGTTGCTATTAAAAAATGGTTTACCAGGTGAAACATATTTATATCTGAAGTGTTGTAAAGTATTATTAAATGAATAAAAGTCTGCTAAAAGGAAGTTTTAAAGGAAAAGTGATTGTGGATGGAGGGTAGTAGATATGTTGAAAAAATGTTTTCACAGCTAAGTATATTTCTTCATAATATTCCCTGTGGCATGGAGAATAATTTTGGCTAAGAAAGGATTTTAGATTAAAACCTCCTTTTTGTCCAACAGGGTCTCCTTTATTGTAAGTAGTTACAGTAAATGAAGGTGAAATGATACTTTACCCATTTCAGAAAGGACACTCAAAGAGTACTTTCTCTTGACATTAGTAAATATTACTATACACCAATGATTCACAAATGAATCATGTTGAATAGTGGATTAGTTCTTTCTTAAAGTCTAAAAACTGGACTACTTGATTATTATTTATACGACTATATCAAATCACCATATGATATACTTCCAGTAACAATGTAAACAGGTGGTAATTAAAAAGTGTGTTGATTGAGTCTGAAATCTGATAAAAGATAATTTAGTATAGTTTTGGATAGGTTAGGGAGTCTTTTGAATTGATCAGTGGTTAAATCAGATTTATATTTAGGTGTGTAAGACTTTGTGGATGGAGAGGAATTCTTAATTTTAAGATAAGGCAAGCACTTAAAGTTTTCAAGAAGTTTCTCCATAATAAAATATCAGCAATCAAATTTGCCAATCTTTTTATTTCCCTTCTTGTGTTTCCTCTTTGAACCAAAGTTTGAGAAATAAAGAAAAATCTGCCCTTTTCTTAATTGTTTCCACTTTGAGGAAGGATCTACCATCATCACCAATAGAGTAAGATTTTATCCCAGGAACCAAAAGGTTAAATTCATAACCAAGTATTCTTCAGTGTAAAGTAGGGAGGGAACTGACCAGGGGAAGGTTGTACAGCACTGCCTGCCTTCATTCACTTCATTCTATCAATTGGTATGGGTTTAAGTTGAAGATGCCCATGTGGGGTATAATTTCCCCAAAAGAGTCAAGTAGGCTTTTGTCAACAAGCTAGAGTAGGTGTTTTCTTACCTTGCTTTGGAAACTAGAGGTCTATCAAAGGCTTGGAGTGCAGATTGTTTCAGAGCAGTGAGGGTCCCAAAGGCCAGGCACATCTGTCCTCGCCTAACCTTCACCCTTCCTTAACTATAGAAGAGATACCTAGGAGAAGAGAGTTGGAAGACTCTTACCTAGTTTTAGATTTATCAGTGAATATATCCTATCTAAGCATCTCACCCTTACTCACAGAAAAAGGATGAGGTGACCCCTTTCCTTGTCTATCATTTGTAGTCTACCCTCTCTCCTAGGTGCCTAGGTCCCAAAATGCAAGATAGATATCCCTGGTCAGTGCTATTATTCTGTAGAATTTACAAGCAAGTAGATATTTCATTTGTATGTTATTAAGTTGATGCTCCATTCATTAATCTGTCTTAGGTGATATGATCACTCGTCCTAACAGAGCAGTACCCAGAGGGTTACAGGATGAATGACTCTGTGCCCTGACACCTATATTTCTAGATACTCGAAGTATTAAAAGGTGAATTAGGATAACAGTTTCTGTTAGATGAACTAAATTGTCATGCCTCTAACATGATATAAAATTGTATTACAGTAGATCTGTTCTAGAATATATACAAAAGAGATCTATAACTGGTAGTATTAATAGTGGTGCACAAAAATATTAATTTTTTATTTATTTCATTTTCCTCTACATAATAGAAAATTGGACAGGAACTATTAACTTTTCATTTGCATCTACACTTACGTTTCTATTCACTTCTCTATTTTTTCTTTAAAATAGGTACTATTGGGACAAGATGAAGTAATAGGGAATGGACCCATTGCTCCATATGAAATAATTAAAAACAGAAAAAATATAAGATACAATGAATTTTATAATATTGTGTACCAGGTAGCAGAGACAATTAACCCCTGTGAACTAGGAAATTAAATGAGAAGAACTCTATAATTTTCCAATTACACTTTTAAAAGTGTATTTAGACTGCAGTTCAGGAAATGGGAGTGCATGTGGAGTTGGTGGACTTCTTGAGTTAATGAGACAGATTTACTGAATCCAGTAAGACAATGGCAGGTAGGCTTCCTAGCACCAACAGCTGGAGAAATAAGACTAGCATGGATAATTCAGGGGTGGGTAGAAGGTACCACTTTGAGTATTCAGCATAACAGTGATCCATATATAGGTGAGGAAACTGCTCAAAGTTAAGGGAAAGACAACCCAAAAGAATAAAGAAAATAGTAACTAGGGTTCATACCAACAAGAAATAAGACAATTCATACCAGGTACAATGGAAAGACTCAAAATTTACACAGCTATGTCAATGTATTCAAAAGTATTTTACATTAAAGTTAGCATGGATCTGCTCTAGAAGAAATGATGGTTTAATTCCATTTAACAAATAAAGAAGATACACAAGGATAGATATGTTTCCATTAAGTTCAAGAAGAAAGTTGAAGAATACTTAAAGGAGTGCCAATATATCCAGCTTTCAGTGAGGTAAACATCACAAAGTTTAGCATTTGACTAAAAACACTTCTATACAGCAAGAGAATAATCAAAACAAAGAAACTCTCAAATAAACAGGAGAAAATATTTGCTCACCATATCATATATAAGGGGCTGATAACAAATATCTACAAAGAGCTCACACAACAAAAACAAACAACCCAATCAAAAGAATGACAGAAGAACTGAAAAGACACTTCTCCAAAGAGAAATTAAAGTGGCCATGACATATGAAAAAATGTTCAACATCAGTAAGTATCAGAGAAATGTAAATCAAAACCACAATGAATACAGCCTCACTGTAGTGAGAATGGGCCACATTAAAAAAAACCATAGACAACAAATATTGGAGAGGATGTGGACATAAAGAAATCCTTCTTACACCTCTGTTGGGATTGTAAACTAGTCCAGCCACTATGAAAACCTGTGTGGAGATTCCTTAGAGCACTAAACATGGATCTACCAATATGATCTAGCAATTCCACTACTAAGAATCTACCCAAAAGTCACAAAAACAGTAATTTGAAAGGAAATCTGAACTCCTATGTTTATTGCAACAATATTTACTATATCTAAGATATGAACACAACCCAACTGGCCCAAAAGAGAGGAATGGATCATGTTGTAGTTTATTTAAATAATTGAATATTATGCAGCAATCAAAAAGATAAATGCATGCCATTCACAGAAACATAGATGGAACTAGAGGGATTATGCTATCTCAAATTAGGCAGAAGGAAATGGAGAAATACCAGATGGTCTCACATGTGGAATATAGATTAATCAAATGAAAGGATAAGATATAATCAAAAGTAATAAGCTGATGACCAGAGAAGTGAAGTCCACAGCAAAGGAGGGATGAACTCAAGGGATACTGATGAACTATAATATGGATACTGCAATTATGCAAATACACACACACAGGGTGACTATTCATGGGTGATACTGGTACTACAATGATGTAAATCGATGTATTTGGCATCTGATAGAGTTAAAAAGCATGAAATAAAAAGGAATATATGACTCATGATTAAAGGAAAATTCAATCACTCAAAACTGATATCAAACTGACATAATAATAGAAATGTTAAATAACAATTTTACCAGGTGTTTCACTGCATTCTATATATACAAATATCTAAGAGAAAGATGAAAAATATTAAGACATAGAAAAATTTAAAGACTCAAATTTGACTCTAGATTTGTAAATGTCAATGTTCCCAGTGATTAAATGAGAACAATGACTAAAATAAAAAACACAATGCATGGCATTAATGACAAGTAAGAGACTGAAGGAAAATATTAGTGAATGTGAAGGCACAGAAACAAACAGTATCGTTAAGATATACATTCTGATATATGCAGCTGGAATAACAGGAGCTAAGGAATGATAAACAATATTTGAAAGAACTAAAGGCAGAACATATTTCACATTTATTGAAAAGTATAAACCAAAAGGTAAAGGAAGAAAAATAACAGACAACCTAGAATCCTATACTTAGCAAATATATATTCCAAAAAATGATTAAATATAAAATTCAAAATACATATGCAAAAATCAAAAGAATTTATCACCACTTAGCCCCACCATGCAGAAATTTTAAAGGAAGTCCTTGAAGTGATGGTAGTGAATGATACCAGATGGAAACATGCATTAACAAAATGCAATGAAGAACATCAAAAATGCTATCCATGTGACTAAAGTACCTTTTTCTAATTTATATATACACCATTAACAGATTATTTTTCACTTTACAACAGTAATAACTCTGGGGTGTTGAGTCTACAACATATTTTGTAATAAAGAGTATACATATTTCTCTCTATATATATAGAAATAAATATATATAAAGTATATATATGTTACTAAATATGTTATACACACACACAAACACAGTAAAAATAGCACAAATGCCAGGAAGGGAAATTGGAAATACATTTTTTTAAAGTTCTTATAGTATATAAGAAATGGTATAACATCACTTATGGCTAAATATGACAAGCTGAAGATTTTTAGACTATCAAACCTAACACAATCTCATAACAACAAAATAAATAGTTGTAGCTTATAGATGCAAGAAGAACTAAAATAGAATTATAAAATAGACATAAAATACAGAATTATAAAAAACCAAAACTTTTTTAAGAGAGTTAAAATAAAAGAGGGAAAAAACACCAAAATCGCAAAAAAGTAGATTTAAACCTGCCAAGAATAACTTTAAATGTAAATGGACTGTTACCAAATTAAAAGACAGATACTTTTAGAGTGACCCTAAGACAATATTCTAAAACATACAGCCTACAAGGAAACCATTTTAATTATAAAGCTATATAATTATTAAAAATATACCATAATAACATTAATTTTTAAAAAATCCGGAGTAGTTGTATTAATATCAGATAAAGTTGATTTTAGAGAAAAGTATATAGAGGAATGAATAATCATAAAATGTTGATTTACCAGAAGGATATCATAAGACTAAACATTTCTGAACCAGATACTGAGGTATAAACATACAGGAATCATCTCATTCAAGTACTGTATTTCTGAATCAAGTAGTGTTGTGAACCAATGTTACCTGAATAGAAAAACTATAAAAAGCAACAAAATATAGAAGTAAAAATTAATAAAACTGTAAGAAAAATAAATATTTCAATATCCTTCTATCAAAAACTGATAGAGAGAGGAAATCACTAAGGTTATACACAATTTGAAGAACACTTTTGAACAATTAACCTGACAGATATATACTATGATACCCAGCAATAACAAAGTGCATGTTCTTCCCAAGTCCACATGGAACACTTACAAGAGTACCATATTCAGTACATAAAACAACTCTCTATAAATTCAAAAAGATTAAAATAAATTACACTGTATTTTCCTTTACCACAATGGAATTAATTTTGAAGTCAATGAAAACATGATATCTGAATACTCCAAAATAACTGAAAACTGAATACCATACTTCCTGGTTACCCAAGGGTCAACAATGAAATAAAATGCAAGTTAGACAATGTTTTAAAGTTTATTAAAATGAAAACACACTATACTGAAACTGGTGCAGTCCTGCTAAACCAATATTTAGGCAAAATCTGTATCTTTCAATGTGTATATTAGAAAAAAAAATGTTTCAAACATGAGACCTCAGATTCTACGTTAACCTTAAAAAAAGAACAAACAAAATATAAATAGATGAGACATAATGAAAATAACAGTGAACTCAATGAAACAAAATGAAATATCAGTACAGAAAATTAATGAAGTTAAGATTTGTATAATTGAGATGTTCAATAAAACTGGTAACTCTCTAGCCAGACTGATCAGAAAAAGAAGAGACATAAATCTATATGAGGAACGAGAGAAGTGCCATAATAAGAGATTCTTAGCTACTAAAATAATTTGACAACTTAAACCAATTATATTTAGGAAAAAAGATACAAAATACCTATGTCCACTCAACCATGGGTAACATAAATAGCTTTATGTCTATAAAAAAAAAAAAAAGATAATAAAATCAAAACAAACTCCCAGCAATGCCCATAAAAAAATACCAGGATAAGATTGTTCCACTGGTAAATTCTGGCAAACATTTGATACATAAATAATTTCTACACAAACTCTTTCACAAAGTTAAAAAGAAAGGAATAGTTTCTCAAATCATTTCATGAGAGAAACACACTGATACCAAAGCAGAAAAACACATAACAAGAAAAAGAGACCAACATCACTCATAAACACAGAATTCAAGAAGTGTATATACTAAGAATTCAAGGTTTTTTCAAATTTGAAAAATGGGTTAATAGAATTATCTATATTAACAAACTAAAAAAGAAAGATAATGAGATCATAATAAAAGATGTGGAAAAAGCATTTACAAAATCTAACACCTATTTTAATAAAATGTTTATGTACTATCAACAGAAAAAAACAAGTAACTTAAAAACCTACCAATAAATGCTTAGTGTTAAATGTAAAAGAAGGTACACTACTCCCTGTGATCTGGAATAAGAAAGGGTATCCACTATCATATTATATTTAAGGTTGTACAGGAGTCCAATAAGTCAAGAAAAAGCAATAAAATATAGCTAGATGTGAAGGCAATAAGTAAAATTACCTTTATTCACAGACAATGTAATTGCCTTTGTAAGAAATCTGACTAAATTTAGAAGAAAACTATGATAACTAATGAGTTGGGAGTTTGTAGAATATTTATTCCATTTTATATACCAAAAAGAAAACTTAGAAATTGAAACTTGAAATATAATCATCCATAGTAGCAAAAATTATGAAATACTTAACAACCTGACAAAATGTGTAAGACTTATGACTGAATATTATTGTTGTGATAAAGAAGATTTACATAAATGGAAAGACATAGTTTGTTCATTCATCTGTAGAATTAATATTTTTAAAGTACCAGTTCTTCTCAAATCATCCTATAGGTTACAGAGATTTTAACAATACCAAGAACAATACCCAAGAACAATACCAAATCTTTTGTATAGAAATTGATACATTCATTTCAAAATTCGTATGGAATGCAAACATTCTAAATAGAAAAAAATCAATGCATAGTATATTACCTGACCTGATTCCAAACCCTATTACAAAGCTACAATAATAATAAAAACCATGGTACTGCCACAGGAATGACAAAAAGATCAATGGAACATCACAGAGATATTAGAAACTGACCCTCAGATGTATGGAAAACTGATTTTTGATAGAGTTATGGGAAGGAAATTCCATGGCAAATGTATAATCTTTTCAAATCCATCGATGGCAACAACTGTACATCCATGTAGAAAAAAAAACTTGATGTACATCTTGCACTATATACTATTATTAACTCAAAATAGATCACAGACATAAATACATAAATGTAAACCAAATCTAAAACTTCTAGAACTTCTAGAAGAAAATTCTTCTGAGTTTGCCTAGGCAAGTGGTCCTTAAACATGATACCAAAAGCATATACTATAGAAGAAAAAATACGTCATCAAAACTTAAAAGTTCCATTATTCAAAAGGCATGAGAATATTCTTAATATAATTATTAATTAAGTAGATGTAAATGAAAACCACAATGAGCTTTAACTACATGTCATTTGGAATGACTAGAATAAAGAGATCAATGATAGGAAGTAGTGATAAAGACATAAAGAAATTGGAACTCCTTTATGTTGGTGGGAAAAAGTTTTCTAAAAAGTTAAACGTGTGTACCCTATGATCCAGTCATTCAATTTCATAGGATTTACTACACGTAGTAAAAAATATGACCATAAAAATGTGGGCATGAATGTTAATAGCAGTTTTATTTGTAAAAGTCAAACAGATGAATGGATAAACAACTTATATACATATATATATATGAGAATGTTACTCAGCAGTAATAAGACATAGATTGTTGATACACACAGTAACAAGGATAAATCAAAATAACTGAGAGTAAAAGAAACCAGACCAAAGGAAGGAAGAAAATGTACAAAATATATCATCCTGTTGTTATGAAATTTTAGAGAATGCTAACCTATATTGACAGAAAATGAGGAAATATTTGTGGTTAAAGTATATGTTCACCCTCTCAATTGTGATCTGTCTGTCTCAATACTTGTAAAATAGTACACTTAAAGTAAATGCAATTTATTATGCATTAAATTTACCTCAATGACGTCACAGGTATTTTTCTTCTATTGGAATGAATGCTTCACACAAGCATAGATATTCATCCACTCCTGAATTCCCAATGCCTAAACAAATGCCTGTTTGACAGTATGTGCTAAATAAATATTTGTGTGACAAGCAGTCTTAGGAAGATTTTCAGGCTCTGACTCATCCAAATGCAGAAGCAGTGGGTTCATTCACAAAGATTTAGATTACAGAAGAAGGGATTTGGGTTTTGGGGGGGTTGGGGATGGTAATGTCAATTTGGAAATATGAAATTAGGGTGTGTAAAACTGAGGTATTTATGGTGCTTTCAAGTGCAGGTGTTTAGTAAGCAACTGAAATGGATGAGTTTATGAACTAAAGATAAAAATAGGACTACCAGCATTTAGGTGGCAGCCAAAATCATTGATTTCAGTGTAATGACTCAAAGGAACTTACTATTAGAGGGATGAGATCAAACAAAGTTCACAAGAAAATCATCATTAGAGAAAGGTAAGAGAATTAGATGTCATAAATGAGATTCCAATAGTATAACTAGAAAGGAGGAAAAGCTAGTTTAACATTATCACTAGAAGCATAATTTTTGAAGAGGACATATAGTCAACAATTCACATTAAGCACAAATGTTAAGATCTAGAAAAGGTATGTGAGAGGAGTTTTTCTGGTTGTTAGGAAGGAGTTCAGGAGCTAGAGTGGAAACAGCAAGATCTCAGTAGGAAGGAAGAATTTGAACAAAGAATTGACAAGGCAAAGGTCTTGATTAGGAAGATATAGGTTCATGAGAGAGAAATTTACAGAGAGAATTATGAAGGAACACCAAATGTGAAGTCATGTGCTGCAGAGGGGGTAAATGTGATAGGGTAGCAGCACTAGTGTTTTGGTGATAGGAGAATGAAATAGGCATAGATGACAAGTAAAAACTGTGCTCTTGAAAATTATATAGTTTTATAAGCAAATTATGAATCAATACAATTTGAATTTAAAATGTATTGAATTAAAGTGAAGATACTATTAAGATAGTGTCAGAGGAATAGAAAGGAAAAATTGCACATAATATTACAGAGAAAAAATCATATAATTTAATGTACTAGATAAAAAGGTCAAAGGAAGTTGAGAATTAAAAGGAGATTTTATGCTTAAAGTCATAATAGACTTGAAAAGTTAGGAATACTGATAACAATGAGAAAGTTGGGAATGATACTTGATTGGGGAAACATTATTGAGTATTTTTATTTTCCTACATTAGTTTATTATTCTAACTTTTAGAGATATTTGTGAAGGTATAGACAATGAATCTATAATTCATGAGAAAGAAATCCTACACAGTCACAGCACTTTTATAAATACTAGACAAGGCAACATAATGAGATCATTACAGTGTATCATCTATCATCTATTTGGGTGTTGTTAAAATTCACTGACATAATTTCACCTGCATAATTATAGTTGAGGAAAAATTTCCTCTGATATATTTGTTAATTCTTTAGTCCTTGAGATGATGGTGATGGTGTTAATGATGAGATGGAGATGAAGGTGATGTTGATGATGATGTATGGTGAGGAGGAGGAGAAGAAGGAGGAGGAAGATGAAAATGGTATGTGTGTGTGTGTGTGTGTGTGTGTGTGTGTGTGTGTTTAAAGCAACTCTGATGTGACAGCAGTCTCCTAAGGGCATCATATTAGCTGCTTGCTGTTTGAAAGGTAACTCCTTCTTCCTGAACAACTCAAACAGCAAAATGAACACAATATACTCTCCAGCTACTGCAATGCCCTCAAGCTTGGGTTGGAAGTGGAAAAGAAAAACTTATCATTGAAGTTCTTTTTAATTAGGACTGCAGAGAACCAATTTCTCTCTTTCCGAAAAAAATATGATTTCAGAGAATTTGAGGGAAGAGGCAAAAATGAGCTTACTGTTTTTCAAAACCACATAAAATATCTTCATTCTATTCATAATACCTTTTTAATACATATCCCCTACACTTCATTCTTAATCAGAAATAGCTTTGACAAAGTTAGAAAAATATCTCATGGTATTGAATTCACTAGGAAATATTCAAAAATTTAAGACCCTTAATTTCTATCACCAAGTCTTTCAGCTGATCTGTTTTTGAACATACAGGCATTTTCAATTCTGTAGACATCTATCTTGAATCTTTTTGAATTTCTTTGGGATTCCATTAATACCCTATGTAAATAAATAAAAATGTAAGCTGTCATATGTGTTTAAAAAGGCATTTCTTTGAGAATTCAAAGGGGTTTTTTTTTTGGTCATTAATTAGTTAAAAGTATATTACAGCATTTCATATGTCATTGATTAAAGAGGTCTTTTGTCTATTTATTACCAATCCAGCATGACTTTCATGCACATTTTATGAGTTGAATCTGGTGGATTTTAATTATCTTGAGCAAAAGTACTTTGATAGCTTGGGGAGAGTGATGCCTCAGAAAGCCAGCTCTGAGGTATAGGTCTTACCCAACCTGGCTTCACTCCAGACCTGTTATCTTATCTGTGCCCTGGTGTTTCCTCCTGTGAAATGGAGATATTTTTTGCTTGTAGTTACTTGACAGATTTGAAATAAAAACTAAGAGAGTATTAAAGGTGCTAAGTGTCTGTTAGCAAGTTTTTCTACCAAGGAAAATTTATCCCAGTTATTGTGCTTTCTGTTCCTTGTTTAAAACATCTTAAATTTGGTAAAGGATTGTGAACAGGTTCGCATAGTGGAATAAATACCTAAAGACAGGATAACACTGTATTTGTTGAAGATGGATTAGAGCACTGGGCAAAAGAAAATAGAATGAAGGTGTTCAGTGCAGCTCTCAGCACAGGGGAAAAAAAACCTGTAATCATATCTAATTAGTGTTAAAATAATGTTTCCCTTTGAAATGTTTAATTAGCTCTGTTTTATTACATAAACATTCTTGATGTAGCGCACGCCATCGAGTTCGAAGACTCTGATGAGCTAAATGGAGCAGTGTGTTCGCATGCCCTGTGTGGGGCAGAACCTGACAAGCAAGGGCTGTTGTCAGCAGATGTCCGAGCCAGTGCTGGAGCCAGGATGCTCGCTCCAAACAGCAGGCCATCATTGCAACCTTTGTTGCTTCGACCAACCTCCTATTGTGCTTTCAATTTAACAGTATCACAGGCAGACAAAGAAATTTCTTACAATTTGCCCTTTCCTTCGAAGATGAATTCTATTTAAACTTGTCAAACCTCTCATAAGGTAGTAGTTATTGTTGCCAACCTGTGTGTGTCCCCTGGCAGTGAGCTGCTCGTTCTGGGAGAAGGGGAGGGTGGGTGCCCTTGGGTCTGATAAAACAAGACCAGATTTTCTGGCATACTTACAGAACGCTTGTCTCAAGATTGCAGCAAATTTAATTAACCTTATTACAAATATGATTTTTTTGATGGTGGCATCACAATTTGGTCTTGCTTTGCCTACTGCTGTCTCAAGGTAGCATGTGTTTTTCACTATCATTTTCTAGAAAGTTCACACCAAATGAGTAAATAAGACTTAGGCTGGCCATGGCCTTTCCTATTTAGGAGCTTGTTCTCATACACATACATGTTACAACTACATCTTCCCTGGATCCTAGTGACTTTACCCTAATTCTTACCCTAATTCTCACTGAAATAAAGGTAAGAAGTAACTGTAATATGCAAGACTCATTGATGCCCTAAATTCTTACCAAAGGGATAATCCTGGTCTATGAAGAGTACAAAGGATTTTATGACTTTCAAGGCACCAGTCAAACCTTTCACAAATAAATGTTCTCATTTAAAAGCATGTGCATGTGTTTACACACACACATAGACACACCTCAATGTGTGTTTATCTCCAAAGGACAAATATCTTCCTAATCCCTGAAATCTTCACTCACTGGAAGTAGTAACTAGTTCAGTCAATGGAAGGAAGATTGAACATCCAGAAAGTCACACCTTCAGTTTCACATTTTCCTTCCAGCAAGCAACTTCCTCTGAGATTCTACCTCTAGGAGATTTCTTTATGAGACTAGAAATATGATAGTAACTTCCCCCCCACCCAAGAGAAACTCTCTAGGTTCCTTCTGATCTCAGGATAAATAGGAGTCCTTTGCTTCCAGATGATACTGGGCTAAGGAAACTGCTGTAAGGGTAAGCCTACTAGGCATCTCTGTGCCAGGATGCCTCACTTTAATGGTGCTCAGAGGTAAGAGGCTGTACCAGCCAGATCTAGGGCCTAACCAAGACAATGTTAATTTTTATTCCAAATGGAAGACATCAGCTATGGAAGAGAAAAAAGAGTCCCACAGAAGCCCACAAAACAACAAAGGACTTTAACGTATGCGTATACCTTCCACACAGCTGTGTGGAGAGGTCTGCTGGCTGAAAGTCTGGCAGAGCACCCTTTTGAAAGGGTAAAGGAGAATTTATAAATAAGTTAGATGTTTAACAGTCTTGGAACTGTCAACCTGAGTACCATGACAGTCACTCAAGATGAGTTTGGGAGGCAAGCAAAATAATTTGTGAAGAATGATAAGAGCAAGAAAAACTACTTCTGCATTAATGTTAAAATAAACAAACAAAAAAAATAGGATACCCAAGTGTACCTGTAAAAAATAAAGTACTTGTTATGTTATGGTGGACTAAAATGTGTTTTTGTTTCTCTTTTTTCTTCTGCCCTGATTCTTTATACTATAATAATACATAGTTATAATTAGTATATTAAAAATAGTAATAAATAGTATAATAATATGTTCTTTTATATTGAAAATTACTGCATTAAATTTGAAAATAGGAAAAAATTAAAAGTTTTCAGAGGTTAGTTGTAGCAATAAATCATGACTTGTAAATAGGAACAAACTGATATTAATGGATAAATACTTTGAAGATATTTTCTTTCTTATTTTTGTTTGACCCTTCCATCCTCACTAAGAACTTGAATATAAATGAGTGTAACCTCCTTGAAAACAAGTATCTTTATGTTCTGGACATCTTTTCACATAGAAGATCCTATGCAAATATCTAGAGAATGAATATATTGTGCACAACTGATACATATCATTTCCAGGCATTTCTAGTAAATAAATTACATGTGTGTTATCCTTATGTAAGATAGGAGAATTTACTCACTCATATTCCAATAATAGTGGGGTAAATAAAAATGTAGTGGGGTGAATAAAAATTTGTAATTCTAAGATTCATGACAAACATTTCCTTTAGATAGCTTCTTCATTTGTCTATTTATTAAATTATTAGTAGTTTGAAAGTACTTCTGAATTTCTTTATATCAAACTCTTCTTTTTGGACAGTTTTTCTCTGATGTTACTACCATGACATGCAATTAATTTGAAAACAATTCCCACCAAGCACCACGACACCCCCCAAAAAGGTAGTCCTCAAAAAACTTCTAAGGTTCAGAAAGCAAGATCAGTAGTTAGAGGTACTTCTGCTCAAGCAGTGGCCTCTGTGCTGAAAAGAGTCTTCCCCAATACAATGTCAACTTCTCTCCATTTACACCATCTGAAATACCATGAGTGTGATGGTCATTATATGAACAAATAAATGTGCAAACAAAAAAAAAATTGGGGATGAACTTGAACCTGTGCTCGTCAGCATTCTTCCCAGTGTTCTGCTGAGCTCTGCTAAGAAACTGAAACTCACATTCGATGTGGAAATATCTAGATGGTTAAATATGGAGGCAACTGGCAAGCAATGGACCTGGATGTAGGCAGGTCTAAGCCATCATGTATTTGAGAGCACAGAAAGAGTAACACAGGAGATGAGAGTTGAAGCAAGGACAGGTGCTTCCATTTTAAAATTATTTATGAACACTACCGGTGCTCAGATCAGTCTTGTTAGTGGTTCCAAGTACCTAACTCCTACAGCAGCAGGAAGCAGCAGCATCTGGCAATGTGTGTCTTATCCCCTAGCATTGGGTCCTGTAGGTTGAGCACCCCTGATTGCCTCATTGGGCAGTGTGGAAGCCAACTAACACCTTTGCCTTCAGATGATAAAAATTCTAAGATGTACTGTATATTCTGAGCCTCCAAATAAGACTTCATTTAAAATCATCCTCTGCTAGTCTTCCAACCTTCCCTGTACTGCTTTCTACTGCTTTACTGATTTCTCTTGGGAGAACTTCCTTAATAAATAACTAGAAAAAGGATCTCTGTCTTTAGGGTCAGCTTCTGAGGAACTGTAATACTGAATACCTCAGACAGCAGAACACAGTGAAATGTTTCCTTCCTCTATTTCATCTTCTGCACTTCAATCTTCCTGTATGCATCCCTCCCAGTATTTGCTCTAGATCATTATTCCTAATGCTAATACTTTGCTTATTTTTAACTAATTATACCCAGGATGTTTCTAGCAGAATTTTGTCCTTAATAAAATATGCAATGTTATTTCGCATATATATTTTGCATATATATGCATATTTTGCATATGTATATTTTTGCATGTAATATTATCAATTAGAGTGTTTCATTGAAAGAGTTGTAAACAATTGTAAGCCATTGTAAGAATTGCAGCGATTTAAAAATTGATTTCTCTTGGATATAATTAATAGTTCAGTGACTGACTTGTTAAAAGAAAATTTTAAGTTGTCCAGAACAATGGAAATATAGTCTTCTGAAGTTACTACCATATCTGTGTATTTAAAAATCTATTCCTTTAAAAGGTGCAAAGATGTATTCCAAAAACTTATATAAAGTTATAATGCAACATTACTTCAATAAAAAAAGAAAGAAAAAAGGAAGGTGAAACTAGTGGGATGCTGTATTTTTATAAATAATAGTGTTTGATCACAAGAAGTGAGAATTATGCATGATATGAAAATAGTATACAAGTTCTCTGACTTATTCTCTCTCATGCTTATTCTATCTTATCATAATCTATTTTAGGATGATTACAAGTATTTGGTTTAACATTCAGTACTTCTCTTTGATTAGTCTAATGACATTTTACTTTCTCATTTCAAATTTTTCATGTTCTGTGTTCACTTTCCATTTTCATTGTAGTAGTAGAGTTTCATTTCAATTTCATAATTTACCATTTCTGTTTCATTAGCACTTCTATGGCATTTTGATATTCTTGTACAGAGTGAAGCATTTTATAACTTCTTAAATATATAAATAATTGGCCAAGGAAATATAAATCTTAAACATTAAAATTCTTCATTGACTAAATTAAAGCTTAGAATTTTATACATTTACTATAACCCATTTAAATACTGTACTTAGTTCAAAACAGGTGGAGTATATTACGGTTTGTAGAAATTACAGCCTTTATAAAAATAATAACTAAACAAATACAACTCTGACAGTTGCAACTTTTTGCTCACTGTTCAATATCAACAGGTATAACTTAGTAGGTACATTTTTTCACTTAACCTTTAAATGTTTATTTGCTCACTAGTGGATTTTTGCTCACAAGTGGATTAACAAGTCTTGGAGTCTTGGGCAACATAACAAATGCTTCTAACTAGAGATCTAGAAAGGATGGGTGTGGGTAAATTTTAGATTCTATTCAGAATAGTCATTCCAGTTGTAAAGGTACTCTGAATTTCAACAATTGCTTTGCAAATGAATTCTTGTTGGATGACCTGTCCTGATAGGAACCTTACAAATATGACTTTTATATTATGCAGATGAATAAATTAGTCCGCTAAGTCATTACCCTTGAACTCTTCTGTCACATTAAGTGAAGCATAAACAACTTACTGCATTAAAAACATATACAACTCAAGACAATAAATATGGGGAATAACATGGCAATGTACCTGATCTCCAGCAACTATTAAGCAGATTTCATCTCTTATTCTACCTCTAAACTCATTTGTCTGTGTCCTATATAATCCTGAATGTTCCAAAATAAGATGATCTATGTAACTTTAAAAATTTTTAGTGCTTCCGCTTCCTAATTCAGAACACCTTACTTATTTTATTTTTTTCCCCTTTAAATGGCGATTCAGTTAAGAGTTAGGTTAAAAGTGAAATAGTTATTAAAGTAACGGCAGTTTTTTCAAGGTCAGCTCTTTCAAAAGAATAAGCCAACACATTTAGAAAACCAAAACCTTTCAAATGATTTTACTAAATTAATTAGCATATAGGTCATACTAACACTCTCATAAAAGGGGGCAAATTGGTAGGTAAGACAGCATATTATTTCACTGTTTTAGAGCACAATAGCTAACACATAAAAATATTTGCTTAATGAAACAAAAATCCTTGATCCTCTTGAAATTCACAAACCATTAGTACTACATTTTAAAATTTCAGAATTTCATTCTATCCAGAGAAATATTTTATAAACTAAATCAAACTGAATTATTGTTGCCCAAGAGGCCACAGGAATAATGCACATTTACCCTGAATGAATATGTATTTGGAAAGTAATGATTTTATAGAAATTCATTATACATATTTGTAACTTCCTTAGTGGGTAAAATCACATTACTCTTCATGCCATTAAATGTAGCTTTGAGGTATGGATAATAATTTAATGAGACTGCTTTTAAACATACTTTGAAATCCCTTTTGCCCCATCAAAGTAGCCTCTTTGGAAATAAGAAACTTATTCCAGTAATTCCATTTCTCTGCTTTTGGAATTGTCATTCAAACTGAAACATATTCTTTGGGATAGATCTCAACAAGAAAAAACTCCTCTTTGATGGCAAATATGGTTTTAGAGACTCAAAGTCTTAAATCTAAATCCATTTATTTTAGGGATATAATATATTATGGTATGATCATTCTCAGATATATCATATACCAAAGATCTGGGAAACTACTATTTATATTTATTGTATCTGATTCTCTGACATCTTAAAAAGTCTTTATTTAATTTAGTCACCCATCCTTCCATCCATCCATGTAACCATTCATTCAGTGATTAGTATAGTATTTGCAATTCACCAGGCTAAATTCAAGGGCACAAGATGAGTATGACACAGTCCCTCCTTCTCCTTTGATTCCTTAGATTTCTCCCACAAATACATATACTGAATTAGTTCCTCCTACAAGGAAAATTGCCTAAAAAATCAGAATGTTTAGGAATGTATTTATTTTTTAACGAAGTGTGTTCCAAGAAGAAATTCTCAAAGAATTATCTGACTTTCAGATATCTTAATTTTCCCTTATCCTATAGAGTAACCTGTCATTTGGTTTTGAAACGTAATACATTTCCCCAATGAAGTCACTATCACTCACTGAGGCATGAAAATGACTTAATCATACAACATCTCATTAACTGCACTCCACCATATATATTATTCACATTCTCTAATCCCTAATTTTAGAATAAAACATGTGATAACAAAATGAATTTATATTATTAGCTTATTTTAAGAGACAGGTTCCAGGGACTATTCTGAGATCAGTATCATTTGAAGCAACACTCTATTTGTTCAACACACATCTCCAAATAACTGACAAGGTGAATAATTATGCAAAAACATGATGCTGACAGACTGCAAAGATCTGCAGTCCTTATGGATGTAACATTATTCAGGATTACTGTACTTGGACAGAAAAGTATATTCTTTCCAATGTTTTCAGCAACAGATTATTATAAGTAAAATATTTTATAATATTGTTATAAATCCTATACTTTTTAATGCAATATTTTAAACCAGGATATGGTTTTAAGCAATACTTCTTATGTTTGAGCATTTAATAATACCTGGTTGTTTACTATAAAAAGCTACTAGAAAAGTATAAGCAATCCATCAATTACTGCCATGCATGTTGTTCCCTTCATCAAGAGACAAAAATCAAACATCCTTCAGTTTAACATGCCACTATTTTCTCTAGCAAGAAGATTATGAGGGATAAAAACATCATAACAGACTTTATCTGGAAAAGAGAGTGTAACTTTTATTGATGAAAAATGAGGACATATGAAATACCTTGTACCTTTTAGACATATTGAGTTTTATAATATTCCTGATGACCATTGTATCTATAGTAAGGAAAAAATATAAAAGAGCTTCATCATAAGTCATTATGTTTTTCAACTCTGATCATGATGCATGTGGTAAAAGAATAATAGAAGATAGGAAGATTAGATGAACTTTACAAGGTATTATGGCCTCTGCATCACATCCTATAAGCAATATCAAGCCATGAAATATGTACAGTCAATGATGTGATGAACTTTCTGTTACTAGAACTATCACTCCATGGGGAGTGTGTAGAAGCTTGATGCAAGAGATGAGACAGGTTGGAGGAAGATTAGCTAAAGGTAACAGCATGGAATGATGAGGAACTAAAAGTCATGGTTATGTTGAGAGAGGTGGAGGAAGGGAAGACAGAAGAGACACTTGTGAGTCATGTACTCAGGCTGAATGTCACTGGGTTTTTGTCACTATTATGGTGCAGTGGATTTAACAACAGTAACAAGAGTGGTTTCATATAAAAAGACATTGTGGACAGTGAAGATATGAAATTGTTTTTAAGGGAAGCTGTGAAAATTATTTTTCAAATGCCTCACACCTTTTATATATAAACAGTTGACAACACACATGCACATCAATAAATGTACCCCTCACCCACAGAGCTTTAAAATTAGGAGAGGATTTTTATATGCAATATCTTATGGTCACCGTAACTTTGCCAAAATGGGTACTGTTTTGCCCATTTTTTGCAGCTGGGTAAAGTGAAAACCACGGATATTATTTCTGTGGGATCATTCCCCACAAAAGGGGACATGTGGACATGATGGACATAAGAGCTTCCTGCTCTGAGCTGTGGTTTTCTCAACTCCAAGTTTTATTCCTACTGCAAGGAAGGCAGTAGACTTCTAGAGAGCTCCAAAGGATCTTTCTAGTCACATAATCTTGGTCAAGAAAGCTACTTCTGACTTGGCTTTAACAGCTGTCACAATAAAATAGAATAATGTTTTTAAAATGCCTCCTGTCTTGTCCAATGCCTGCCTACATCCCACTCTCCATCAACTTTTTGAAGATGTCCTACTATATCAAGCAGAAATGGCAATCAGAGGTCAGGATCGAAGCTTACAGAAGTAATCTCTGAATGAGTTGGTTTCCAAGAATGTAAGGAGTACATGCCAAAACTTGCATGGTTACTGTCAGTGATCATTGGCTAAGGATGTCAAATCAGAAGAGTAAGATAAAAACTAACTAAAAGTAGTAGTATGTTGTGCTCACTTCAGCAGCACATATACTAAAAGTAGTAGTATAAATGTCAGGAGATGCCAGTTTCAAATACCCAAAAGAAGCTAATGTTGCATGAGGAAAAAGTGATTATTATTAAGTTTCATGAAATTTAATAATATTACTCATTAAAAAGTTATTGTTCATAATAAAATATTGTCATCCATAAAACTGGCAAACATTTAAAACAGCTGTAGTCAGTGTACAGAGAATAAGGAGTCACACTTTGATTTTCAGCATGTCTGCTGAAGCAGTACAGAAGTATGCAGATCCTTGAAATGTGTATCTATTCTTTCCCAACAGATCCTAAGTAAGGAGGGTTTTTCCATTAAAAACATTGGAATTAGACAAACAACTTAAGGGTACAAAAATTATGGTTTTGGATAAAAATTTATGGTGCACATGAAAATTTAATAGAAACAGGTGATGAAGAAAGTACTGAGCAATGCTTACGAGCTCCATGCCTTTAACAACATTGGTAGTAAATAGAGAAAGATAAGTAGAGGAAACATAATAATGAAAAAAAAAAAAACCCACAACTCTGAACCTAGAGTTGATCACTATAATTTTTGACATTAATTAAGTTAATGAAAATCCTACTGAGGTTTAAGAGCTTTTGACATGGGTTCTCCAGTAGGCTTTTATCAAAAGAAGTGCCATAGAACAGATGCTCTTTTAGCAAACATACCGGGTACTCTATCATCACTAGCTGGCCCAGTAATAGACAAAGGTTGAGGATGCTTGCAGATTAACAAGCTAGTGCCTGTGATTTAAGTACACTTATCCAGATTTAACCAAATTCACATTCATAATTGAACAAATACAATGGCTCCTGAGTAAGTTTGATACAATGAAAAAAATGTGTTCAACTGTTGAAGATTTTTGGTCTCAAAACAATTCACACAAGATTCTTTCCAAATGCCACATACTAGGTAATGCCATGAAGTGAAGTTAACTTGGTTTATGTAAAGAGAGACCTTGTATGGGAAAGGAATCCATCCTCACTCCCCTTTCCGGTAAAGTTCAGTTTATGGCTGCTTTGGTGGTGGGGGTGCAGAGGTGATATACATCTGAAGAGATATGAGCCTATTCCCATAAATCATACAGCACTGTAAACCAATATTACCTCAATAAAACATAATACAAAAAAATAAAAAAAAAAACAACTTTATGGGTTACCTACTTTGTCCTCTGGTATCCTGAACAACAAAGGTACTTGAAGATGCATTTTCAACAGGTTGCTCTCAGTTTGGAAGAGCTAAGACTTACTGCCTGGTGGGTCATTCACTTCCGACAGAGAAGGGTGACCCAGATGATGGGCACTGATGCCCTCAGCCCTCTTCTCTTCAGGAGGATTTGTCTGGCCTTTTTTTTGGTTTGTTTCCAATGTAGGTAAATGAGCTCTGCAAATATTAACTGGTGTCAGGCATGCTGTGAGCCTCTTCCTAATGAGGCCCTAAGGATGTAAGCTGGAGGAGCTATTTCAGCTGGTCTAAAGGCAGTACCTAACAGTCAGACTTTTAATTTCACTTAAGTGCAAACCAGAGAAAGGTAGCCCTGAAAAGCTTTTTAAATATGAAGAAATAAGCTCAAATCACAGTATAATCTAGTTAATGACACAATAGGGTATTCAGAAGTGACCCAAAGCAAATGATTTTTTAAAATTCCAAACTAGTCACACAGCATTAAGAAGGTCTGCTATTTTGAAGTGCTCCTTTGCAGACACATCTGCATTTATCTTAACAAACAGTAGGCTTTCTGACCAGGTTCTGGGAGGTAGCCATATCAATTATCCTGGTGCCAGGGCTATTTGCAGATACTGTGTTAGGAAAGAGAAGATAGGCTTCAGCACTGCTTTTTCTGTTTACTCATCACATTCCTGCATCTGGGTACTTTCAGAAATTAACTTTCCTTTTGTTATTCATTCTGTGCTTTATTTACAATCTCTGCCTTCTAGATTAATAGGGTGCTACATGCTTTGGGTTACCAGCACCCAGAATACAAGGATTCTGTCAGTTTAAACAGCTAATGCAGTTGAGTCCTCAAAATGCTTTATTTCATATGGATAATGACTGTCTTCTAAAGTTACTGTCAATGAAAAGGTAGAAGTGATAATCTTTTCTTTAGCTTCTTTTTTAGCAATACATTTTCTTCTAAGTGCCCATGTTATGAAAGAACATTATATTCATGAATTCTCTGTGTGTCTCTCTCTCACTTTCTCATATCTATCCATCCTCCAAAACCTCATTCTGTCCTCTCTCTCTACATATATATGTAGCTATATTATAAATATACATATAAATACATAGTTTATCTCTGTTGCTATCTATCTATCTATCTATCTATCTATCTATCTATCTATCTACTATCATCTTCTCTGTTTAGAAATGAAATAAATTGTTAATTCCCACCAAGTTACTACTGACAGACAACTACTTCTTCGGTGTCTGTGAGCATTTATAAAAATAGGGGGAGAACAGTTCATAATTATTTAACTATTACCTGATGGCGTCTACTTCAAAATATTACCACTTTCCCCCTCTACTTTTCTACTTTAAATTAGTTAAAAATATCAGTAAAGGGTAATTTTGTAAAATTGTCATTTTGTAAAACTGCCTTCAAAATTATTTTAAATGACATAAAATTTCTTGTTAATATTGAATGGCACTGATGGTAAGATTTTCTAATTATTTTATAAGTGTGAAGATACTTTTGAACTTTTTAAAAAATTTATTTATTTTCTTATATCATTGTTCATTTTTGTCCAATAAACAGCTTTTCCCCTCAGATATAGTCCCTGTATTTTTCCCACTACCACAGCACCTGTATCCTGTCACCACAGTCTCTTGTGCTCTTCCTTCCCCTGTTTTGACAGATGAGTACATTAAGATGGTGTGGTCCAGACACATGATGGAATACTACTCAGCTATCAAAAAGAATTAACTTTTGCCATTTCCAAAAATATGGATGGAGCTGGAGGGGATTAGTCCAAACAAAATAAAACAAGAGAAGAAACACAAATACCAAATGGTTTCACTTATATATGAACTATGCAGAAACAAAGGTTCAAACAGAACTAAGTCAATAACGAATTCTAAAAATCTGACTGTAGAAATAAAGCTACTATAAGAGGAAGATGGAGATCAGGGTATTAAGGGGACCCAATGAACTATGTGGATGACATGGGTGCCTTGGTGGTGGGTATGGTGTGACTACATATATGTAGGTGTGACTCTACCTCTGAATCAAATGTGTTATAAACCAATGCTTCTTTAACTTAATAAAAAAAATAAATGGGGACAAATTCTAATAACCCAGGGGAAATATTAGAGTAAATGAACTGGCACAGTGGAGAGGAAATGAATAGGAAAGGTTACATTGAATATAAATTGTGGTAAGTTCAGGAGATGGAAAATGATGTAGAAGGTTAGTTAGCATAAACAAAATAAACATGCTGCTGAAACAAAAAAACTTATTCGTGAAAATAATATCCACATAAAACATTACTTGGTTGCTGACTATTGTTAATATTTCTTTCACTTAATTTTGTTTTATTCAGTTCTTCTCCATGAAAAGGAAAGATATCTAAAAAATAACTACTATTTCTTATCAATGTTCTACCAACTCTGGAAGGAGATAATTGTATGCTAACTTGTTATATGCATAGTTAACTACATGGTAAAAGATACAATTGGAATTTCAGTGGTGAACTTGAAGCACAAACAGATGTTGCTTTACAATGATGCACACCTGAAATCTACATATTGTGATAATGTTTCTTCAATAATAATTATTTTAAAAATGGAAATCATGGGGAAATAATTTTGGGGACTGGTGCACATTGTACAATTTCTTGTGGTACAAAATACACATTAAATATTGTAATTATATTTAACCCAGTTTTTGGCAAACTTATTTTACTTAAGAACTTCTTCCAGGCATACCTATTAATAATTTATAGAAGTAGTGGACTGGGAAGCAGGTGGGAGGAGATAAGCTTAACTCAGTGTCCACAGTGGGCCGATAAAAGCTTCAGAGGCAGCACTAGCACTGTGATGTCTGTGGGTGCTTTGGATTACTGCTCATAAAATGCTGACTTTTCCTTCCCACTATTGCCCTGACACCTCCGACTCTAGAACTTCTAGTCAAGGACAGACTGCAGAGGAAAACATTTTTTTCTTTCTCTTTGCTAAACCCTAGGTTGATATGTAGAAGGTACATTTTCTTGTTTTTTCTAAAATAATGACATGTTATTCTAAATATTTATTTTGTTTTTATTCAGTCCAGCTACTGAAATCTTTACTCTCTTAGCCAACATGATATAGTGCTTACCATGTGCCAGATATTATTTTTAAAGTGTTTTTAAAAATAGAAATGCCTTTAAATCCCCACTAGACTCTACAGGGGAATCATGCTAATTGTCCCCAATTTGCAGAAGAGCAAACTGAGATTCTGCAGCACAGTTGAGGTTCACTGCCTGGGAACTCCTGGAACCTGCATGTTCTCACTGTCAGCCTCATTTCACAGCTAACTCACGGTCATGTCCCAAAGCAGGTCACCACCATCTCTGGAGTGGGGCCACCTCCATGCTGCTCTCTGGTGTTGTCTCACATTACTTACAATACATATGATCATTCTAATATAAGTACACATTCTAATGAACATAAGACTTCATACCCTAATCAATACCCATTTATAAATTGTACAGTGTATATGTGCATTATATTATTTAAGTACTTATTTGTTATAGATATATTTTATATCTAGTATTCAAATAGATAGTGTTGTATATGAAGTAACTGACCTGACAAGAACAGCTGAGTCTAAATTTTGAGAATTAAATTCTCCCTTCATGGGGAGGTTTCAAGTTGATTCAGAATTGCATCAACCTCATCAATGCTTCACTTTATTTTCTATGGCAGCAAAATAACAACAAAGCTAGGTTTTATTATGTTTTCTTCCTACTCAACATGTGTTATTGCCACTTACAAACCCAACTGTTACTATTCTTATCATTGAGATGTTGAAATTTGTTCATTTGCTATTTAAAAGACATTCCATTGTCTTCCTTTAAAAACAATATGATAATTGTGATAAAAATAATTGCAAGGAAGTAGAGGAAAAGATCAATGACCTGTAATTATATTTCAATAGATATCAAAATAAGCTGCTTTTATTTTTTTTTAATTTATTTTAGAGGATGGTTTTTAAAGCCTTCTTTTGACTGCCACTACAATTCTACACTGAAGCAGAGAGTGCTTGGAAAAAAATCTCACTCTCCCAAAATATCAATAAAATGAGCAAGAAATATTAGCCTCACAGCAGGCCACTTCAATGAGACACAGAAGCAAATCGGACAAGGCAGATAATATGATGCCTTTTGGAATATAATACAGAATAGAATTAGTGAGTATAAAAGCAGCCCCATCACTGTGTAAATCAAATGCCCAGGGTGGGAAAAGAAGCTTATCTCTCTATGGAAAGATAGGTAGGAAGGTATGCACCTAGAGGTACCAGGGACTTATCCTTCTGTATGTATTTATGCAGAGTGATGCAAATGTGTCCATATATATTATTCTATGCAGAGTCTAGTATGTTACTGCTATTGTGAGTAAGAGCAAGTAAACAATATCACTACAATCTAAATTTCAATGGGAAGAAAAAAGAGTATATGCAGTTTTTGAATGTAACATTTCCCATCTAACACATCAACCCTTTTCAACAAATGAAACTAGACTTTATAGGAGGATGAAATGATTCTTATAATGAATAATAATGATTACATAAAAATAAAGGGTTCCTAATGATTAAAGCATCCTTCAAAGTAAATAAGAGTCATCTTTACTATGCTATACATAAAGGTTACAAAGCTTGTTATATTCTAACCTTAAAGAGTAAGGCACTGAGTTGTAAATTTATTTTTTGCAATTATATACACCTAAAAGAGAGTCCTTTCATAAAACTTCATGAAATATCTTTTAAAATTCTCCAGGAAAATTTACTTGAAATCATTATTGTCAGAGAAACACCAACACTAAAATGAACCATAAAGATTTTGGGCTAGATTTTTAAAAATCCAGTCTCTTCTGATAAATTCTTACTCTCAATCAGGCCTTCAGAGGTAGTTTTCAATTAGTGATATTAAAAAAAATTATACACAAGAGCCTAAACTTCTGTATTGTCTCCCAATGCCCTCAGAACATAAGCATCTTCCCACATGGTGCATTTGACACTGGCATACACAAGCATTCTTTTGTCTATTCAACATTTAATTTATGCCCATTGTATGTCTGGAACTGGGTGAAAGAGAGAAAGTTAAACAAGAAATCAAAATGATTGAAAGTGCTTGAAGACATACAGAATAGAGGATCAGATGTGATAACATCTTCTGTGGACTTGTACAAATTAGTACCTGAAGTACCCTGGAGATGTACTAACTCTTTATCTGTATTAGTATCAAGTGTCACTCCAAACACATAGTGACCTTTGGAGCCAGTGACCTGAGTAATGTCCTGCCACCCTCACCCCCACAGCACAGGGAGTTGGGCAGGCGGACACAGGGGCAACTCTACATATGTCAGCATCCAGGGGCAAGAAACAGGCAAAAAGTACAGGATGCAGAGTTCAGGTGCCATATGGGAAGAAGCCAGGAGAGAAGGTTGAAATCACTTTCCTTTTCCAGAGCAGCAAAATTTCATTTTACAAACTTCAGAATTACACAGTGATAGGAGATGGAGTCTTAGCACTTGCCCTTCAGACTTGTGCCACCTCCGGCTCCTCTGCTGCTATCATTTCTCAGTCCACTGTGAACCTTCCTCCTCATACTACACACATTGGAACGGAAGGAATGAAATCCAAAAATCAATGAAGATAGATACTTGGTTTGCATTAAAACAAAATATCCTCATGGGCTTTTTTATACATAAATTATCAAATTATGAATACATATGGCACAAAATCCTCTTCCCAATTATCAAAAATAATGGAATTTGGCTTGTGATCGTGTAGTTAGTCTATTAGCCAAAGCGATGCTCTGGATTCAGAGGACACAGCATATTGGGATGCAACTAATGAGAGGCTTTTGCCAAGTCACTGCACCTACACTATTTCATCTACAACATCATTATGAATTCATGCAGAATTAGGGGTACATGTCTCCCCCAACCACCATAAGAAGAAATTTTGCTTGGCAAATAGATACTATAGTGAGGCACCATTTCCAGCTCAGTTTGTTCTGGCTGGGGGTAGTGGGGAGGGGGGTTCCCAGAATACAGTTAGTCCTTGGAAAGCTCTCTTGCTAAATTGGGGTGCCCTAGAAACAGCAACAACTTGAAACTTGATAGTTTAGCCCTTTTATATTTTACCTGTGAGGCTTTTCCTCTGTCTCCAAAACATATTTTGAGGCAATCCCGAGTGCTGATTTTAATTTTATTTTTAATTTAGTCAGCCAATAGGTTTTTTAAAAACGTTGATGATCATTGGCTCAGCATTTTATGAGATAGAGGGGAAAAACAAAGCACAGGCCCTGCTTTTAAATACTGTCTCTGAGGAAGTCAATCATCAACCGATGAACCTGCAGGTTTATCAATGGGGGATTCAGCAGCATAACAGAAGTATAGAAGGAAGGATGCTGACACACTCTGACTGAGGGGAAATGTTCTCACTTTTATAAAGAACGTGGAATTTCAGTTGAATCTTGAAGTTAGAGTTGGAGACTATGAGGTTCTCAGGAGAGAGATCTCCTGAAATCTAAATCTTTTTTTGCTTAGAGAAATCTAAGTGAAAAGAAAGAAAATGTGGATAGACATGAGAGATCATGTGATACTGTAATAACAGTTGCTGTTGATGACTTTGACTAGAGAACTCAGTGAGAGGGGAGGGGGAAACCGGGAGGAAGGGAAAAAGGAGGGTTGTTGAGGAAGGGGGAGGAAGAGAAGGGAGAGAGAGAGAGATTAAGTATGTATAAATAGTTTTTGAAGTCAGAAGTAGTAACAGATTCTCTATGCCATGTGCATCCTCTACACAGACCTATGTCTGGATGGAGTTACTACACCTTACCCAACCACACAAGGGTTTCAGCAGATGAATAGCATGCTTACATTTCCTCTTAGAAAGTTTCAGTTTGCAGAGGAGGAACTGAAGCAGGGAAGCACATGAAGAAAACTCACAGGACAGGCACTCTAGAAGATTCCTTCTAGAGGGGAAAGAGACAACTACCTGAGGAAGAAGCTGAAAGGAGCAGGTCACTTCTAGGAGGGAATGGAGGGTTTTAAATATCAGACTTCAATTCACATCAAGTCAAATGCAGCAAACAAGCTCAGTAAGTAAAATTCATTATGCTGTGAAAACAAAGTTTCGTTGTTTCTCAGCAACAACATCAACTTCTAGGAGCATAGACTCTAAATCTTTATTATTATACCTCAATAAGATTTTATTAAAAGCACCCTGGGAATTCTTTTATAAATATTAGGTGCTTCTTTCTGAAGTCTCACTTTCTATTTTAATGTCCTATAGGAGAATTTTCAGAAACGGAAAAGAAAGTTTACTGGAATGAGAGGAGATCAGACACATGAAGTGGGGTGAGGGTGGAGGGACAGTGACGATGGATCCCCAGGCAGGTTTTGGTGTTGTCGGTACATCATGCACTGCTGTCCTCTCTTTTCACCCCATTTAACCCAGGCACCAGCCCACCCTCTCACACACATGTGGACACTTTGAGTTTTGAGTCATAAATCTTGCAAAGTCTGTCAACTGACAGCCTAATAACATAAAAGGAGTATCTGAAAACAAGATGGTTTCAAATAGGAGCTTGTGACCCTAAACAAATGTGGCTGGGCTCCCTTTGTGGTCGCTCCTTTAATCACTTAATGGGGCAGATTGATGTGACACTTAAGGAGTAAACTCAGGGGTTTCTACTTTCCAGCTCTCTACTGCTCCCATGTCCTTTACAATTAAGTCCAGTGTGTCATATTGAGACTTAATCAATGTATAGCTGAAGGATAACGGATGACCTGCCTTTTCTACCCTGTATTCGAGATTCCCTGGAATGTCTCCTTTCCCAGTTTTCTACCTGGTCATCATGGAGCGCTGGAGAGGATAAGGGCTAAGGCCACAGGTACCCTTCTTGACCACACACAGAGAAGTTACTTGCGGAGTTTTGATGTGGAAGGGGCAAGGGGTATTTAATACTTTAGTGGAGATACAACCCAAACCTAATAAATCAGAATTTCTGGGTGTTAGATGCAGGCATTTTTATAACGTTCACTATAAATTCTGATGTTCAAGTCAAGAACTAGGTGTCACTGAGACAACCCAATCTTCAGTGGCTGTGACAAACTGACCCACAGAGCAGTGCTTCACTGGGGAAGAAGGGGAAACTATAATCAGGAGAACCACCAAGGCCTATTGACTCAGAATCTCAGGGAGTGAGAAATGCAAGAACCCTGAGTTTTGATAGAATTTTTAGATGAATTTTAGATTTACCACATTTTGGAGAACCAGTCTGTGAGGATTAAAAATAGTGGCTGCTGTGTTTTCTATGTCAACTCTCACAGATACTATCAGCACTTGGGAAGCTGGAAAAATTTCACTCCAGACATTAGTAAAAAGGAGAATTCTCTCTCTCTCTCTCTCTCTTTCTTTCTCTCTCTCTCACTCTCTCTCTCTCTCTCTCTCTCTCTCTCTCTCTCACACACACACACCCTAAAACAAGGAGGAAATAAATGCTTCCTGACTTAAAAGACACTTGTCAGTGGAGAGAATAATTGCCAAACAACCTATAAAGGATTACAGATTAAAAGAAAGGAGAGGGAAAGAATGCTAAGGGTGGCATTAAGGATGGCATTACAGCCAGTCTTTTTCTATACCTCACACTTCAGGAAGTACTTGTGCAGAGACTAAGAGCCACTTCTTGATTTTGAAGCATCCCTTGGCAGACACTACCTAAAAAGCCCAAAGCACAGTCCAGAATTGTCCTAAAACTAAAGGATGCAAATATCCTCAGCGTCTGCTAGTTACATTTAAAATTACATTTAAGTACTCTGTATGGCAACTCCATGCCCATTCTCTGCATTCCATTGTTGTCTCTGGCCACCCCTTCTGTTCACTTCTCCCGCATCTTTTCTAGGTGAGAAACACTCTTCCAGTAGTGGTTCATAGAGCATTTTCAGTTAAACCTGAGCGATTACTGTTTTCTAAATGAGGAACCCCATGAAGGGAAAAAAACAACCCCTAGCCAAAATAAAACCAGAACCCAAAAATGGTACAATGGGGATTTGTGATGAGAGCACTACTTTGGGAACAGTAAGTCTTTTGTTTTCAGAAGCTCTGTTTCCATCATGGTAGAATAGTTCTCATTACCTGCACTGCAAGCACAAAACATGCTCACTGGAGGCAAAAGTACACAGCTTGGTAACTACTGACTAGATATGCCTATAATCTATAATATAATATAGATTATATAGATTATATAATCTATATCTATATATTATGTAGATTATATAATAATATAATATAGATTATATAATCTATAATCTATAATATATATATATTTATACACACACACATATGCCTGTAGGCACAGAATAACTGTGAGGAGTGAGTAAATATGTATTTGATATGAAATATATAATTATATTAATAGATTATGGTATATGAATACATCATAGAAATAATACATTGTATATAAACATACTACATATGATATGGTATATAAATTTTATTGATTGACTATTTAGTCCTCACATTCATTCTATTTACATACATTACAAGATGGCACATGAATCCTAACTGACATGAGAAGAGCCTTAGATGATAATGTGGACTGTAAGTATACCAAGCAAATTTAAAATGGGTGTTAGTATTGGCATTATCTGTTGACTACACTAACAAAAAAAAAAAAAAGAAAGAAAAAAAGGAAAGGCTTTTCAATAGAGTGGCTTCCCTAAAGAGCTTGCTATAAGGGACCTCTAGCTTCTCATCCTAGATACACTTCTGGGCAATGTCACCTCTGTCTTAAGGCCAGCTGGTTTCTCTCTCAAAGACAAGGTCACCCAGGCCTATTACAAACACAGGACTTGTCATAAAGCACACATAATTAACTCTTTAAAGATGAGAAGAGCGAAACTTACTACAGTAATATATTCAATATTATTGAATTGCATAGTGGTCAATCTGAGCTCAAGCACTGATCAGACATCAGTGTTATCCCCACCCAGCAGTGGTCAGGCACCTGCCAAAATGAGCAAGCGTCTTGGACAACTAGTAGAAATGAGTATGTAACGGACAGTCTGTACATTATAGGGGTTTAATTTTAAATAAAGAAGGCCCAAGCTAAATCCCAGATATGGGCAGCAATTGGCAGTCTCCTTCTGTTTTTTGGTGTTATTCTTTATACATTTGAAGTTAGTGTCTGAATCCAAGTATGTCTTCAACCATTTGTGTCCCATCTAGAAAATATACTAAGACAAAACACGATAAACACTCTAGAATGAGTAAATGTGATATTCATCATTACATATACAAACACTGACTGCATTGGGAGGGGTATGGGGCAGAGAAGTAGCTAAACTTAAATACCCAAAATTTCTCATATATTTTTGACCCCAGCCCTTGTCAACTAACAGACCAGACAGTTGCTACCAGATGTGATAATCTGCACTCCTTCACTACATTCAGAACAGTCTGGCTGAACTTTGTTTTATTCTTTTGGTGACTGAATGAAATCATCACAAAATGCTTTATTTTAAAAACCTGAGTTGTATTTGAAATGCATCTTATGCCAAGGTAAGTAACAATAACAAGCATTTATTGGGTCTTAATGTCAGCTATGGGCTTATCACCCTGTTACCCCAATTCCTAGCTGAGAAAAATGAAGTAATTGAGAGGCTAAGTAACTTGCTTAAGCTCCCATAGCTGGCTAATAAATGTTAGAGCCTGATCTCAAGTAAAAGCAATCTGATCCTAAATGTCCCTTTTCATCATCACACTTTGTGTCTCATCTAGAGAGTATGCTCAGAAAAATCAAGATAAAGATCCCAGAAAAATGCGAATGTGCTATTTTGTCAAATTCATTGTGATATTTTATGGTTACTACCTAAATAAAAGAGCACAGGGACAATGAGTGTCAGAAAAATCTAGAAATAGAGCTCAAGGTTTCTATTTCCAGAATTTTCTCTTCTACATAAGCTTATATTTCGGGTTTATAGATATGTTACCATTTCTATATTTAAGGGTAGTTTCTATATTAAGGCATGACTGTACTTACCTCCTTCCCTTTTAAGTATATTCTGTGCTATTGCTCCTATAGATAACAGTGGACAACTTTAGCCTGCGGCCTAAACAATAGGTCCTATTTTCATTCTTCTCTTGGGAAAATAACATTAATAACACTCAGCAGGGTCACTGGACTCTTGTCAAAACAGTCATGGAGTCTTTCCCATCCAAAAGACACACTGTTCTAATTGACCTCGGACTATGTTTTAATTTGTATGCCCCCAATGGGATTCTTGCCAGAACAGCAGATTAAAACCAATCCTAAAGAGCTTTGCCATTTGTTTCCAGAATGAGCGTAGCACTTTAATTTTACAAATGGTGTGTAGTTGTCACCAGACTCCAGGGCAGTCTAGACGAGGGCAATAAAAAAATGCATACTACCTTGGAAACCCACAGTAATCCTTCAATGGCATTAATTGGGGATCCTTCTGTTAGTGCCTGGCATCCAATCACTCCTAGAAGAGCTATTGCAAATAAGTTTCTATATCTTAAGTTAAGGACCTGGACTGTACACTGTTTCAGCATCCCATTTGGTCAGGTCTGGAGTTTAACAAGCCTTTAACAAAGGCGTGTAACTGGAGTCCTTTTATAACTGGCATTCCTGTACCACTCTAGACCTTACTCTTATTAAGTACTCCTTTAGGATTCTTTTTTATCTCTTTCCTCTATCCTAAATTTTATGGAGCATAAATTCCAAGTACATAGAAATTAAACTATCACTTATGTTACAAATTATAAAATTTCTTTCTCTCTATATATAAATATTTCTAACTGCATGATTATACATGATACTTCAACATCACATCATGAATGCATTTTCTCATGAGAATTTCAACTACTTTCCTCTAGCAAAAGTAGGGGCAAATTTAAGTAGTTAATGTAATGAGTATAACTCCACTATCATTCTACTCAGATCATCCATGACCTCATCAAATAGGAACTACTATGACTCCACCATTTTTTAAGTATCACATCTAAAGCTGAGAGCATGAGCATCTCACTAGAAGGGCAATGCTAGAATTTAAAGTAAAGTATTTTTTCACTTTGCATGGGTCTCAGTACAAACCATCTATCCCCCCTGTGTCTCCAGGATAAGGCAATGGAATCTGATGCTGAAGGAAACACTGGTTGGATGGCACCAGTGGTCTCAACTGACATTGGTCTCAACTGACAGACTTACTGAGGGTATCAAGAATCCATGAAGCCAAAGGGTCATCTTAAACACTGACTTCATAGCCCAGCTCAATATTTCACTGGGTTTGAGCTTGGGTATGGTTCCACTGAGACGGAAGCTTGATGGAGCCTATTTCATTATGGTCCCACATTCAGCTCCAATGGGTATGACACTTCATATTCCATCAACCCAGACTACCTTAGCATCCATAAACCAAAGACAGAGATGGAGCAAAACACATCTAATGATTCAGTAGTAAAAAATGGCTTACTAATCTACAAAAATAATACAGTAAACTTGTTCCTTTTCACCTCTTTATATTGTCCCAGAGTATACAGCTCTACTTACCATGTGAGCAGGATATACACATTCAAGGGGTCACAATTCCTTCTGATGTAAATGAGGATGATAATAATAAGTTTTGCCTCTTAGAGCTGTTGTGACAATTGAATGACTTTGTGCATGGGAAGAAACTAGACTAGTTCTTAGGATAGAGTGAACGTTTAAAAACCATTAGCTGCTATTATGATTGCTGTTGATAAGATTTAAAATGTGCTGAATACTTTCCTGGATTCTGGAGTCAAATATGAATATAATAAGACACCCTTAAGCAGCTGAAAATTCAGTAGGGGAAAAAAATGATTTGTCATAATTCAAAAGGAATCTTCTAATATACCTTTTTAGAATATGAACTATTTTTCAAAATAATCAAATTACAATACTTTTCCTTTTTACTTCCATGTATGGTACAATATAAAACATATCCAAATTTTGATTCCTCCCTGGTTCCAGATTTGTTTTCTGTGAGTGGCTTCTATTTAGAATTAAATTAGAAGACAACACAGGTTTTACAGCATAACAGATTTTGCAGTCAAATAACCTTTGAATATTGTTCCCCAAATACTTAGAGCTAACAGTACACATCAGGATAAAGACAAGTAAAAATGACACCAAGAAAATACTTTCCTAAGGACAAAAAAGCATTAGTGGACCATAGCAAAATTAATTGAAGACAAGTTATATAATTTAAAGGAAAAAGACTTTTTCAAAGACCCAAGTCAAGGAGGTCCATCTGTAGCTTTGGGCTTACTTAATAACATTAAGTAAGAACACATAACTATTCACAAGAAGGACCAAGAGCGTAAATCAGACATCAGACCACATATTTCAAGACTAAAGCTGTAAAGCAAAATGATTTGTGGGCACACCTAAACAGTGTGAATATATTATCACTCTTTTTAGGGAATACTTAAGCATATTAGTTGTCCAAATTAGGTTTTTGTTGGTGGTGATGGAGCCAAAAAAAAATCTATACCAGTGTGTACATATATATATATATATATATATATATATATATATATATATATACACACACACACACACACACACATATGTATGCACTACTAAGATCAGGTATTGTCAGTAAAAGTAAACATTCTCTAATACAACTCAACATCTAAATTATAGATTATTGATGTAGATATATAATACATTGGTAAAATCCTAAATGTGCTATCTGAAATAAAATCCCATTTCCAAATTGGTAATTCTGATGAAGAGAGCTCCACATTTACCAGGAATATAATTTGCATCCTTGATGATTCAATCCCTCCCCCACCCCACGCCCACCCACCAAAGAAGCTATGAACCACGTTTCAGCAGTAAAGTACAAGATCACTGCCTAAGTATTTGGTATTGGTGTTCATTTTGTACACAATCACATATTCCCTTTGGAATGATAGTTTGTCTAGTTTTCAAAAGAGTTCCAATAAAACTGCATACTACTCCACTATTGGAAAAAATTTCAAATTCTCATTTTTAAAACAGCTGCTGTTGCCACAATTTAAAGAACATACTGGAAACAGACCTATGTGTGAGGACATGATAATCGGTATGCATGCGTTCTCTTGCATTCAGTAAAAGATAGCAAAGGTCTCCCTGTCTTTCCCCACAGCTAAATTTATTGTGCATCTGCTAGTGAGCTCAGTGCACCATAAGGAACAGAACTAAACTATTCCGACATGTAATTTATATGAATCAAGTTTCGTCATCTATGTTTTCACTAGACAGTAGACACCCAGTACATCATTTAAAATACATGGCTAGGAATTATTTTAGACTTGATGCCACATATTGGAAAAGTATGAAGCTATATGGAATATTAGGGGGGAATTTACATTTTCAAAAATTTCCAAGTGATTCTTACCAAAAATGCTATGTTATTTTACTCTTTTGATTTTGTTTCTCAAAAGCACATGAGAAGTTATGATTCCTGAGGCAGCGTGGTTTAAGCAAAGTCTCTGGAGCCAAATTCCAAGGGTTTTACTTCTAGCTACTGGAAGTTGGCAAGAGATTTAACTTCTGTACCTCAATCTTCATAATGTGGCTAGCGATAGCACCTATTTCACTGCCTCTGTGTGTGAGAATTAATTGAGTTAATGTATTAAAGCACTCAAGAAGAATACCTGGCACAGAGCAACTAACTACTGTTTGGGTATTTTTTGTTGTTATATAATAACAATATATAAACTCATACAATCTATGGGTTTTTTTTGTTCTAAAAGTTTAATTAAACCATGAAATTGGCAAAATTATTTGATTCTCATTTTAAACAGGATCTTTTAAAGATAAGATGAAAAATGATAGCATAGATAAATGTGCAATTAGATACATTTATAGCTAATCAAATGGCATCCAGCAGAGTCGGTACAAACCAGAAGGAAATCTTTTAGTAAGAGTCCTTAACTTTGTCTTATTTGACAGCATTATTAACAAAAAAAACGGAAGCTGCAAAAAAAGTTTATGCAAATATGGAAAATGCAAAAGTTTTGGGAATATAACCATTATAAGTTGATGGTAAAGTCACAATTTAAAACGTTTCAACCAAAATGATTAAATTGAAATTTAATAATGATAAAATAAAGCTGCCCAGATAGTCCAAACACTCCACAACACCAGTGTAATATGAAAAAGAGAGATGGTTCCACGTGAATAGATAAGGTATTTGGAAGACTATAAATTCAACATGATTTAACATATTACTTTCAAAATAGTCTGTGTAATTTTGAGCTATATTAATTAGAATAGTCACCCAAATAAGATGGCAAAAGCCTCCATATTCTGTACTGGGTGTAGTGCACGAAATGTCCTAATGCTGAGTAGTATTTAAATATCAGAATCAAATCATTTTGATGCTGAGTGCTAATGAAGAAAGAAAAGGTCTTCAGGATGGTGACCAGAATGAGGTTGACTCTGGGAGATAAACTAGCATGCTGGAGGACCTAGAACAGAAATACTCCAAATAATTGCTTTTAATCATTTGTTTGAAGTTTTTTTGTTATCGCAGTAGAAAATTTAAATCTATCTCTACAGGCCCACAAGACAAAATAAGTCAGAATTATAGGAAGTTAAATTTTTGGTGCAATAAAGAGAAGACATATTTTCACAAATAAAGTCGTCTAATGGACCACTTTGCGAGTCCTAGAGTTCCTTGTTTCTGGAAAATGTCAAGAAAATTTTCTCTAGGATTAATTAATTCAGTAAATTCATCAAACAACAAGCATTTACTGCTTTGTTATGCTTGTGTAATGTAGTCAATCTGACTAATAAAATAATGAAGAAGGACACCAGCATTTTTGGGGTCATTACTACAAACTTGACAACAGTGCTAGACACTTTGAAATGCAACATTTTATCCCCTAATCCTCTGCCCATTTGGTGTTATATTATCATCATTACTGAAAACAGTTCTCTATACTGCAGACAGAAGTATCTTATTAAAAAAATATGTAAAAACCTGTTAAAATGGCTTAGTCATATTCCATTGCTTCTAGACCATGTAAGACCTAGCTGATTGTATAGGACCCTGAGACCCATCTATCAGCAACCTCAGTATCTCTCCAATGAAGCGACTCTCATGTCCTGTTCCTCTGACCACAGGACTCTTGCACACACTGTTCTGCTCCTGGAACATTCTTTCTTCACAGTCCCACCTGGTTAACTCTTACTTGTCCTTCCTATCTAATAGCAAATGATACAAAGCTAACAAGGAAACAAACACATTGGGAAGTTCGGAAACAAACTAGTCTATAATTGTTTCTCATGATACCATGTGCTTCTTCAAAGTAATTCCAATATCATCATTTCGTAGTTGTTTATATTGCTGCGTATTTGAATTACATCTCTTCTAGCAGCTTGCAATATCTGGGAAGGTTGCGTCTTTGTGTCTCATTTTGTTTGTTTTAGGAAGCAATAAAGCCTACTGTTATGAGACCAGATTCTGTAATCAGACCACATGGATCTGAATCCATATATTGTTCCTTACTAGCTGTATGAATTTTACAAGTGCTTCACTTCTTGGTACAACAATTTTTCTCACTCTTAATAGGGGCTTAGTAGTAGAACCTATAGTGGGGATTAAATACGTCTACATGTGTAAAGTTCTTGGAACATACTTGACACATAGATATTCCGTAATAAATATTAACCATTATTAGTAGTCTTTGTCGGTGTATTTCAGAGCCCTACATAGACCCTGGCACATAGGCAGGTATAATATTTGTTGAACAAGTGAAAGATGATGTAACCAAGATGGAGAAAATATAAGAGGTGGATCATGCTCATACCTAGGATGGTCAGGGTCCAAAAACTATGTATGTACTTCTTTTATATCATCCTTCTTACTAGATTATATGACAGAGGAGACAGCCAGATGCTCTATGTGCATAGAGGAGAAAACCATTCATTTGACAGAGAGAATGAGGGAGGTGCATTTGAGCTTACTGCTAAAGAATGACTGAGATGAGGAAACCAGATAAAAAGACATAGTAGACAAAAAACAAACAACACTGGCACAGATAAAGAAGTAGCAATGATTTTAGAGACCTATGAAAGTATGAGTATTCCCATAGTATGAAGTGAATGCATGTAGATTAAATAACAAAGGAAAGCTATGACTAAATTAGAAAAGAATTACCATAAATTCCAAGAGATATGAATTTTATCCTGATGAAAACTGAAAGTCACCTAAGCCTTTTGTTCAAGCCACAACCTATGAGCAGCTCATTTAAAAAAAAAAAAAAGTGTTATGGGAAGACTAGATAATTCACTGGACACAAGCAATTAAGGTGAACAAATATTGAAATAGTCATGCAGAGTATAAAGAAAGTTTTGAGTCAGGAGCAGCAATGGGAATAAAAAGATGAAAGGAGAAAACAAAGCTAATTACCCAAAAAGAAGAGATTGCAGCATTAATTTTTTTTACATTGAAAAAAGTAGACTGTGTAAACATTAAAATCTGAATCAGCTTCTATTAACAATATAAAGATATAGTTAATACATAGTGTCTGGACTATGACATGATTTTACTTTTTAAAATGTAAGTCTGTAGGTCAAAATCTTACTAGCTATATTCTTTGCATAGAAAAACATGTATTTTTTAATATTATTTTCTTCTTTTTACTTTGTTTTCCCCTACTATTCTTCAATGAACATGGAATCACTCTGTAGAAAAGAGAACATGATGATTTATATTTGAAAAAAAGTTGAAGCCATGGAAAATGCAAACAGGGAGGCAATTATTTGAGAAAATAGGAAAACTTAGTATTCTGATCTACTGAAGTCTTGGCTATCTTATAAGATAGCTGCTGCCTTTTGAGTTTCAGAGATGACCTCTGAACTTTAAATTTAATTCTTAAATATCTATAAAGGTAGCAAAAGTCTGAGAATATTTTGAGTATAAGGCATAACATTCAAAGAGGTATCAAAACTTGCAGTCAGGTAAGATCAAGAAGAAAATGAAGAACTGGATGACTGGGAAAAGCCATGCCTTTGAGGCAGGAAAACACAGGAAGGGTGATGTATGTTTTCTAACTGTTACTCAGCAATGCTTGCATGACCATGTTCATTCAACTCATCATGCACTTTTTTCCTTTGCAGATAATGGTTGTTACTGAAATTGTTCATCTTCATTTCTGGATAGGTGATAACTGCATGCAGCAAAGTGGACATAACCCTTCAAGCCAAGAAAAGAAATTCAAAACAAAACAAACAAAAAAAAAATATGGACTTTGCAGTTTTATATAGCAATAAACCCTAACTTAAATAAATATATCTGTTAGCTCAGAAAAGTTGACTATCCAGTAGAAAAACACCTGTGGAGAAAAAATTTAATAGTATCATATTTTAGTATAATTGATCAATCTGAGTTACAGAAAATTATTTGAGAAAACAAGGAAGCAGCATTCTAATCCACTAAAGTTTGGCTACTTTATGAGAAACTTGCTGTCTTCCGAGATGCAAAGATGACCTCTCAACTTGAAATTTAATTCTTAAATATCTGTAAATGTAGTGAAACTGAGAGCATGATAAGAGTACAAAGCACCACATTCAAAGAAAATCATCCATTTGAAAAGGGAATAAAGCATTTTCTACATATCTGTACTACATCTAAAGGTTTAAATAAAAGTGGGGACAGGGATTTGCAGGTTACTATTAATCTACATGCTGGTAAAATTTACATGTTCATTTTTTACCTGTCTTCAGATTCACTTGCTATGGATGGGACAATCAGACGAGAGCTTTTTCTCTTAATCTATTATCACCCCTTTGTAGCCAGTTATTTGCCAGCTACCCTCTTCATTACCACTCATATTTGAGGTTGTCTCTGTTTGTTAATGGAGTCTAGCATTGCCTGTCTGACACAAGGAGAAAATCTGCAGTTTCTATCATGTCCAAAATGTGATATCATGGGATATGGTAAGCTACTCTCTTAGGTAATGTTCTATGCCTTAAGGACAAGGCAAGTTTGACTTTAAAATGGCTTATTAATATCACTACTTAACAGCAGAGCTTTAATGCAGAATCTTTTAGGAAAATCTTTACTACAGCAAAAGGAATATGTAACTTCTGCTGTTCTTATAGATTTTAATGGATTTTTAATCTACCGATGGTAGGCTGTAAATTCATGCTCAAAAGAAACATGAGTACAACTCAATGGGAAGTTTTATTGGATTGCTTACAGAGAATCATAGTCATGATCAAAAGCCAGGAGTGAACAAAGGCTGAATGCTTCTCCTCTCTTTTCAAGTGATTTGAATGCTTCATTTCTTCCTGTGTACTTCCTAAGTTAGAATTTAAATGAATAGAGTAAAAAGCCTGAGTTAGGCAGCACGAGAATAAAGCAAGAAAAGCAAAGTTTTGAAATGTCTGAGAGTGACAACTCCCTGAATAGCCATCCCTTTGATATATTTATACCCAAGCATTGTTAACAATTTATCTAAGGGGCTTTGATTTTTTTCTAATAATAAATACAACCTCTTATCTATTGACAATGTGGAGAAAAAGGATCAATCAACAAATATTTTTAATGCTAGGAAAGAAAGAATTAGAGGAGAGAAAGGAAGGAAGGGTGGGGAAGGAAGGAAAGAAGGAAGGAAGCAAAGAAGAAAGGAAGGAAGGAAGGAAGGAAGGAAGGAAGGAAGGAAGGAAGGAAGGAAGGAAGGAAGGGGAGGGAGGGAAGGAAGGAAGTAGGAAAGAGGAAGGAAGGGAGGGAAGGAGGAAGGGAGGGAGGGAGGGAGGGAGATATTATTTCCAAAAACAAAGGGTGGATGATAATTGACCATAGCATCAAGGACAGAACCTGGGCATAAAGGTTCTTGAATATCAGCATCAAGGACCCAGGACCCAGGCATGTAGAATCTTGACTATTTGGATGATAAGTTTGGGTGTCTTCCAGGGAACCAACACATTCTGAGCACAGAAACAAGGTCAGAACTGTAATCTAGGAAGCAATCCATTTGTCGTATAATAAATTAGTGGGCAACAAATCTGAAGTTAGAAAAACTAAGAGGTAAGAGGTGGAAATGACCCACACATTCTTTCCTAATACAGGAGATGTTAACTTAAAGGAAATTGATTTGCAAAAATTATTTGTTAAAATTGATATCCCATTAGCTTCAATGGTAACTTTTTGAGGCACACCTGGCAGAGAACATTTAAAAAGATAGAAATCTTAAACTGAATGCCTACCTTAAGTCAGGTACCACATCCTACCTCATTTTTATGACTAACCATTCCCTGTGCTGGTCTGAATGCTTCCTCTCACAGCAATTACCATAAACTTCTTAAGAGTCAGGGCTGTAGGATGTCTGTCAGATCTTGAGCTCCTGTGATAGTGTGCAAATTCATTCAGTATCTTAAGTCTCTCCCTGTGTTCTAAGTGCTGAAATATATGATGACAACGTAACAAACAGAGAACAGACCTGTTCTGCAGCACTTTAGTGGTCTAAAAGTCTGGAATTCATCCATAATACACAAACACTGATTTGTCTTCTAAATTCTTAAGTTTGAAACTCTGTGGACTTTTTTTTTTTTTTTTTTGATAAAAGAACTCTTTCTCACATCCATGTGGTGAGTGATGCTCATGAGGGACACTTTCCTGGGGACATATTGACAGATGTCAGGAATTACCTTCCACATTATACCAGATATGAATGCAGTGCTAAAGGAGAAGATAGTTTCCAAGAAAGGACCATGAGCAGATGAGTGTTCTGACAGGGTACTTACAGGGTATCACCCTAATATCCAAGTCTCTCCCATGCAAACCTGATACCACCTTCAATTGAAGTCTTTGGGCAAAGCAGTCTTTCAAAGTCTACATTTTCTTATTATAAATAGTAGTTCTTGCATATAGGTTCAAGTGCTAATTCACAATACTTTTAACTTATGTTGAATATTATCATTGACCCTCTACACAATTTTTCTTGTGAAAACTTGAGATGAAGAATTTTATGCATATGTGTATATTTTATAAAATTTTATGCATATGTGTATATTTTATAAAATTGTCCAAATATTAAGACATACAGAGACTAGTTCCAATATTGGGACATATTTAAATATTAAGTTAGCCAAGAGAAGAATGATTTCTATTTATGACAGAAGTGTACTATTTCAAAAAAAAACATTTAAATCATGATTTAATTATTTTGCAAGTATCTATTTTATTACAGGTAGGCAACAAGAGAAAAAGCAAATGAGTGTATATGTCATTCAACTGTCCAAATGACAAATTTATACTTCTTTTAGAGGGACAAAGATGAGAATTCTTGGAGGTTATCATGATTGTCAATAATGAAAGCACAAAATTAAGCCTCAGAAAATCAATCAGAATTGTGAAAACATGAATATTACCCCAGAAGTGGTTGTGCTGAGAAAAGAACTGTGAAAGCAGACCTGCATCCTGTTCATTCCAAAGAACAGGGTATCACTTTTAGACACATGAGAGTTTGTATAAAAATGAAAAGGGAGAAGACTAGGATTAATTTAACTTTGAGTCATAAAATTCTGTATGAGAAAGGAGAGGTCAGATATAGTAACTGCATTCCAATAAAAAAGACTCAAATGGTTTTTAAAAACTTGTTTGGAAGCTTAATTTTTTTTTACTTCCCTTTCCAATTGCTCTTTTTCTCTATACTGAGGATGTGGCAAATATGGTAAGGGTGTTATAGACCCTGAGGAATTTTGAAGACAACTGGAGCTCAGTCAGTGTTAGTGACATCATGTGAAATGATAAACAGGATTTGGTCTTTGTGGTCTGGATCACCCTTAGCCATTGTTGGCAGCAATAGGTTCTTAATTAGATAAATTTTGTATTTTATCCAAGATGCCACTGATTTAGAGAACAACCCAATATGTTATGTATCACTGAGAAAAAGCACTCTGGCAATTAAACTTTGACAAACCATTGATTTAAGATGCATCCTAATCTCCTCTACAAAATGTGTAAAATCTGTCTAACTCCAACAAGTTTTGTATAATTTTTATACACTGATTATGGACATTCAAAGTAGAGCAAAACAATGTTTAATAAAAAGCAGAAACAAATACCATAGGAAATAACTTTCCTTTGATTGAGATAAAAGTGAAGCGAGAAGAGAATGAACTTGCTCTCAGTTATATAAAAATTCTCTGCTTTCCTGCATTGTGTGAATTGGGAAGTATGATAAGAGATGACAAGCCATTCAAATATTTTAGAGAAAGAAAGTTCAAGGATGAAGATAACTTGCATTTCTTCACTGCCTACACCAAAGCCAAGTGGACCTCATAGTTCTAGTTGCTCAAGGCCAGTTGAGCAATTTGCCTGCTCTACATTTTGATGGAACTTGTAGTCACAGTATTCCTTATTCCCTGGGACGCCCTCCACTGCCCACAGCTAGACATCAGTGCCTATCTGACAAGACATCATTCTGCCATGAGATTTTGTATGTATGAGTACCCTCAGTAAAATCTACCTCTTGTTGGTGATTTTCCTCTAATACTCCTGGCAGTCTGTCATCCCTATGGACCACTGGACCACAATCTGTCAGGGACAGATATTTTAATCTTAAATAGACATAGCCAGTAAAGATTAGTATTTTATTCATTTACCCTATGTGTCCTAGATAAGGGAGGCAAAAAAGAATCAAGGAAAAGCGAAACTACTCAGTACCAAGAAGTGAACATTTTAAAGACTGTGCTGTTGGGGAAGAGAAAAGCTTTTTCTAACAAAACCATGATAAATTTAAGCTCAAGTTAAGTATTCAGAAAATCTAGGAAGAGTAATTTCTGATTATTTATGAGGACCATAAGTAAAAGATCTGATGAAAGATAAATTATTACCGACAAAAGTTCTATAGTGTAGCTTTGTGTTTACTTTAAAAGGAAATGTATTTTTTTAACATTTTACTAAAACTCCTGAGGTGGGTAGGCCCAAAATATTAGAATCATTCCTATTCACAATGAAAATACTGAGACATGAAAGTTAAGCAACTTACCCATTTGGAAATGATAGCATTTGTAAGAGCCAGCATTAAAAAACAACTCTTTTGACACACAGACTTATGCTGTTGCTACTATATAATGCTGTTGGCAGGGTAGGTTTTAAGACTAATGGATGAAATTTATGCTTGGATTAGAGCTAAACTATTTTGAATATTATTTTACCATGTCTCTTGTTGAATAAATAAAATAACAACAAAACTGAAAAAGAAAATAACATTCAACTCAGTAGGAATATAATAGAATAAATACTTAGTATAGTTTTTTTGGAGCAAATCAAGTAATCATCAAGAGTAATACACCAAATGCAGTTCTTTTAATATGGTTGGCATCCAGTAAATGTTGATTTGATAGAATTTTAACTTTCAGTTGATTATAAAAAATGATCATAAGTGAAATATCTAATTCAAAACATGGCCATCAAAATTATGACATATCAAAATATTGCTCTTAAAATCAGATACATATCCTTCTGCCTTAAAACCCAAATTTATCATGCTTATCAATGAGAAAAAGAGATTGACATTTAACAGGGAAATGAACCTTGTCATTCTAGGGATCCAATGGAACTATACCAGTTTTTAATTCTAAGGGAGCTCACACACTCTGTATATTCTCTTGTGATCCCGCCCTAAATCTAGTATGTGTTAATCATCTCCTTTGCTTTGCAGAATCTTCCTTTAAGGTGAAGGTGAGCAGGAGCACTTGGACCTGACCCCAAATAGCAGCTCAAGACTGCCATGAGAACTATCATTCCTCCTGCCATTATTTCTTTTCATTTCTTCTTTTCCATATGTCTTTCAAAGATGAAATGAAAATAGCACAAAAGTACAGAACACAAATAATTAATGCAGGCTAAAAAAAATGCTCCTAACAAAGTGCTTCTAAACAAAATGAAAAACATACAATAGAGTAAAATCAAGAAGGCACCCAAGACAAACTATTGACCCCATAGACCCAAGCCAGGGTAACAATTAAAACCCTAAACTAACAAATAAACAAAAATAGACCCTGCAGGAAGACATTAGGAGGTAGAAAGTAATTACTGGATTTGGAAAGTGACCAGGACACTGCGGTTTAAACCTTTTTTGCTACAGAAGTTCTGTGGAACCATTAATGACTGTACAGGGTCAGAACTTCATGTCCACTCCTCAGCTAAAGGATGATGACAACCAGCAGTTAGTCCTTCCTACCTCTACTCAGGGACTAGAGATCATTTTGTCTCAGGGAATAAGGGGCCACCTAGAGAAATTTCTAGCAACATTTACTGTCTTTGGTTGCCTCTGCTAACTTATCTGTGTGAAACAAATTATTGAAGTATCTCAATTATAACACCCATATTTTAATAGAAATACAAAGTGATACCAGCCCTCATCTCAAGATAGAATTATAAATTAATACAATGCACACTCCTTGGGGAAAAAATATCACCCCTACTCTTGGGAAGATATTGAATAATGCATATGTACTTATTAGAGAGACATTCAATGTCTATTGTTTAATATAAGTATGCTGAGCTTTATCACACTAACTTATTTTTGTCTCATATTTTTTAAAGAAACTGACTCAAGTGCAGTAATTAAAATACATTATAGTAGTGCAAGTGAAATCTGGAAAACTGCCAACATTTTCAAGAACTTATAATTTTCTTTTTCAGAAAAAAAAGTAGTTTTGACATCTTTGTGCAAAACAGTCACTAACAGTTACTTACAATTTCAGGAAAATCACTGTTTTAATCATGACCTTTCAGCTGTCCTTGATTGAAAAAAAATTGGCCACCTACAGAAATAATTCTGTTGGGCCCTCATCTCTCTACTGATTGATGGCCTCATGGGGTTCTACATGTCCACAATTATAAATAAAACTATAAAAAAGTGGCAGAGCTTAGCATCCATCTAACTAGATAAGAATAAAACAGTCCTAATTGATAATAAAGGGAGCATTCTTTAAATGACATCTTTCCCATGTACCTGTACCAAAATGAAATGGTACTTTTTTTTCTGATTAAATGTGTATTCTTTTGGTCACCATTCAGTACAACCATTAATTTAGCATCCATTGTGTAAAAGACACTGTATTATACTCTGTTGGGGGTGATAGAATGTGAATAAAACAGTTTATGCATTAGAGAACCTATTATCTGGTGAAACACTCAACCCCTAACTGTACAGTATATATACCCAATTGAGGAGATCTGCTTACATATAAATATACATATGTATAAAATTGAGTTTGTTTAAATATATTGATGTAGAATGGTATCCTTTTGTTTCAGAAACATACATTTAAACTTATATAAGTATCTGTATATTATTTTATACCAGAAATCTTCTTACTAAAATATTAGAAGTCCATGGTTTTTCTATAGAAATGAAAACAAAGATTCATCCTAATAGTTAAAAGTTTCCCACCTACTGTACAAGCAACAAAAATAGAGCTGGCATTCAGGACTCCATTAAAAGTTTATTGAAGCTCTGTGAGGTTGGAAAGCTTTTAGGAGTTCAGCATAAATCATTCAATACACTAAAAAAAAAAAGACTTAAAAAGATTTTTCTTTGTATTCAATTTCTATGAGTGATCTCCACTTTACAACCTTATGCTCAATCCAGAAATTGAATTAATCAATACAATTATCTTTTAGAATTCCCTTTTGTCAACTACAGTAGTTCATAGAATAGAAAGGAAGATTGAGATTCCTAGGCAGTAGGTTTGATTGCAAGTCAGCTACATGGAAAGGCTGGCATCCCAAAGCAGCTCAGAATACACTGTGTTTAGGGAGGATTATAAAAATGAAGCAATTACTATCACTAAAATAAACCTATTACCTACTAAGCACATCCAAAAATATATTGTTTCACAGCAAATCATAGGAGAAAAATTTACATCTGATTATATCATGAATACTGATGAAAAACATTATCACAGAAATTCTATATTAGATTAGTCATCTTTTTAAAAACAAGTAAATTCACATTTTTGAAAGTCATCAAATTGTTCACAGCCATTTTTTAAAAAGTCTAATTCCTGTTGCTGTAAAATATGTATTAATGATCTATGGTCACGGTTTCAAACATAAGAACTAAGATAACTGATACAATTAGGTCCAGGCAATACATTCACATGACAGTCAAATAATTAAGGTAAAAGATTTTTATAATAATTATACTTATCATGTACTTTGTGTATATGATAATCTTCAGTACATTTAACATAAAAAGGTAAACAGAAGAATTCAATATACCTACCTAATTCAAAAATTTTAAATTACTGAATAAGAGAGGATGAATTTAAATCATACAAACTGCATATTTCTGTCATTTATATTCACTGATTGCCCAAATTTCCTTTCATGGAGCTAAGCCAAATTTAACAAGTATATATGGAATTTATTTCAATGTTAAGAGTCTATAACTTCCTACTTAAAAAGAATGCAATATACTAGTATCTTTAATTATTAAAAAATATACTGGTGTTAGGAATTTATTAACAGCAAATCAAAAACTCCCAAGAAATATCTAAGAGTGTGCATATCCACCTAAATGCTTACATATTTTCCATATATAAAGCCATTGGTAAGTTGCTTAATATTTGTTTGGTTTGTGCCCAGTCTTGCACCATCTGCTCTGAAGCTCATGGTTCTTGTATAAAAAGCAATTAATAATATTAGACTACTCACATTGTTGAAGCCAAATTTGTTCTAAAAACAATATTTCATATTAACCACATTCACAAGAACATGATAAAGCAGTAACTGTATATTACAGACTTGTAAAAACAGTACTGAGTTAGCAGGAATGGAATTTCTGCAAATTATCACTTTATGATAATGTATTTTACTGGAATAATTTCATAGGCAACTCCTGTTAGCCGGGCATGGTGGCACGTGCCTGTAAGCTTCAGCCTATGAAGCAGCTGGGGCTAGGGATCTTGGTTTGAGTCCTACTTGAGGCAACATAGTGAGACATAGTCGCAAAAAATAGCTGGGTGTGGTGGCGCATGCCTGTAATCCCAGCTACCTGGGAAGCTGAGGCTGGGAATTGCTTGAGCCCGTGGTACCACAGACAACATGAGCCTGCAGTTCCATGGGCAAAAATAGCGAGACCTAGTCTAAAAAAAAAAAAAAAAAAACACACAGCAAATTCTAACTGGAGAAACTAAGATAGCACAAGAGACTGTTAGGTCTTTCTTGAAGAAAGATGGATAGGATAAAGTGTATATATGTACATATATATATATGTACATATATATATATATGCTCCATTTTATTGTAGTCTTCAGTCAATGTGCTCTCACTGCTCCCATGTATATACTTTTTGGATTTTTTCAAATAATAGGATACAAGGGAATAAATAAGTTCATGAAACTTTAGTCTCTTGAAGTTGAAATATAGACTCCTGGAAATATGGTATGTTTGAAGAGAAAACATACCATCCAGAAGAATCTATTGCATTGGAAACTTTCTTTATTACAGTAACTAACCATGGTCCATCAGCATTTCAGAAGATGGACACAGGACTAAATAAGTTAACAGTTTCTCTAAATTTAGATAATTTTCAGTTTTGCATTTTCAGATAATGTAAGGCCTTATAGCAGGTCCATGCTAAGTGTCTGCTGAAGATTCTGCAGAAAGTATTCTATCACAGGGTTAGCATCTTTCCATTCAAAAGATATATGTGTATTTGTAAGTGTATCTGTGTTAATTAATACAGCTGTAGAGGAAACTAATCATGGAAAAATTCATGTTTTATTTTTAAATAATAAAAAAAAATCTTTATTTCTATGAAGCGGTAAGAGTAGAAAAGGGAGTATGACCAGGGGCTTAAAAGTTGGGTCTTAGAACACTTACTAGTTACCAATATCCCTCCCCTTTAATGAAGCAGTTAGACATATACATAGACTCCTTAAAGCATGAGATGCCAATAGACATTGGGAGGAGATTGAGCAAAAAGACTTTAAAATGGACAGTTCCCATCCCACTTCTGTGGTTTCTCTACACTTCTCCTACCTTCTTCTTGCATATACACAAGCAAGAGCTAACCTGCTATACCACAATAAGGATGTGGCCTAAGTGTGGAGAAAGAGCAAGCTGGAAGGCATCTGCATCTTCACAGCATGACAGAACATAGAGCCAAACCAAATGCTTCTCTATTTATACTACCATTTTTTCGAGTTCCTGTTCCTTGAAGTTGAATGAAAATACTCAGTGACAGAGAGTTGGAAGTTGATGTCAGGTAAAACCCTGATCTGCCCAGAATTATCTGGTCTTGGACTCCTCTATCCTTGGATCACTGACTCATTTGTAAGATGAGGTTACCCTCTAAAGAGCAGCTCCAATCATTCAACATACAAGCTAAGGTCTGTTTAATCATTATTCAAGATGATTGACTTAAAAAACAAACAAACAAACAAACAAAAAAACTTCTAAAAAGACTTTATAATTTTAAAGCAGTTTTAGGTTCATAGTAATACTGAGGGAAACAAAGAAATTCCTCATCTACTCCCAGCCCCCATTATCAAAATCCACCACCAGAGTGATAGATTTGAACCAACTGGTGGCCTACAGTGACACATCATGATCATTCAAAACCCAAAGCTAACATGAAGGTTCTCTCTTCATGTTGTATAGCCTGTGGATTTGGACAAATGTTTAATGACATGTATTCATCATTATGGAATCATATAGAATGTTTTTACTAACTTAAATATCCTCTGTGCTCCACTCACTCCCCTTTCTTCTCACCACCAACCCTTGATAACAACTGAACTTTGATTGTGTCTATAGTTGTGCCTTTTCCAGAATAGCCTACAGGTGGAATTCCATAGTTTATGCCCACTTTGTAATGGTTTCTTGCACTGAAAACTACTCATTGGAGTTGCCTCCGAGTCTTTTCATGGTTTGATAGCTTATCATCATTGATCTTATTGGGCAAATCATTCTGTAAGAGGGATCTTAATTCACAGCTCAAAACTAGGTAAAGATTAGCAATAAGATGTGGCAGGCAGGGGGGAAAAACAGTTTCCAAAAGGGTAACAGAAAATGTTGGGGGGAAGGTAGGAGAGAGGAGAGGTGGGGAGAGGAATATGGTTTAATGTGATAGCATTCTTAAACATTTGGGCTATGATTTGCTATTTGCAATCAGATCTTCACATTGTAATACATACTACAAAGCCTTCCTTCCCATAAAATTTAAACATATTTTCTAATTGTTTAGCAGAATATTGCTTTTTGTGCATGCACTTGTAACTACTGCTTTGAAGAACTACAAAAATGAATAAACCCCATGTGAACTCCCTGTGAGTCCCATGAGGTCAGAGTCTGTGCCTTTTCTATTTGTCACTGAGTATTTGTCCCTGCATGAAGATCCAGGAGAAAGAATCTGGTATGTGTAGTTCCACGGACAGTTTTTCTAATTTGGGTCACAGCAAATCAGAGAGAAGATCTTTTGCTTTCACATATATAAAATCACTTTTTATGTGTAATAGCAAAAGTACTATTAAATTATTTGTACTTCTAAATTATTTGTACTTTTAAATTGAGGAGATGAGCCACTAGGAAGTGGAGACCTCCATGCTAACTGAGGACTCTTCTCTAATTCCTGAAAGGAAAAGACAAGGCTAAGAGATCAGGGAAAGATGATGAATGATAGAAACAAATTATCCTTGGCTTTCTGAGTGGCAGCCAGTAATCCAGCAACCCTGTAGGCATCCAATCATAAAGTGCAGTGGGGAGAAAGGGTCCAGCAATGGCTGTGTAGGGAGGTAAAGTTTCCTGAGGTTCCCCTTTCAACTCCCTATGGTACAAGCGGTAATGATCTGAGGCTGTATTGAAAGGTGGTGAAGGCAAATGGCAGCCATGACATAGTCTATGTGACTGCTATCCTGAGAGAAGCCAGTGGGATGAAAACCTAGAACTAGAGATCCTGGCAGGGCAATGGAACAACTCATCAACCCTGGGTCTGGAGAACAGTGAGGGCTTTTCACCTTTCCTCTCTCCCTTGAGCAGTTAAACACCCCAATAACCATGTCCTAGCAACAAAATTTCACAACCACAATGGAGTCACACTGCAATTTTCAATCCTAACAAGTCAATTCTCTTTGAGTCATACATTGAACCAATTAAACTTAGAATCACTATGTCTGAAAGGATGCCTTCTAATGAAAAGGGTGAAAGCGCCTATCCTCTATATCCAATCATATCTCTGTTTGGTAAACTAGGGGGAGAAGTTCAACTGCATGGCTTGGAATAGAGCCCATCCCAGCAGATTGTGCTGGGTAGAAATAACACTAGTCTGTCTAGGTAAGATCAGTGCCAATGGTTCCAACTAAAATTAGAAAAAAGGAGACAGTACCTTGGCTCATGCTTGTGTTGGAGACAAGACTCTAACTCCTGCTAAAGCCAAATGATGGCAATTCAGTTCCTGCCTGCCAGTTGCAAATCCCTATACTACCACTGCAATACTATCAAAAGACATTTGCAATCCAGTGCACCAATAGAAGTCATCTCTTTGATTAGTCAACGAGTTAGCAACTCAAGTGCAAGCAACTCAATAAAGTACATGCATTTTATCTGAGAAGAGGTCTTTTACAAAACTATAAGTGGATTGGTGAAAAAAGTCAGAAAAACAAATAATTTGAAGTAGATAAATAATAAACTGATTTATTTCAATATAAAATTTTTAAAAGTCAAAGTAAAATGACCTCACTATTGTCACATACATCATAATAAAATCCACAATACTTTCCCTACATTTCAACAAATATAAATTTTGCTCTAATCGCATACATGTCATGAGGCACCATGCCACAGTGGGAAGAAAACTGGGCCAGGAATCAGGCAATGTGGATTTTTTTTTTCTGGCTCTGTTGCTTATTAACTAAAATGATGCAAAATTTAACCTCTCTTCATCTCAGCTCCTTGTTTACAAATCAATGAAGATAAGCATTATCCAGTTCATAGAGTATGCACTGCTCTCCACATTGATGGTTTGCTTAAAATTTCATGTGGACTTTACAATTCAGTTTTGATATTAAGATTTTCATAAGTTCTGGATTTAGAAGCTAAATATATATAATATATATAAATATATATTATATATAATATATATGTAATAATTTTCATAAGTCCTGGATTTTGAAGCTAAATATAAATATATAGTATATATATATTTATACAATAAATAAAATATGGACTTATGAAAGTTATATATATATTTATATATAATATTTATATCATTAATATGTAGTTATATATATATATGTAAATATATATGTATTAGACCAGAAACTCTGAGTGAAAAGGCAAAGAATTAGATAGTTTTGTGATTGTTTACTTGCTCTTCCACCCTACTACACACACTCATACAGGGAGAGTATTTGAGTCATAGATAGAAAAACTCCAACATTATTCAAAACATTCTTCAAAGGAAAGACTATACTGACACCAAAACCCAGAAGCTGTAACTTTTCCAATGTCTCAGCAGAGTTCTTCGAGCAAATAAAATGACAGGGATAGTTTCAGGTGACGGAGGAAACAAAAACCTAGAATATTTAGACCAAAACTATGTTAGATTTAAACAAATTTTCATTCCACAAAGATAATTGTACTATTGTCCCTAACTTCACATCAGAAATTTATTCAAATCACCCTAATGCTCAAAATATGAATTGTTTCATCGCCAAGTGGCCTTCTGTTCCAGACTCCTTTGGACCTGACTCCTCTAGCAGTACCTGGTGTAGGAAGACCTCCAGGTTCCCTGGTTGGTGCTGGACAATCTTGATGGCACTGAAACACCGTGATCTGTTGGTATTGACCATATTAATGACTTAGTAGAAGAATCACTTGCCTGATTGTCAACAACAGGAGCTAAGATCTTATTTCTTACCTTATTACTGTGATTCTGGACAAATCTTGTGACCTCTCTGTTAACTGCTATTGACACTGATACTTCTTGAGTATATGCACTGTAAAGAGTTGTGTGTTTTCAAATCTAGCAAAAACATTTCCACTCCATAATGTACACGAGTATAGAAAGGAAATTGATTATTATCTTCTGTTAAGTCATAGATTCCTTTGAAAATCTGAATCAACTGATCTGTAACCTTTCCTCAGAAAAAAATATACTTGAATAATCTTATAAACAACAATTTCGTGTTGAGAGGGTCCTCTGAGAGCAGCAGAAGGTTAAGACGCCTGAGTGAACACCGTGATCTAGAGTGCAAATCCTTTCTGTGCAACTTATATGTAATGTGATTATAGGAAGACTGAATTTAAGTTTTCTCATGCACAATAGCAGAAGTAAAGCAATCAGTCTTAACTAACTACTGTGTAACTGTGTTGAATGTGACATTTCTGAACATGAATGCTAAAATAAGCTGAAGTTACAAAGAACTCTGTGCAACTCTAAGGTGCTATTATTCCTTTACTGTAGCCCTTTGATTCTGTCACAAAGCATTTTTTTAAAAAGTCACAAAGCATTTGTGACACTATTAAGCTCTGGGAGGCGTGAGTCACCATATCCTGTTTCTAACTTAAGAATATGGTCTCACAGAGCAGACTGGCTACACTGAGTACTGTGCCCGTACTTCCTTTCTGCTTTTGTCTGATTATAGATTCCTTTATACACATCCATTCAGCTGGAGGTACTAGGTCTCTTGGACATATTTTTATAATCTGGAGTTTCATACCTACCGGACATACCTGGTCCTTCAATGGCTTTAAGCTTGATCTTCACTTGAGTTTTTTAAACTCATGGTTGCTGGCCTCCACACTCAGCACATCTGCTCTCCTCCAATGGTGTGAATAATTAGAAACCATATTGCTAACATCATTATCCCTATTCTATTGGCAAATAGACTAGCAAACTCAAAGATTGAATAAGTACCCCCAAGGCTTACACAGTGATGAGCCCATTAACAGGATAAGACCCATGCTACTATAAATGTATTACTCTTTCACAACTTTCCCTTTCTTCCTAAAGTCAAGTGATATTGTGCTCTTATACAACAAGCTTGTCTTTATTATTTTAAAAAAGATAATATATTCAATGTTTTATTTAAGGCACCCATTATTTTTCAATTTAGTATTTCACTTCAAAATAACTTGATTCATAACATACGGCAAAAATAATACAGAGTTTCCAGTTTCCTCACACAGTAAAATGTTATAGAACTGCAAAACAATGATCAAGAGGATGAAATTTAAAATGACATAAGGCTATTGTTTCACTGATGTCTTTTCCTTGGACCATAAACCAATATTTACTTACTGTGTCATCTTAATCGCTTTCCATTTGGAACAATTCTCCATCTTTTTTTGGGTCTTTATTATCTTGACAGTTTCTCAAAGTATTGTCTAGCTATTTTGTATTATGACCCTAACTTTGAAGTTCCCTAAATATAGTCACGATAAGATTTATATTACACAGTTTGGGCATGAACATGACAGAAATTACTTTTTGTGCCTTTCTCTGTGAATCACAGAGGAAGCACATGATGCTGATATGTCTCATTTACTGGTGATATCTAAACCTGGATGGCTTCTTCGGTGGTAACTGCCCTATTTTTTCCAGTGTAAACCACCACATTCCTTTAGCTATTAGTGTTGTAAAGAGGAGATATTTTAGCATGATATAAACATCCTAATTTTGATCATGTTTTCCCCAATAATTTAGTATTTAGTGATGATAAAATTCTGTCGGAAAAATTTCTTACTGCAGTGGTTAGCAAACGGTAATTTTCTAATCCCATTATTCTTCTGCAGTTATTATTTGGTATTTTAATGCTATAAAAGTTTTTGTTTCTCCTTCATTTACTTATTCAGTAATGTTTATACATCATGAACTACGATTAGTATGATATATTCCTATCCATATTTTCTCACTCAAATATCCCAGATGGAGCCATTGGGACCCCCTTAACTTGGCTCCTGTGCCTGTTAATGGAACCCTGTCATGATTTTGTTTTTTCATACTTCCTGATAACACAAAGCATTCCAGGTAGACTTCTTGTTCTAGCTCTAGAATCATCTACTTGCACAGGAATTCCTGACTTCACTTATAGCAGAATGTCATTCAGCAGCCAACTGCCAGGTATATAGGTTTATCTATATCTATAGTTACCTCTATAGAGTAGTTGACCTCATAACTGTTGACTTATAATGGTTGTATATCAATATATACATTGACACACACACACTCATATTCACAAGTTTATTTATATATCTCTTTGTTGCTGACATATACTTTCTATTCCTCTTTCCCATATACCATGAATTCCTATTGATTGTTCAGATTCCTGTTCACCACTACAGGATTCATTCTAGTTCTCCATTTCTTTTACACTGAGGAAAAAACTTCCATAATCCACAATCCCAGGATACACCTAAAGCAACTTCAGAAATGCTCTTATCCTGATGAATAGAATCATTATTTCACATCTTGTGAAAAACAAAATATCTAATTAGAATATTTTTTTAAAATCTTAGCAAAAGTCCAAATACTGTTTGGCATAGTTACTTTAACTAACTCTTTTCCCCCATCTACCCATTTGGAATTCATGGAATGTAGTTACATTTACTTGTTCAGTTTTTTTCTCCCATATAGGGTTCACTAAAAATCCCAGCTCACTTAAATTAACTATTTATTTTTGGGTGCATGAAGCATTAACACAGCTCCAGAAATCAGAACTATTAAAAAAAGAGAGAGGAAAGAACATGAAGGTAAAGGTCACTCTCCCGTTATCCCTTCTACCATATTTCCATTCTCTCAATCTGTGTCCACTAGGCCCAAGTTTGTAAGTAACCTATTTCATGAATTTCTAGTTTATCTAGCTTACCCCCCCCAAGCAGACACTTTTTATTTCTCCAGATGCTATCCATCTGACCCTTTTTCATGTAGCAAACCAGTCAAGAAATTGTTCTCTTTTCATTCACACTGCATGGAAACCCCCCCCCCCCGCCAGTATGGAGGTGCCATAGTGTATTTACTCAACTCCTCCCCTATACATGAGCATTAAGCTAGTTTTCCATATTTACAGTTATACACAATGCTACAGTGAATAACCTTCAGCACGAAATTTTCATATTCCTGAAGTTATTTCTTTTTGATAAATTCCTAGAAATGGGATCGCTGTGTCAAATGGTATGCATATGTATATTTGTTAGATATCACCTAACTCCTGTCCAAAAGACTTGCATCAACTTTCATTCCCATCAGCAACATATGAGAATAAAGCCTGTGTTTTCGGTTCTTTCCCCAAATCATTTTAGCAGAGCTCTCAGCAGCACTTGAGGGGTTGATTCATGTTTACCTCTTCTCTCTGACTGCACATGTCATCAACCATGGTGCTAACAATCAAAGAAAAGGTTTGCATAAATGTAAAGAAGGAACAGAAAGAACAGGCACTGGGAAAAATTTACTCTTGGGGGAAAAAATAGACTTTAGTTTTGATCACAATGGCTCAGGATGGAAAATATATAGCTTCACATCTTCCCTTTGAAAGTTTAATGTACCAAAACTTTACAGTAATTTCTCCCATGACCAAGATTAAGTCCTGCCTCTTTAATGTCCCTGAGACCCATATCAATATCAAAACATGTGTTACACTGTACTGGAGTATCTGCTTAAATATCTGTAGTGCATTAGACTTCTCAATGCACTGAATTGAATGTTCTATATTTTGCCCCATCTCCTTGCACAAAATTCAGCATATATTCATCCTGATAAAACTGTGTTCAAAGTTCATTAAAATGAAAATGAACACCTCCTGAGTACTTACTGTGTGTCAGATACCACCCTAAATATCTTGTTCCAACCTTGTGTCAATCATAAAAGGTTGGTTTTATTACTACTCTTTCATTACAGATGAAATATCAAAATCTTACAGCAGAAAGCAACATTTTTAAGGTGAGACATTAGGAGAAAAGAAGTTGAATTTTGGGTAGAATTTGAAGTGAGGTCTGTCTCCTTCTGAAGTACATGTATCTGCTTCCCCAGGAGGCAGCAGGAAATAGGAGGCTTTCTGATGTCCAACTCTTGTTGACAAGCTCTTAGTCTGCCTTAGGGGAGGCTGGAATTGGCTATATATTAAGGATTTCAGGCCAGTGTATCTCTATCAAGAAGGAAAGGAAAGGTAATGGTTTTAATGGTTCCCAAATAGACTCTTAAAAAGCTTTCTGAGATTTGTACCTTTTGGCAAACAAAGCTTTGGCACCTTGGAAATATGCAACACATTCATTATACCCCTGTGACCATGGTTTATGTACCAGCATCCTATTAAAAAGAGTTTTTAAAAGACTGAAATGTGATTTCTTTTTTGACAGCAAAGGAAAAACAAAAAGATGTTCTTTGCCCTCCTGTTCTAATCTGTGTTCCCAGAACTCTATCACCAGCTTGTTACATTTCCATAAATCTGTCCAAGAATACAACACTGTTCACCAAAAAAATGCAATAAAAACTATAAAACAAATGCACAAGATACCTGGATCCAATTTGCCCTCATTCGGTATATAAGTGAATATAAAGTGATGCTTTAACTCTTAGAAATGACAACATCACATTATTTAGATAAGTGCCACCAAATCATTATTGAAATTCTGATAGCATTCGCCTTACTGGTAAAAGAAAATTACCTGTAATGCATAGTTTAAATAATTACTTTTAAACAAAAGCTTCTTTTCTGCATTGCTTATTTATCTTTTGAGACCAGCTCAGCAGGGCTATGTATTTTATTAAAATTGCCTTCAGACTGCTAATGGCAGGGCGTCTGTTAGCACAGGAAAAGTGATGGCAGTCTGACTCCTATTCCTAATATTGGGAGTTAGTCCAGACACTTAAGAGCCAGAACTCTGCTGTGCATTTGACTATGTTATCAACACTTTACTTGCTAATGATACTAGTGACAGCATTTCAGTATGATGGGTCAGGCTTAAATAGGAAAGCTTATAATTGTGCTTACAGAACCAAAGAAACTCCCTCCTACCCCCACCCTCCAAATTCCTTTTATCACCAGATCAGCTGGTGTTAAGCTTCATGACTGGGAATTATTTGGTAAGCTTCTGCTCAATATTTTTTATCCTTCTCCACTTCCCACCTTGAATGGGGCACTTCCATCAGCACCTGATAGCTTCCTGATCAAAAATGACAACTGAAAGCCTTCCTGTGGTGCCACCGTGTGCCAACTACCCAGCAGAAGGTCACACTGATGACTTCCCTGTGGCTTTTATTTTCTCCAGGGAAATCCACAGCCAGGGCTGACTGCTTGCCAAATATGCTGAGTGCCACAAGCCAGCAGTGCTAAGAACCCCCCATCCTTCTTGATGGGAAGCAATAAGCAACTGTGCTGAACACCTGTGTCAGCTCCCGTTCCTGGGGACACCCCAGGCAAGCACTCATTCAGTATTCAGGGAGTGGGCTCCCCTCTTCTAACTGGCACGTGTGCGCAAAAACTTCTCTGTAGTCATATGATAACAGTTACAAACATTAGATCTCCACCACATCGGTGTGTTTAACTACTGTGGAATAGGATGATTTAAATCACTACCAAGTCAAATATTTCGCAAAATGGTTGACTGAGAATTGGCAACATGAACATGTTGCTTGTTATTGTCAATGCAAAGCAACGTTTTCCATCACTTCATTTTTAGCAACACCAACCAACTTGTGGAAGAGGAGACTTAGCCTTAGATCTATGTGGTGTAATTGCATACTGTGGGGAGGTCTCAGGCAAACTTTTCCTCATAACTAACAGAGAATAACATGCCAAGTTAAACCAGAGAACGTTCTAGTCAAGAAAAGAATGAAGGATAATCAGGCAATATAATTACAAGAGCTATAGGTTAACTAAAAATATATGAATGTATGAATGAATGAATCAGTGAATTTCCAAATGATTTTCAAAACTCCAAAAATTCCATAAACCATAAATGCTCTATCCTAGATTGTCGATAAAGCCTGCATTTTAAGTTTACTATTTGCAGACCACTCAGGCAGGACCTGTGCAAAGATTAAAACTAAATTTAAAAAAAGAAATTATTCGAAGCCTAGTTTAGGGACCACACAACTTATCGAGCAGCAGAACGAAGTAATTCAAACTAGGAGGTTCTTTCATTTTTATTTGGCTTTCTTCAAAGTTCCACATAACATTGAGACTCCAGGGTGTTCACTTAGTCTGAATGGTCCTTCTTCCACTAGCTTTCACCATTAAGTTTAAATTCATTTAACTCCATCCTTAATATCCCTTCCATATTTCAGTCCGCATGAAATCAGCACTGGTATCTAGAAGTAAGACTTTTGGAACAATATATGTCCTCATGATGCTGACAAAAAAGAAAAAGTAAATAAAGCAACCAGCCACTTTTTCTGATTGTGTCTGAGAAGTGCTAGCTTTTGTTTCAGTTACTCCATTTTGAAGTTCTTTCCTTAAAGCTCTAGGAAGTCAAGCCTTATTGATTCTATCTTTGCATTTTGCTCCATCAGCCCCCAGGGACTACCTGACTTGATCTCTTGATCCTAACTCTCTTGATCTCTTGTGTGATGATAGCATCAGTCTCCTGTTTCCCCTGTAACCTCTCCTCTTTCAATCATTCTCATTTATTAATAAATTGAAGACATTGACCTAATTACCATTCACATTCCCTAAACAAACACATATTTTCAAAGGTTCCCCAAGTTTTGTGGAATTAAGGTAAATCACTAACGTAAGACTTGATGTCTTCTTGATAGATTTGGAACTGCAAAATCCCTTTATGTTATAGAGTCACCATTTATTTGCTGTAACTGCTCCCCTTTGGTATACTCTCTCACCATTCTCCAAGATGAAAGAGATATTTGACATAAGATACCAAGACCTGCCACACTTATGTGCTATACTGTCCCTTCAGTGTCCAGCATCTCTGCTTAGCAAAATCATATGAATTTGCTAAGTTCAAATACCGTATAGTTTATGCACCTCTCTTTTGTCTATAAATTCTTATGAAATACCACCTTGCAGCACTTTTGCAGGCTTTTTGATAAGTCTCTCAGATTATATTTGGTTTTGAATCTTCAAGCATAATTCATTCAGCACATGCTAAGAACAATGCACTTTGACAGGTGTGTTAGGAATATGGTGGAAAAAAAGAAAAGACAGATCCATTCCCAGGGAAAGCAGACAGGGCAGTCTGTCCAAAAAAAAAAAAACAAAAAACAAAAAAAAGTGAGGTGTTGTTGGGGGGGTGGGTAGTGTATGGTGACATGCCAGAAGTTTAGTGAACTCAAGGGCTAAGTAGGGATTAAAATGCTATTTAGATTTGGTGCAATTAAGGTAACTGATGACCTTAGGAGGACCTGGCATGAAAGAAGTGGGAGAGAATTGAGGAGTGAGAGAGAAGAAAGAAAAAAAGACACACTAAGGAAAGAAATAGCTCACAAAGAGTAGTTGATGTATTTTACACACTAGTGTAATTTATGTAATTTAAACACTAATGAAGGAGCAGATGAAGACAGTGGAGTAAAAAATAAAAAATTTTGAATCAACTGTTTACATGTTACTATCTATAATCTGAATGTCCATGTTATGGAAGTCAGTTATTGTACAAGGCTAAAGGAAGTGGTGTGTATGAACATATGGTGATAACAGGTTTTTTTGGAAAAGGGAACTGATACTGGAGGATGCATCCCAAGTTCAAGAACAATTTTAGGTGTGATGTGAAGTGGAGGTAGGTATGTCCTCTTCTTAAAAAAACTACCCAAAAAGAATTCCCTTATTTCTCTACTCACCCTTAAACTGATGGTTAATTTGTGACTGAAAAGGAAGTAATCATAATAAGAATTTTAAGGAATATCATATTAAATATTCATAAACAAATCAGTTTTTATATATTTGTTTATGAAAATAAATATACATATATAATGCTTTTAAACAAAAGTTGCTTTTCTGCATTTTTAATCTTTGGAGATGAGTTCACAAGAATTTTATATTTATTAAAATGTATGTGTACATATATTTATTCACTGTATGAATATTCAGATAGCCAAATGATGGAAATCTAGACTCCAAAACCTAGCTTGAGTTTAAAAAGACCAAGTTAATAGTTTTTCATTTTAATGTATTGATTTCAAAGTCCGAAAAATTTTTGGTACACAATCATTTGGAAACTAGAAATCACTATCACAAAATTGCTAGTAGAAGGGACCTAACCACCCAAACTCCTTTTTAAATAACTACTTTGGTTTAGTCACATGACTGGTTGATAATTTCAGCAATAGCCCTTCCTTCCAAGTATAATAATAATAACTCCTGTAACCTGATACATTTTCTGGGAATTAATACAGACATTTTAGTCTATTATTCTTTTTCTTTTTCTGAAAAAATATTTATTTTCTTACATTTCTTTCTTACAAACAAGGATTCTCCCATAAATATAGTCCCATACTTCTCCTACCAGCATAATCACCTGTGAACTATCACCATAGTCCGTTTGCTCTTCTCCCTCTTGTTTAACTCCCCTACTGTCCTCTCCCTTGCTATATGCCTTAGATATATGGTAAGCTTGCAACTTTTGTCAATTCTTCATATTTTGTTCCATTTCTCTACAATTCAAGTCATCTGGTATCTATTTTTCCCCCTGACTTATGTCGTTTAGCATAATCCTTTCCAGTGTGATCAGTGCAGTGGAAAATTGCAATTTATTTTTTGATCACTGAGTAGTATTCCATTATATATACATACCACATTTTAACCTATTATTCATATTTATTTATATGAATATGTTATATTCATATGAATACATAAATATGAATACATTATATTCATATTCATATAAATAAATATGAATAGACATGAATATGACTGCTATATATAGCATAGTCATATTCATATTATTCATAAAATGAATAATGTAATGTGAGCAACTCTTCAATCAGTTTTATTTACTTCCTTGTACTACATACTGGTTGAACAAACAGTAAGAGATTACAAAGATACAAGAGCATTGTACTTTCCCTGTGGGGGGAAGCAATGCCCGTCATTTTGTACGTAAGCACAGGTTAAACCCTCCATATCACTCTGGTGAATTTCAAATCCAGTCCTACAGTTTATGACCTCTAATCCTACTCCACTGGTGTTACTTAAATGACTCCATGCTATCTCCTCATAAAGAGTATCATGAGATAATTATACTAAAACTATAACATAATTTTCAAACAACTTCCCTTGCAAATAGAAGCTAAAATTCAAGATTTGTTTGTGGACTTCTACAAGGCCATATAATTTGGGTTAAAATTAAAGATGGCAAACAAATGGCAAATTCAACTCTGCAAAGCAACTAATCAGAGGCACACTATTTTTAAATAATACATATCAATATCATCAATGTCCATATTATAAAATAATAAATTGTTATACAAGGGCAAAGAACATGACTTGAATGCAAAAGAATTCTGAAAATTAAGGACATGGAAAAGAAAAATTCCAGTTGTGGTATCTAAAATGTATCTCCTGAAGCACAGTCACAGTCAAAATTCTTATCAGATATTTTTTGTGATCACTGCTGTTTAAGTCTTTTCATTGATGATTTATACTCTGTGTATAGAGAGAAATTGTGAAAATTCTCTTAAATAGGTGTGAGTTCAAGTGTTCCTTAAAAAATGTTCGGCACCTCATCTGCTAAATCCTTCTAATGATCTCTACTTCTCTCAGAATAGTCAACGTCCACCATGATTCACCCAGGCACAGACACTGCATAGCCCTCACCATTTTTATTTCTTACTTGTCTACTCTGTCATGTTTCCTGCCATACTCTTCAACACACCGAGACCTTGTCCTTCCCACTGAAGGTGTCTCTCTCCCCTCAATATTTATAAATGCTTCCTCTGTCTTGATTCAGGTCTGTGCTCTTCCTATGAGATGGCCTCTCCTAGACACTATTCTTCCCTATCTCTATTTACTCTACCATATTTTCTTCTTTGTAATCAGTCCCATTAATATATACATTAAAGTCTCCACAAGCAATTGTTTTATTTTTCATTTCATTCAGCTTAATAGGAAACATATCTAGAGAACCAGAGTAGAAAAACTTAAAAGTTCTTGATTGTGAATAGCAGTACAATCCAAAGCTAACTACTATTACCAACTGTACTCATTATAAAATTATAAATTTGTAAAGTGGCAAGTGATAAATGCATGTTTTATGCCTGGCACAATGCTATACATAGGATAAATAGTCATCCATAATCTGGAAAATCAGGAGGGCTGCATCATCATACTAAAAAACACAGATTTCCCTTAGTTACTGATATTTCAAATGACACTGGGTGGCAATTTGATTTTGGAGATTAGGTAGATTGGACTTGAGCTCTTTCTATGAGATGTCTATTCTTCCTTCTTGATTTTGCTTCCAAATAATCAAAAGTCAATCAATTTAAAGTCAATACTTACAAAATAGTTGATTGTCAAGAAGCCCCACCATTTATAGATTCAAGGTTTTTATTTTTAATGTTTAGTTCAATTGTATTTATCAAGTGAAAGGTTTTGGGTGTTTGCTACCAGGAAAATGTTTAAGGAAGTACCACCTAAAAGTTGTTCTCTCCATTAGAATCAGTGAAAATATACTTACAAACCCAATTACTTTAAGTAGTATTCTAAATTTAGCTTTTTTTGTAGGAATTTTACCCAATTTAGCTAAGGACAGAGACTTGAGCATATATACTGCATCAATATACACATGAAAGGTCTAGGGTATTGGTCTCTGATGGTACATGCTGGTAATATTCTGTATAGTTCCAAACACTAGTGTCAGAAAGTGACTAGACCCCCAGACATCCAGGCTGAAGAATTTTAAGCATCACTCCATTTTGAGTGAGTCATTTTACTTGAAAAGTTATGATCAGAATGAAGGACAACTCTCTAAGTGATTGAAACTGGAAAAATCATTAGTCTGTAAGAGGCCTGGATGTGGAAGGGATACGTCAACTCTAGGAGATCTGAAGAAGGGCCAGCACTGAAGGGGTATCAAGGAGGGAGAGAACCCCCAAACTTTTATAAATGAGTCATCAGTCATAGAGAGAGTTACAGTTACTCAGAATCACTGCTGGAGACTTACTTGTAAGAGAAGGAAAAGATGAACGCCAAGATATCCCTAATGAAACACCCAGAGCAATGGAGTCAGCATGGTGCTCTCTCAGTGAGGATTTTCACTGACCCCAAAGCTTATAAAAGGGCTGACAAAGGCTTACAGTAGACCCTTTAACTGTTGGGGTCTTTTATTTACATAAAAATTATTTTTAATTAGCCTTCATTTTACATATAGTAGTCAATAAGCAGCAGTTAAATTTCCTGTGAGTAATCACACTGACAGTGAAGAATGTCAAGACCTGTGAAAGGGATACCCAAGTCCAAGAAATAGGGAGGGAAGGAAATTTGACATCCAGGAGCCAAGTGTTCTCCTGCTATAATTACATGACTGATAACATTTTGTATGTCTCAAGGATTTGAACCTAAAAAAGGTTATGAAGAAATCTTCACTTCAAAGTATTTAATATAATGTTAAGAACAATTAAAAAAATCAGTAAATATGTATCTTGGTAGGTAAGACAGCTTTTTCTATTCTTAAAATTTCTTTAAATTATTTCTTATCTTTAAATGCAAAAAGGATTCCCAAGTTCCTATCTTTTTACACAAAAGTGATAGTCATGATTTACAAAGCTGAGAATAATTGTAAGCATGTAAAGAAATAAACAAGTAGCAAAAGACCTCTGAAGCAGAGACCTGATGACAAAAAAAAAAAAATAGTGCAGCAAATATAATTAAAATGTCCTGACCTGCTGAGTCTTCCAGTTCAATCTCTCCCACTCTTGATGTCCTTGCTATTATCTACTTCTTGCAATGCTAAAGAAAGAGAGAGATGAAAGTTTTAGTGAAAATTCAGAGACTGCATATTCAGGTGAGAACATTTTAAAAACATCATCATGAAAGTTCAAGATTTTCACAACAAAATTTTGTAAAATATTAAGTCACTTCATTGCAATACTTTTTCCTAGACACACTTCATGTTCATACAGGAGCATCAGACCCAGACGACTATGCCAGTTAGTGGTTGGCAAATGAATGACAAATGAAACTTTTATTATTTCTTAATTTATTTATTTGATTGTTTATATACATATCTATATTTTTAGATCACTGGTAGCAATGTGCAGATTTTTACAGTTCTTTATGGATTTTTAAAGTCTTTTACCTCATCTGTTATTAGTGACATTGTACTGGCTACCTTCTCCATTAACTCCAGTTTCCCACCCTATTCCACAATCTCTTCTGCTACCTCTCACTCTTCTTACCTAATAATGAACCTTTATAAATGACAGACAAGATAAAATTATAGTTGAAATGAAAAAAGGTAAGCAAATTATTTTGGAGCCATGACAATTACATCACTTACAATGATTATATATATATATATATATATATATATATATATTATGTTGTAGTATATAGAGTAGATACATAAGTAAGCAAGCTGATATGTAGTCTGGTAACCTCAGCCTCGTTTTACTGAAACAAGTTTCACCACTTTTTAGTCCATGGTGCATGGTGATTAACTTAAAAATACACTTACAATACACTACTTTTAACTATTGTACTTAATGCAAAACATGTTAATAGAGATAAAATTTATTAGATACACATAACTATTTACCAAAGCAAAGTACTACTTTGAACAAAAACACTAAATTGTTAGAATAAAAAGCAGCAAATTAAAGGCAACCACACCCTATTTCTACCAAGTTACTTTATCAGAGTCAAATTCCAATGTCATAAGGAGTAAGACTTTTTGTCATGTCTTCTGACTGAAGAGCTACATGACTGTGGAAATTTATCTAATGCCTTAAAGGTTTCTCTTCTTGATCTGTAAAATGGATCTATAAGTTTGTCTTGAATCCAAAATCCCTGAATTTTCAATATTGTAACTATTCCACTGTGATATTATTGTTTATTTATGGATATAGAATAGTTTTTACAAAGGAAAGTTTTCAGGTATTCTGAACTGTTACAATTTGGCTTCCAAGAGGATTAAGCTTGATTTCAATATGTCTATGAGTGGATCTTGCAACTTGTTTAATACTTGTTTGTATAAATATGAATTATATTTTATATTAATTTTCTGCCCTAGAGTTACCTCTATCATTACCAGGTGATGTAGTAAATATTTTAAATAAGATTTTAAAATGACACTTATTCTAATAACAGAATTTCACTTTGGGGCTGTTGGTTTAACATCATGATTTAGAGATTTAGAGGTGAATCAGGACCAGGGTACAGGTATAACTTGATTTAAAAAAAAAAAGCCTTATAATTGTGGGTAATTTCTGGAGGAACTAAATTCTTTTATAGGTACGTAAGTCAGCAAATGAAATTATACACCAAAAATTAATGAGACTCATCCCAGAAATGCCAAGTTGGTTTAATATCTGAATAGCAAATAATGTAGAAAATCAAAACAATAAATTAAAAATCATAAGATAATCTCCATAAATGTTACAAAAGGGAGAGAGCAAAGTGGGCAAGGGGCACAATGGACTTGGTGGAGGACTATGAGTGCCTTGTGGTTGATGTGGTTTAAGGCATACATTGAAGGGTGTGATCCTATACCTCTAAATCATCTACAGAGTTGCAAACCAATGCCATCTCAATAAAAACATTTTAACAAATAGTAGAATAAATAAAATAAAAACTTAGTAATAAAGAATAACAGTTGGCAAAATCCAAATCTATTATATGATTAAAATAACAACAAACCTGAACAAATTAGTGGTAGAATGGAACTTCTTTAACTTAAAAGAGAATCCATAAAAAACCCCACAACTTTCATACTTAATAGGTAAAAGACTAATTTCTTTCCCCCTATGATCAGGAGTATTTGTATTCAACATAGTTTTGGAGAATATAGTTAGGTTGTCCAAAAAGAAAAAGATATAAACACATCCAAAATTGGAAAGGAGCAGTAAAAATATCTCTTTGTAAATAACATTATTTTTATTTACAAAATCATAAGGAAATCACTAAAGAAATCATTGGAAATAATGAACAATGTGTAATTTTGCAGGGCACTTATCAATATAAAATCTCAATTGTATTTCTATATACAAGCAATGAACATTGTGAAAAGAAAGTTAAGAAATGGATGCCATTATATGAGCATAGAAAATAACAAAATATTTAAGTATATAATCATAGAAGTGGATACTTGCACATAAAAACTAAAAGATCCTTGAAAAAAGTGAAAGAATATCTAAAAAGATGAAGACATCCTACATCATCAATCAGGAAAATAAACATTCTTGAAAGGATAATTCTCCTCAATTTGATTAAGAAATATGAGAATCTTTTTTTTTCTTTTCTTTCTTTTTTTTTTTTTTTTTGGTAGAAACTGGCAAGTTGATCCTGAAATATTTACGGGAACATAAAGGATTGAAAGCAATCCTGAGAAAAAAGAAAAAGTAACTTCAAAATTTAAGGCAAAGTTACAATAATCAAGACAATGTGATCCTATCAAAAGAATACACACAGAGAAGGATGGCACAGAATTGAGAATATAGAAATAAATAAGACATTTATGGTCAACTGACTTTCGACATACTTGTCAAGACAAGCCAATGGGGGAAGAAGAGTTGTGATACCACAGAAACATAAAGGCCTGTTTTTCTCCCTTGTTTTCTCCACTAAGCTTCAAAAACCCTTGGAGTTCCTTGTGATAAGTGAACTGTTGTTATCTTAGAAGGTGACTTGGGACAGAGCACTAGCATGGGGGACTGTCAGAAAAAACACCTTCAAGATTTGAGAGTTGGAACTCTCAGGAATCCTCCCTCCCAACCTCTGGGGAAAGGGGAGGGCTGGAGAAAGGGAGCAATCATGTTTATGTGGTGACAGAATCTCCATTATTCAAGATCCTTCCAGACCTGTTCCCTGTATCTCTTCATCTGGTTGTTTATTTGAACTCTTTATAATAAAAGTAGGAGTAATAAGTATTGTATTTCTGTGAATTCTGTGAGTCAATCTAGTGAATTACTGATTATGAAGGGGTGTTATGAAACTCCCTAACTTGTGTTTAATTTAACCAGGTCGTACTGCCTGCAGCCTGTGACCACATTTGCTTTTGGTTTTTGAAACAAGAACAGTCTTACTGGGGATCTTCACTTAAATTTGTGGTATGCCACACCAATGCTAGATAGTGTCAGACTGATTTAAACTCTAGAACATGCGGGTGGTGTCAGAGAATTAATATAAAACATAATAGACTTTTCAATAACTGGATATCTACATGCAAAAAGAATGGATTGAACCTCTATCTCAATACCAAGTCAAAAATTCACTCAAAATGGATTACATACCTAAATATAAAAGCTAAAACCATTAAACTCTTAGAAGAAAGCTTACATATTTATAATCCTCAGTTTGGCAGTGATTTCTCAGATAAATGACAAAAGGGGAAAACAAATAAACCGAACTATATCAAAATTCAAGACCTTTATGATTCAGTGTTACATCAGTAAAGTTAAAAGACCATCTATAAAATATTTGCAAGTTATATATATATGGTAAGGGACATGTAGCTAAAACATATAAACTCTTATGATACTATAAAGATGTCAAAAAACTCAATTAAAGAAAATCTAAACAGACACTTCACCAGAAAAGATATATAAATGACCAGCTGGCACATGCAAGAAATTCAATGTCATTATCCATTAGTGAAAAGTAGAAAATATATACCATTTTACATCCTCGATCCTGGCTACTTAAAAATAGATAATAACAAATCATACACTGCTGATGGGAACGGAGAATGCAAATATTTTGGAAATTAGTTTGGTATTCCTAAATTCCTAAAAGAAGATGCATATGAATTAAGCATATGGTTTAGCAAGTCTACTCTTAGGTTGTGTACAGAGAAAAATGAAAATATATACTTCCATGTGATAAGAATATTCAGAATTGGCAGATCCATAGAGACACAGAAAATATCAATAGCTAACCAAGTTAAAGGAAGAACAAATGTAGGGTAGAAGGGTACTAATTGTCTATGAACATGGGCTTTCTTCTTATTTAATAAAAGCATTCTCAATTGGATCATGACAATATTGAACAACTATGAGTTGACCAAAAATATGAATCATATAATTTTTATGGGTGAATTAGAAGGTACATAATGTATAACTCAAAATTTTTAACAAAAATACATACTATGAAATGAAAACCCATCTTCATACTCAGTTTTGTTTTCTTTTGCATTTATTTAAAAAAAAACTTTGAGGAAATGTTTGTTTACATTGTTGATTGTATTTTGGAAGGATTCTCCCCCTTTGAGTGTTGTTACCCTAGAGCTCCCACCACCAAAGCACCCACATTCCACCACCATCATCCACTGTGCTCTTTCCCCACCTTCTGCTTAGGCCTCTCTCTTCTTTATCTGCTCTGGCTGCCTCAGTGTATAGTCAGATATTAAGAGTTAGTTTTTTGAGATTGTCTTTATCTGACCCTCTCTCTGGTTTCTCTATATTCCACATATGACACCCTCTCTTCTGACTGTTTTGCTTAGCATTAGGCCCTCCAACTCCATTCATGTGGCAGCAAATGGCATGGGTATGTCCTTTTTAATAGTTGAGTAGTATTCCATTTGGTATATATACCACTCTTATTGACTCATTTGTCTGTTTATGTACACCCCCTTTTAAAGGAAAAGTACACACACTTTTGAATTTCTGGTCATATCAAGACAATATAAAAGAAGTCACTCATGTGGAAAAATAATCTTTGATAGTAACATTAATCACATACCAAGATTAAATACCTATAAGGAAATAATAAGATGTTCTACCTTCTAAACTAGTCCTCACAGATTAATCTTTCCACAAAACTTATATATTATTACACAGTCTAAGCATAAGTACTACTTTATCAAGGCTGATAGCTTAGAAATAATTCATAATTTGGTGATGGTTCAGAATACAGATTGTTAAAAATTAAAAATTATAAACATTCTTTAGAAATTTTAGAAAACCCTATTTAAGAATGACTTTCAGGAGAGGAAAATGTTTTTCTGAGTTGGTAGCTTGTATTCCTTATCAGCACACAGACACCTACTTAGCACCCTATCCAGGTCTATTTCCTGTGTAGTAACCAGACACCTATTACACCAGCTCTTCCTTCATAATCACTCAAGGTGCATTAGCACTGAATAAATGAGGATGCTGAGGAGAAACCAGTGCTGTGGGTCACCTGGTCAGCATGTGGTGGAGCTGGAATTTGAACTCAAGACAGCCTGACTTCAAAATTCATTTCTTTTCCAACAGACCATATAGACTTCTTCAATAGAGACCTGTTTATGTATCAACAACCATTTTGTTTTTCTCCAAGTGGTTGGCAATTTATGAACTAAATTAACTAGTACTTCTATGGAAATGAGTTAGTCAGATTACAGTGGGAAAAACACCTGGCATTATCATTTTTTTCCTCTTTTGTTCCTGATATAGTCCTTATCTTCTTTGAAAAGAGTTTACTCCATGATTTAGCCTTTTTGTTCATTGCTTTACCTCTAGCTCCTAAAATAGGGTGCGGTTTAACTTGGAGTTTAATGAGTACATAGTATATGAATGAATAAAAGTATTCATGAGAACATGCACAAATTTTTCTCTTTATTAGTTATGTATTTCTTTTTAAACTTAAAATTTTTTTCTTACACTGTTTTAGTCCCCCTAATTCTCCTGCCACATATTACCCAGGACCTGTCAGCAGTTATGTATTTCTTACCAAATCTGTCTTCTCTGCTTTTGTGCAATATTGCCTATTGTTACAGTTTAAACTCATTCAATCAAAGCTATTTATTGATCACCTAATATGTGCCAGATATTGGTCTAAGCAATGTGACAACAACTGGGAACAAAACAGACAAAAATTCCACATGCAGTGGATAGTCTGGAGAATGAAGCAGACAAGATTGTAATGTAGTACGTTAGATGGGCATTTGTAATTTGAAAATAAAACTTCTTGTGAAGAGAAATCTGCAAAAGAAGTTGCAGTTTTAAGCAGAGCAGTTGAGCAAGGGGACAGTTGAGTGGAGAGGTGAGGAAGAAAGAAATGTGTACCTTGCAGAAAGTTGTTCTGGCAACAGGAACTGCTTGCCTCCAAGAATGCATTTTCAGAGTGCAATGCGGTGAGTGAATGAGAACAGGAAATGGGACCAGACATGGACAGGAGGATCAGCATGGAGAGGCCATTGAACGAGTGCTGACTTTTATTCTTAGAGATACTGAGCTATGAAGCTGAAGTGGGATAGGGTATGATTTTCACTTTTAAGTAGGCTCATTATTTCTCAATTCGGTTGCTAGTGGCATTTGGTTAGTAAACAACTCCTCTTTGTCCTGAGCATGAACTACTCTGGGTTAGGCAACTCCATTTTCTTCTGCATGAAGTGCATAGCAGGCCATATAGCATCTCTAAATTCTGCCCACTAAGCCAGTACTAATGACCAGTGTTCTGACAGTCATAAATATCCCCATTCATTTCCAGAGCTGATGGTAGGTGCAAGGATAGAATCTATTCTAATACACTGTTGTCTTGAACCACAGTGGTAGAAGTGAACTTGGAATATCTAGTTATTTTTGCAGAAAAGACTTGCCAATGAATTGGATATGAGTGTGAGTGAAAGTCAGAAGTCAAGGAAGACTTTCATATATTTGGAAAGATCAAATAGATGGATGAATTTTCCATTCACTAAAAGTGTAAACTGACTGTGGGTAGACCAGATCTGATAAAGGTAGCGGTGTTTGGCCAGGAGACATTAAGAATAAAAAAGACTTTAAAAAGCAGATATATGTGAGTCTATCTCTATATATGCATATATATTCATATATACCCATATATATTAGAATATATATCCATATATATTACAAGGACATTACAAAACTAGGCATGGGACACAAATTCAGAAATTGCAGATTTTGTTGAGTGCATTCTATGAAGGGTAAGACTAACAGAAATAAGCGTTAAATAAATAAATTATTACTGATAACTAACAATAGTCTGTAGCTATCCCAGGCAATTAGATTATGCCAGGAAAAGTTTTGTCTTCTTTTTTAAGTACGCAAAGCAATGAATCTAATTGTGGGGTTCAGACAGTAAGTGGTGTACAAGTGGGCCGGCTTTTAGTGCATTTAAAATGCCACCAGGCCCATATTGCTTGGAGCAGGCAGCCCACAGCAAGATTAGGCTCAGCATGAAGAAAACAGTAGGCAATACCACTGCCGGAGACCACCCTCTGATCAGGTACCAACGGTGTGGAGCCAACTGGTCAATACACACAACCTTTTCTACATTCAAGGGCACAGGAAGTATTTCAGAGGAAAAGCTGCAATCATTTTCATAATTTAGACATTATTAAACCTGGATAGCTTAGACAATATACAGACCTTTTATGAGTCATAATTGCACGAACAGAACAAATGATCAGAATGAATGTGATCAACTGACAGGCAGAAACACTCATTGAGAGCTGTGAGGAGAAAGGCTCCAATGGCATCATTACTGGAAGCATTTCCCCTGAGATAACATTCTGCCTACTCAGGAGAGTAGAAAACCTGCCCTTAGTAGTAATGGTCACCATGTGTACATGAAGTTTCCCCTTACTTGATGAATAGCCATGCTCACATAGTTAGAAAACTTCTATTCACTTGGGATTTATGTCACGGTGTGAACATTCTATCTGAATATTTTCTATTAAAATTCCTTGTGAGTACACACAGATAAAGCATGTACATCCCAAAAGAAACTCAGGCACATGCATGCACACAGGAACGCACTCTGTTTTCCCTAGCTTGTGACATCAGTCCCCAGACTGACTTGTCAGATACTCTCTTTCTCTCTGTGACATTACGCAAGAGGGCTTGACTGCAAGTTTTCAGCCTAGTTGCCAGCCTGGCCACCAGTAAGCTCACAGTTCATGCAAAAGGTGGCCATTTGAACTGAAGTGGGAAGGAATGAGACTGAGAAGTGCCAGTGACAGACTGGTGATCTGCAGCTCCACATTGCTGTTTCACTGGAAGGACAGAGCATGTCATAATGAATTACCATTAATTTGAGCCAGCAGTCCTGTTCATTGGAGCCCAGCAACCCAGGATAACAAACAGTGCCTGCGATCATCTAATGAGGGGACAAGGCAGCCTCAGTAGTGCCGCTTCACTCAATTAGTGGACAAGGCTTTTAATGCTGCTCTGCACAACTAAAGCAATTTTGATTACTTAGGGCTAAGTCTCCATTTAGAATGCTTCAGAAGCCAAAACAGTGTTTTTTATTTTTTAATATAATTTATTTTGAGAGTATTTGAATGGTAACAAGCTATTTGAAAGCCAATCACATTATTTCCTATTTCTCCCTAAGTAATATTGAAATATATTTTTTAAAAGTTCAAATGATAGAATTTACTCTAGCAAATGAAATGTAAATAAGATAGCAAATGATTAAGGATATGCTGAGGGTCTGTGTGGATGTGAGCGTGTGTGTGCAGGCACTATGTGGGTCTCTGTGCCAGAATTACAGTTGGTGAATATCATTTCATCAGCCAACATTATCAGGAGGGTTGCATATTTAATCTATATATCCACATTTTTAAAAAAAGTTCCAGATCTTGCCTTCTTTGGCTGGGAATACTTATATTTCATAGCTTTTGGTAGGGGGGCTGACGTTTCCACTCTATTATTTTTGTCACTGTGTCACAGCATGTTGGAAAGCATGGGTGGGTGCAGTGATACCATGTTCTGTCATTTTGTGATCACTGACTTAACCCCATAATTAAAACCTTATCCTAATGAAAGCTGGACAAGCATAGTCAATTCTTTTGCTTAGGACTTACACGTCTTCCTATTGGTCATCACACTAGTGATCCTCCAGCTTTCCATCTATGCAGGGAATTTAAGACTCAGACCACTTGCACCAGGTGAAATTCAATAACATTTAATGAGATTCTTGGGTTAAAGGTGTTCTTCAAGTGCTAGACACACAGTAGGTGCAGATAAAATTTTATTAACACAAATTCTAAACAGCTAAAGATAGCTCACACCTACTTCCTGTGCTTTCCTCAGGTACATAGTCTTACTTTCTCCTTACCCATCCCCAAATAGGGAGGTTTGGCTAAAAATAATTTAAAAATTCCATTGTCTAAAGTAGGTCCAGTACAAACCAAGTTTTAACTGACATACACGTTTTATAAAAGAGCTATAAAATATATTGAATTAGAGTCATCCAGTGAAGAAACTAAGAGTTTAAAACTATTGAATTCTTTGGGTTATTCATTAGTCAAATAAATTATAAATTCTGAGCCCTTTCTTTTTTTCCCCTATAGTCATGTTTCATCTTCTAAAGTAATTCTGATAATTATTACTTTCTTGTCTCTCAAAGGTATAACTTCAAAAGCTTGCTCCATTCTCAGGGAAAGGGTCACACTAATAAAAATGGTTCACTGTTGACATAAATAAAAATTTGATATAAATCAATATGACTAAGGAAGCAAGCAATATTTCCTACAACATGTTGTATTTTAATAATGATAATGAGAGCCCTGACAAGGAGAACGCACAGACTCCAAATCCCTTTCTCCCAGAATACCTAATATGAAATCACAACATTGACTCAAAATTATTTCAAAGTAGAGAAAACTACTCATAGTCTTATTTGTTGTCCTCTCTTGTGAAAGCAGTAGCATGAGAAAAGGAGAAAGGACTCGTGTTGGTTGTAGGAGCTAAAGAAAAATAAGACTTAAGGAATAAATGGAATGGGAACATACCAGTAATACATGCAATTTCATAGGAATATCAATCTCTGGAGGACTCTTCCCCTCACCCTACCCTACTTCCCACCCCCATGTTCTTCAGTAAAGCTAGGAAAGAAAAATCACAGGCACTTTTCCCATCCTATTAGATCAAATTTTGTTTTCTGAATATATAATATTTGCATGTCAAAACCATATATAAGTGTGATTATGAGAAGAAACCCATCCCTATCCCTTCTATTACTTTCCATTAACTCTGGCTTATCTTTCCTGTATTTCTTCTTGCAAAAATAAAAACATCTGTATCTATTCTTATTTGTCCTTATTTCTTATACTAAATATACTCTTTGAAGTTTTTTTTTTAATTTCACCTAAATCATATTCCAGAAAAGCCTCAAAATTAGTGCCGAAGATCTTCCTCACTTGCTTTTACAAACACATAGCATTCTTCATAATACAAACTTAATTGCCTCAACAGGTCTTTTGTAGATGGGTATATAGGCTATTGCCAATATTTTACAATTGCAAATAACATAATTAATAACCTCTGTGAGGATTCTTTTAAATCCTCACTTAATTCTTAGAAAACTAACTGGTGGGTAAGGAGAATGCCGTAGTCTTCCTGAGTTAGTATCAGTGCTTACACATTTCTGATACAGGAGAGGAGTATGACAAGGAAGCCTGGATTACTTTTGTTGCCTTCGGTAGATTCAGATTTATTCCAAGTCTTGAATATGTAATTTCTGGTCTATGTAAAGACCAGAAAAATTGTCCTGTGTGTAGGTATCTTAACTTTCCTTAAATTCATGAGGCTTGAATAGTGCTTGACTGAATGAATGCATAAATGAATCCAAGGGTCAAACAGAAGTCTGACACCAAAGCCAGGGAGCACTTTCCAGGAATGATAAGCCTGAGTTCTGGAGGTAGTTGGGTACTTAGCAATAGCTTTTGTCCATTCTTCCAATAATGAGGTAGCCTGTTGACAAACCAAGACCACTATAGCTGTGGTCCCGATATAACCATTGAACATGAACGTAAATTTATGACAATTTCACTATGGGTCTAATGACATATTTCCTGCTGCTTCAGGCATGACAGGAATGATGACCAGTGAAGTTAACAATAAGCCCAGAGAAAATCACCAGTTCCAGGAGGGTGGACTCCAGGAACACTCCAGTGCCTCTGAGATGCCCCACGCTGGCTGATGGGCCAGGGGTTCTCACTGGCAAGAGGGAAGAGGAGAGAAGGGGGGTGGTTGTGCTACTGTCTACCCAAAACAGAAGTCTGAGAAATCCCTGAGTGATCCTAAGGGGGAAGGTAAAGTTGACCTTTCCTACAACTATCATTGATTCCTCTGGCCCTTGGCATCAAATGAAATATGACTGATATTCGGGCAAAAGTTCAGGGACTCTAATAAAGAATATGAAATTGGTTAATGCTTTGGCATCAAGATTTGATTGATTTTTTAGCATCAGGTTTTTATTCACTTGCATCATTTTTAATCCAAATATCTGATTCCCCTGTTGTCCTTTAGGGAGAAAAAAACCCTGGGGTGCAGATGGCCCTCTAAGCAGCAAAATCATTGCTAATCTAAGGATCTTGTATCATCATCTCATTATCACATGCAGGGCATTAATCGAAGCACCTCATTTAAGGTGGAAAAGAGCTTTGCAAAAGGAAGATGATTCAGCAGAGTATCTTCTGATGAGTATTGTCATCTCCAATCCTGCTTAGAAGGAGTTGGTGTGGAACTAATTATATCAGCACTTATGAAGTGTCTTTATCAATAAGTCCCATTTTTCAAAGTTTCAGAACCACAATCTTATCTAACATTTTCCACTCTCATTTTTGTCTGAAATGGTTCTCTCAAATAGTAATATGTACACATACTAAACTTATGCCATTTTTCAAAGGCATCCCAAAGAGAAAAGGTATGGACGGGTGTGGAGTTTTGGGGAACCCCTGACAAAGGGGAAAAGTGCTGTCCTTCTCCCTGGGAGTATGGGGACCTCAGAGGAAGCACTCCATCTCCCACTGGTAGGTTTCTGCTTGCAACCCTCTGAGAAGCCACAGAAAACCACGATGTTTGCATTCCCACCAATCCAGGGATAAGGCATTTTCCTCATACAGACACAAAACATACAGTATATGAATGTTTAATGGAGGCTAAAACTGGGAGAGGAACAGAAAACAAGAACAGAGCAGGTTAAAAAAATATCTGGTTTCTCTCTATCAAAATACTAATTAAAATTCATGTTCATGGGGATGATTATACATATGTTTTTGAACTAAAAGTCTAACCTGGCACTATTTTTTGGCCTTATTTTTGTGACAACATTTTTGTCCATATGGCATGAAGTGAATCATTTTACATCTTTTTTTAAGCTCTATGTGTTTTTCTTGTTGTCTATTCCCTCTTCTCCCACCACACACACACTGGCAGCCGCTACCCAGTTACCAAATGCCAACTCAACCCTGCAAGCTGGCTGCCTGAAACTATACAGTGCTGGCATTTTCCTTTCTTTGCAGAAATATCCTCTCTCAATACCTGTCTCTTTTTCTCTCTCTCCACACCACACACATAAGCGTGCGTACGTGCATGCACACACATGCGCGTGCGTGCACACACATACACACACACACACACACACACACACACACACCACTGAAGCACCCTGAATATTTCTCCTACATTTCTGTGATCATCTTTCGGTTCCTGGGGCTTCCGCATAGCTCCAGTACAGGGAGCTCTGACTGTTGGTTGTGGAATGCAACACTGACTTATTTTGTGCCTCTCACATCTCCCTGGCCTTTCATGTCTATTGGCACTATAACAATTAGTGGCTCACTTAAGAACTGCTAAAAATTAATGGTCAATCAAGCCCATGTAATTAGTTTAATACTAGCACAGGGCAATGACCATGATTGTCCAGTGGTTTCCTCTTCTCTCTTTTTTTTTAAGCATCATCATCATCATCATCATAATCATCATCATCACCATCATCCATGCCCCTGCTTTGTCAGATAAAAGAAGGTTCCTTGTCTTCAGCACAGCCACCCTGCCTGCCCCCTGGGTCCTGGATACACACGTTCTGTACACGTGCTGCCTCCACTAGCATCAGGCACTGCTGAGTTTGGGTAGAAGGGCAGCAACTCCACCTAACAAATGTAACTTTAACAACAGTAAAACAACCTAATAGCTTAGCATGCCAGGGGGCTAATGTGGCGGGCCATTTACTGCTGCACTAAATAGCCCCGGTTTGATTCTCATTGCCAAGTGTCGAACTGAGAATTGTAAGGCAGGAGTAGCTCCTAATTCATTAGATAAAGGGGGTCATTGCTCATAGGGCTGGGGAAACTAGAGAAGGATAAGGAATCAAAAGGAGGCTCTCCCCTTTCAAATTCCACCAAAACCCAGGGTCACCTATGAGCCAGGACAGCAGCTGACCCATGAGAGAGAGCTCGATTCCTTGGCAACTCATTGGCTTCTTTCTACCTTGGCCCAGGTTAGTTTTATTTTGCCATGTTCCGCTAGCAGAGAGGATAGATGGGAAAGACATTCTAATACTGATGCAACTATTTATTATTTGTAAATCACTTTGACGTACTTGGAACACAAGCCACAGCTCGGGAACAAAGTAGGAGTCAGCCTTGGCTGTAAAATGAGCTGCCACTGCGCTGCCCCTGCCAGCTATTCTACCTCCTGTGCCCTGAAAATGTGACCATGGACAGTTGTGACCTAGCTAATGGGCTGGGCAGGAAAGAGAGGGCTAGCAATAAAAGGAAGAACAAAATTCTTGTTAGCATTGCTATATCTCAAAATATGGTCTGTCTTCTTTTAGTCCTTTTTGTTTTTCTTCCAGGCACTTATAGAGTTCTAAGTTCAAACTGCCCTGGGCAGTCATGGTACAATTATATGGACAAAATAAACCCCGTATCTTATTTTTTTCTTTTTTTCCTAATAACAAAGAAAAAAAGAAATAAAAAATTTCAAATTGTGATCTCTAAAATGGGACATCTTTATTTCCCGAACATTAGCCCTAAAACAACTGATTTCTCTAATTCCTGCCATCACTCAGATTGGCCTTGAATTACCTCCCAATAGGCCTCCCATGTGCTTCCAGATGAGAGTGTGTAATGGGGGATCTGTTAATTAACTAGAAGCAAAGTTGCACGGTGGGGATCAAACACTGGATACGTCCTAAAACTCCCACAGAGAAGATGAAATGCAGCGCAAACTTTAAAGACTTCCCGTCATTAGCTGAGACCTTGCTGCTCCTGGCCCAGACCCCCCCTATTTCAGAGAACAATGAGGACAATGATGGCAGAAATGAAATAGTACAGCCGGGGACAAAGGAACTAGCTATTTACCAGGAGAAAAAAAGAAAGAAGGGTGGGAGAGTAAGGGGACAACTTTCTATTTCTGTGGCTCCTGTCTACTTTTAATTAATTTATGACTAACTAGGAACCGCAGAGCAAACACACCCAAACCCAGTGTACCAAGGCACATTGCTCGGATGTGGGACATCTACTGTTTACTCCCAGGAAAAATGCAACTGGCGAGAGAGAGGGATGTTATGCTAAGGCGAGCAAACAGGATAGAATGAATGAAAATGGACCAATTGTTGCATTGAGTTTTCAATCAGGATCAGGATTCAAACAGAAAGATGATTAAAAACAAAGGATGTACAGAAAACAAAGCCAGACTGTCCCATGAGTGACACATCCACTGAGATCACGTCTCCATCACTGTCAGAGAGAGAGGCATTGAGCCTTGAAACTGAGCTCAAATTTTGCAGTTTGCAGGGATGTCAGGGTAATTCCTCTATAAATATGCATACATATTATATCAATAGCCAAAGTACATAGTCATGCTATTGACCTATTGTTCTTCCCTATGTCTTAACAAGATATATAGAGAAAACATTACACTGGAAAACAAGTGAATACCCAAGTCACAAAACCTGATTTCTGAAGGGCCGCATATTCATTTTGCATTCCATGTTTTTGCAGAATTCAACTCAGGGACTTCTCCACATATTTCAGCACCCACAAGCTGCACAGAGAGGGAGCCCTAGCTCTTGCTGCTTCATGCTGGTGTGCTCGCTTTGAGATGGACCAGAGGATGACAAGCCATTCTTTAGAGGGATTTATGGTTCTACATCCCTTCTTTAAATTTCAGCTGAAATGGCCATACTGAACTGTTTTCTTTTTAAAAATCGGTGACAAAGCTTTCTTTTCTGTTTTCAAGTCACATGTTTAAAACAATCAGTGGTGACTCTACAAATGGATGAAACAAGAAAATCCCCCCGGATTATGTTTCAGGACTGCTTTCCTTACTTCTCACTTATTTAATATGAAGGGTTTAAATTTAATAAGCTGAACCACAGACTCAACTCTAGGAGGAAAATTCTTAAGCACATAGTTCAGCCAACTGAAAATACAACATAATCAAAAGGGAGAGTGGGTTAGCGGTTTGCCATTAGCTCCTTTTGTATAGTCTAACCAGAAAACAAAATTCCACTTTTGAAGTGAGAATCCTATCTAGTGTTTCCATACATAAACCCACAGGTAAGGGGCTTCCAGGTACATTTTATGATTAATATGACGGCGCCATTTACTATCGATGATAAGGCAAAACAGCAGAAGAGCATGAAAGACTGGAAAGAAAGGGTCTGAAGTTATATTTCTGACATCCAAAACCAATTCTCTGTCTTGAGAAGCATTGTTTAATCTCCATGGTCTCAGTTTCCATGGAGATAATAATTCTCCTGATTACTCCATAGGGTTGTTTTAAGTGCCAAGTGATATAACATATGTCAAAGTATTGAAGGAATCATCAATTTACTTTCAATCTGACTGCCCTTTATTGTTCCTAAAACAGTACTGAGTCCGGAAGACAAGGATCTCAGATAACCATTTCCTTTGGATTTCATTATTCTCTTTAAACTTTCTGAACAAGTTTTGAAATCAACCTAGGGAGAACCACTTTCTTTAACCTAGACTTCATCCTGCCTTCATTCATCATGTCTGATAATTTTTCTACTTAATAAGATATCATACAAACAATGTTATAGTACTTTTTCCAAAGGTAATTAATTTCCCCTTCATTCAACAATTCTTATCTCCATACAATAGCTTGCCTATATAATGTTTTCTAAAATCCTTAGTATCTTTTTCTAATCTTTCTGGCTTAAGACAATTTGGGGGTAATTTCAGAAATGTCCTTGACATTTAACAAGAATTCTACAGGTAATATAAAAAGTCTTTAACAACTAACAATAAGACAGGGCCACACATGACGATGTAAACATATAAAGTGAAATCGATTGTTTAATATCTTCAGGAAAATGTAACCAAAAATTTTTTAAAAATGTGTCTATTCCTGAAAAAACGAAAACATGATTATGAAGATTATAACTGCTAGAGATGTTCCCTAGGACAGGGAATCAGCAAAATATTGCTAATCACTTGATAAGAGGGAACCTCTTAATTTAATTAACTTTTCTGTTGGCTGGCAATATTATATGACTTTAGCATTCTAAGCAATATATTTAAGAAGTAGTTAGATAGCACTGTCTGGCATTCTGTTTGACCTACATGGTATTAACAATTTCTAAAGTATTTTCCATATTTAGAAATTGAGAGAATTCATATTTCTGACACCTTTTGCAAACTTGGAAGATCTGGCAAAGCTAAGCCATCCTTCCACATGGCAGCAATCTCCTGGTACTAAGTGGAAGCTGCCCATGTGACAGACACAAACTCTTGGGCTCATCCCAGTCCTCACCAGTTCTGTCTGACCCTTGTAGGCTGTTGAATTTCTGACACTTCAGATTTTAGAGCAGTCTTTCCGGGTTTGGAGGAGCAAAATATTCAGAAACTGTTTCCCTGGGAATAGATTTTATAGCTGTTCCTCTTATGCCTAGCATTACTGAGAGGTTAAAAAAAAATGCAAAAGTTAATAGAAAAATACAAGATAATAGTCTCTCAAAGAAATGAGAAAATTAATACTGTTTAAAATAAGAACAAAGAAAATGAAATAAGAAAAAGGTTTCATAGATCTACTAACTACGTGTATATGTACTACAATGAAAACAAAATACACTGAGAAATTATACTCAAAAAATAAAAAATGATAAAATAGAAAAAATACACAATTATGAAGACAAAAATATGAAGGAGAATTAATATACAAAAGCATACCCCCCAAGGGAGATTAGGATCATAAAATAAAATTATGGTAACAGAATGCAAGTAGAAAAATCCAGAACTAGGGGATCAAAGAATTATTGTGAAAATGAGTAAAGGGAAAATGTTAGATGCAACACTGAATACAAATGTGACATTCCGTTGCATAAATAAACTTCAGTCTGAGGAAGCTGATCAGGTAACAATAAACCTGGGCTTTCTGGAAGGGACTACATAGCTGGTGAGATTTAAGAGTTCTCTGAATTTAAAACATTGAAAATATGAATGCAATAGACAGAACTGTCAGCTGTGCTATTTGATCCCTCTGGGTATGATGGAGCCAGCACGAAGAAGGCCTATATGCATACTTGGCGTTAAATAATCAGATAGATGTTTAAAATAGATCCCTAGAAAGAATAAGCTGGAGAACAGACAGCTTTTTCAGTATGTTCAATTACAAACACATCAAAAAACTGCAGCTCATGTTATGATTTTTATTTAGGAAAATATATTCAAAGGATAAAGGAAAGGTACAATGCACACTCCAAATTATTGAAAAAACTCTTTAGGGAAATTTTCTTTGTTTCATGGGCTCTCAATCCATTGCCAGTTTTGGCTGTCCAAATCTAAACATGGATTCTCAGCCCAACTTCCTATTTGCTAGACTGTTTCAGCTTATGGTCCTGTAATGTGCACTGGAGAAATTGAGTATTACTTTAACATCAGTTTGAGGGGCCATGTCAGAGGACCTGTCAAAGTTGTCGAGATAATCAGTCAAGTAATTAAAAAAATGATATTCAGTAATTTATTTTTCCACCATCAGAGGAATATAAAGGATTTCTTTTACCTAAATTTCTGATATTTGCTAAGTGAGGCATTGTAATTTAAAAAGAATCCCAGTCACTAGAATCTAGGTCCTTTTAAAGTACATATTTTTCTGTCACCTGACAGACTGCTAAAGATAAACTTTTTGATGGCTTTTATTCATATAAGGAGTATCACAAATACAATTTGAGGAATTTTCAAGGTTTATCCAGTTGTTAAATACTACTTCAGTTTTTCCCAGCAGGTGTAGATTTGGCCTCTGAAGAGACTTTAGGGCAAGTTTGGAGACAATTCTATCTGCCAAAAGTGGAGGGGGAAAGGGAGAGGGGGTTGGGGGATGCTACTGGCATCTAGTGGATGGAAATCAAGATTGCTGTTAAATATCCTAAGTGCACAAATCACTTCTTCCCCCAGACCCAAAACATCTCCACAAAATTCCATCTGGTTCAAAATGTCAACAGTGCCAAGGAAGAAGAAACCTTGTACTCCATGAAACCTTGTCAGTTTACTAGGACTGAGGACACCCTCCAATTTTTATGTTTCATTGTGTGGTCTCCTCCTCTGACCTGTCTTACTCCAGGATATTTTCAGGATGGCCCTGCATCTTTCACATTTATTACATTATTTTCGTGTGGGTTTGGGAAACATTTTTTTAAAGTTTATTACAGTCTTGTCTATGAAAAAAGACTTTAAAGAGTCATTTTATATGTAAACTTTGAAAGCTCAGAGGCACAGATTAACAAAATAATATAATTTTTCTAACCTTAATTTTGGTTCATACTTATTCTAATTATTTTTGGTTCATAACTATTCTAGAAATCACCAGATTTCAACCATGAAAGTATTGTTGTGTTTTATTCAAAGCTAAAGGGCCAATAAACAAATGAAAACTAGAGAAAATAAAAACAGCAGATTCCCTGTATTAATTTTATCTCTCCTAACACAAAAATCATATTATCTTGGAAAAAGCTGAACTAAAGATTACATTCTACCCAGAGTGGCAGGATTATTGTAACCAAATGGACCTTGAGAACAAGAAGAGGAAAAGAGAATGTTTATCTTTATCATATGTGTTTAGTTTTTCATATATTTAATTATAACTTAAGACTTAGGGTGGTACTTTCATATGCTAATGACACATAATTTTCATTTCTATATAAGTATCCATATTAGTCAAATTTAACTGTTTAAGGTATTCAAGAGTAAAACAGTGAATTTTAAAGATAAAGTCACTTATAATCATGATTTCTGGTAATTAGGCAAAAGTTATGAAACAGAAAGGAAGAGATGATTGTATCCACCCTGAAAGAAATGAAGAAATTAGAGTCAGGTGATGGGACAGATGAGGGGCGGCACTCTGCCCACCTACGTCCATAGCTCTAAGAAGTGTTGCTTGTTGCGCTAACCCAATACAGTAACTGATGACAAAATCCAAAAGAGTTAGCACCTGTAAATTTGAAAATAGTTAGGATGAAATTTAGAATTTCCACGGGGAAAGCTTTTAAAAACTCTAGCTCATTGCAAGCTAGCAGGGAAGAAGCTGGGCAAGGATCACAGAGAGTTGTTAGGTCTCACAGCACCAGCCACCACCTGAGTTTGTCTTGGCTTGAACTACAGACATGTGTTGCCTGGTTTCCATACCTTCTGACTGGAGGCTGTGAAGAACAGAGGTAGAGAAAAGGGGAGAGACCTAGGCAAGGTGGTAGAGTTGAGGAAGTTTGCAGCACAGTTGACCAGCATAAGTGGACAAGATTGATTTCTGATTTGGAAGTTTTCAGTCTCTAACCATGGGGATACTAGCTTGTATTTTGTCATTATTCAAGTAGAGTGCTATGAGGGCAGAAAAGCAAAATAAACACATTGCAGAGTTCAGTGAAAGGTGAATTTCAGTCCCAATTAGGTCAGTATCTACAACTCGAAAAAACCCAATACAGTTCTGAAATGCTTCATTGTTTTCTAGAATCTCAACGCAGGACATCCCTTGAGAAAAGGCACCCACTTGAAGGTAGGGTTGCTGAATGACTTTGGGAGTAGGGTAGGGGTGGGGAAGGGGTGTCCACGAGCTTTTCTGAAGCAGAATCCCCAGTGCTACCCTGGGTCCTGTTATGTGAGATTTGGAACACAATGAAACTCCAATATTCTACAGTTAAAACCAAAAATCTAGGCTACCATGATGCAGCATCAAATCAATTGATTAACTGAACTTTTACTGGTTAATAATAGTTACCAATAAAGCAAGTTTGATTCATGAATGTAGCATATTGATTTCTAATTCTGCATTACAGATTCTAACAATTAGAGATCAAAGTTTATTTTATTATTTCCTTTGAATTAACTTAAAACTTGAATAACTTAAAACTCCATGCTTGAAAATCTAGCTTAGATGTTACTTTTCAACAAGTCAAGTAACAGTTAAGGGAAATTGTTTTTTGTTGTTTGTTTAAAGAGACTAGGCAAGCACCACCATGTCTGGCTATTTTTTTGAGTCTAGGTCTCACTATGTTGCCCGGGATAGTCTTGAACCTGAGTGGTCCCTGGGCTCAGCCTCCCAGCACTGAAATTAAAGGCACATGTCACAACACCTTGCAAGGGAAATTGTTAACTATTTGAAATAATCAAGTTGTACTCTTTGAAATATAAGTAATATACTTAAAACTCATTTACATCTCACTGACTTACTAGTTCCACATATAAAATCATTTAGCATTAACCTTTCCAGACATTTCCAGTAAATATGCTATAGCATCAAGCATTAATGATCATTTACAGAACACAGCTATAAAGTGATGTTTTAAGTAAATTAATTTTTTTTCATAATTGATTAGAAGATTTGCTTCAGATTCTTATGGTGACCAGAAGATATCAAAAAATAAGAGCACTCTATTTCTCAGGGTAATGGAGTCAATGCAGGTCTCTGTTTTTAAAGGAAACATGGAACAATCCTACATGTTTAAGATGAAGGAAGAAAATTTGCTCTCCTTTCTCTCCTTCCCTCTTGCCCTTCTACCATTACCCTTCTGTCAGGATAGTGCAACCACAGATATACAGGCTTGTACTGAAACTGGGTCTCCTCCCCCACCGATGGAGATGGTGACAGTTAAAAACTGGCTGAGGAAGCAGCTGAAGGGGAGGATTTGGACAAGAAGCAGAATCACTTACCATGTGAAGCCCCTAGAGAAGGATGCATGCGTGGAGCCAGAGAAAAGAGAATTGCAGGCGGGTAAAGAGTAGCCCAAGTGACCAGGCTGGGCAGAAGGCCCCTGGAAGAGTGAGCTGGTGGTGGTAAGAAGTCATGGTGGCCAGTGGAAGAGTGGCCAGTGTGGAGAATGTGACGCCGCAGCAAGGTGGCCTGGAAAGTTGGTACCTGGCAATGGCCAGGAATTTGGAAAGCTGATTTGCATATCAGCAACCGTGGAAGAAGTTTGAAGTACCTTGAAGAAGCAGAGCAACTTGGGATACTAGGGAGAGAATAAAAGAGAAGATGCCAGAAATAGACTTGACTTTGCAGAGTGCCAATCTCTGAGGTTTGTAGGGGCAAAGGGGTACCATCTTGGGCTGTGTCTTTGGGACCTTTGGGACTGAGAATGGTGACTGGCGTAAGATAACTGCCATTGTGGCTTTAAGGACTTTTTGTTTTCCCTGTTGAACTCCCCTGTTAATAAAATCCCGTGTTAAACTGCATTTTGAGTGGCAACAGCTATGGACCTGGGCTCATAAGTTGGAGTCTTTTGCCCCTTATTTTGACCCGATTTCAGTACCACTGAGGACAGTGTTGTTTTGGGAAAGAGAAACAGCAGGGGTAGGGAAAAGAATGCCTAGCACAGACTCTAGGCCTCCCTGATCCTCCTTTGATGGCCAGGAGTGCCCCTGCTGGACCAAGTAGCAAGGCGAGGGGCACTGTGTGGGCAACCTCAGCTGGAGAGCAATGAAGCCACCGGTGGTCCAGAGTTTCAAGAGGGAAGGCAAGTGGAGGCTACTTTTCAGTTAGATTTCTTCTAGGATAAGAGAATTCAGGGCAGTAAATAGCCACGACAACAACACAAGAACTAAAGAGAAAAAAGCACGAAGTTTGTGGAAGGAGGGGTGACAGATGAAGACTTTTTAAGAGTGAAACAAAGCATCCTTCCCTCCTACTATGAGTAGTAGGAAGACAGAGGGAGTGAGGAAGAAGAAATCAAAGGACAGGAAAAAGAAGAGGGGAACACCAAAACAAAAGGTGCATCCAAAAGGAGCAAAACCCCTGCTGGACACTTCACACCACAATGGGCTACCTGAATCCCAGATCTGTCCTCTTATTTTACACATCTCACACCACCCTTACGCAGGACCTAGCATTGGGCACCACAATGTCCTAACTTCTCTTAGCCTGTGTAGTTCAAAGCAAGACTGAAGCAAGACTTCTGCCCAACAGGAACATTCCAGGTCAGAACAGGGAGACCTGGTCGCATATGAACTGCCTCTCCCCAATGTTACTTTCTCCCTTGAGTTGTTCATTAACATGTGGCCCAGATAGCTAAAAAAGTTTTGACAAATCAACAAATTTCTCTTTTACTAATAAGTCTCTGTTTAAAGATGAACTACACAGAAATATCAAGTTATGACCAGGAAGAGGGATAGAGGGAACCACCTCCAGCATTTTTGTAGTATCAGTATTCCATACTGCATACCAGCAGCTATGCGGAAGAGACTCCAAGCTGCCTAAATTGGGAAAGGGAGAACCCTCCCAATAACTGCTGCAGTCACAGTGAGACTGTTTATGAGCGATGACTGTAGGCCTGCTGAGGCAGTGCTCATTTAAACAAAAAAGAAATTTCAAATTCTTCTCTTTTTTTTCAAATTCAGTACTCCAGTTTCTTATTCATATTCAGTACTCAAGCTCAGTACTAATTTCAAATTCAGTGCTCAAGTTTCTTAAAGACCTAGAGATCAAATAGACTCAAATGTCACAAAAATATCACCTCGTCCTTGGAAAAAAATTCAGGATTCTTATTGTTGTGCCCAAAGTGCATATTCTGATTTCTCCCCAGAATTAATGTTGGCCTGGTGAGTCTCATTTTTATAGGACTGAAAACTAGAAATCACCAGCATGTGGGGAGAGAGCATTAAAGGGAGAGGTGTCTCCCTACAAGCACCACATGTGACTGGGTAACACTGTCTGGATTAGCAGTTTTACAACCTAACTAAGCCCTGGAGCTACAATTATCTGGTTGCATTAAACTGAAATCACCTGAAAAACTTCACGCAGAACAAGCCCTTGAAAACATGTAATCTGCCAGTTTACACTTAGAAGAGAAAGTGGAGTGCCGTGACTAAAGAAAAGAAAACAAAGTATTTTTACTAGGAAAATCTCATCTTAGAAGGAATAGATTGTCCCAAATAACTGAAGGCATTTCTGTAACTTGTTTTTATGCAATCTTTTCTTTACCTTTAATCTGAAAGGTGATTTCACCTGACTAGCCCCTTTCAAGTTAATACCCTAAGTATATGTGTTTGATGAGGGTAAAGAAGATATAAGGAATAAAACTGTGTTGCCACACAGAGACTACAAAGCCCCAGATATGAGGCCTTATGCTAATTTTAGCACAATGTATGTGTCTTTTTATATCCGTAAAGTGATGGCACTATATAAAAAGAACCTTCACTGGGACATGCACTGAGATCCTATATGCTGCCTGAACAGCCATTTTGAAAAATAAAAACTCCAAATAGTGTATGGACTCAGGTTAAACTGTCTCTAAAATTCCTTTTTGTTTGCCGGAAGTGTTTTTTTCCCTTCTCATTTGTGAAAAATAAGCAAATCATAAGCCTGAAATTAAAATTCTGATTTTTGTACAAGGTCACAGTTACTAAAAGGCAGTTCAGGGAAGCTGCTGGTAGCTCCAAATCAGAGGTCTCCCCACTCTGTACTGTAAACCTCACTTGCCCCCATTTGCTTCTTTTTCTTCATTTGTCGATGTTGAAAATTCATGGTGTCAGGTTTGAACATATCCTCTAAAATCATATTCTCCCCAAAGAGCAACCAGTTTTCTGTATGAAGATGCAGGATATTGAAATTTCACTATGCTGTATCTCAAAATCAAATGCCAAGATTTAAGATGATAAAATGATATCCTAAACATGTACAAGTATTGAAAGCCTTCATTTTACACGCTACTATTTTATTGGCCAAATTCCTATACAGGCAATACGTTAGCTACCCTTCCCACCCTCCAATGCAGTCAGTTGAAAACAAAACATCACTTTCAATCACAAGCTGATATCTAACGATATATCACAAGACTGGCAAGAGTGGCAGCTGAATTTCATTCCAGAACTCTTATCCTCATGACAGTAGAGGAAATTCACATGAAAAATGATGTGATTCCACAAAGTGGTTGCTACTAATAAACAACAGCTACGATGACTGTATAGCTTTTCATGCTTTTCCATGAAAATATGCAAAATCTGCTTTTCTATGAAAATATGCAATGTAATATTTTAACCCAAGATTTGGGTCCACAGATTTTTCTTAATAACAAGACTTAGAAACAATAGGTCATGGAATCTCTTTTCTATAGGTAGAGTTTTACTTGTGTAACAGTTGAGTGTGTGGTGCCACAAAATAGAAAGGCTGATTACATGTACTTCCCCCTCAAAAATTCATATGGAATTGAATATCCTTCAAATGAATTTTGAAGATAGTTTAACCTGAGTCCAATCACTACTTGGAGGGTTTTGTGGATTTTTTTGTTTTATTTTGTTTCGTATTTTAAATGGATGTTCAGGCAGCACATAGGAGTGAATTCCACCGACCCCTCACACCCCACCCCCAAGCAGCAGATAATACCTAAGCACACCTTACTGAAAATAATGTTCTTAGTCAGAATATCCCTTATTCATATGTAAGTCATATTATTTTCCATTTAAAAGCAAAGTATAATACAACTAAAACAAGATGTTGCTAGTTAAATGAATGTGGATTTGAAACCAGCTTCAAAATTATATAGAGGTGAGTAGATTTTAAATATATGAGTGGTTTTGCCTGATTAAATTACAGAAATGTTTTTGCTCCTGTTTTATGATTTCAAATTACCTTCAATGAGAATATAAAATGAAATATTTTTTTTTTCAAAACAAGACTAAAATTCATAACAACTTATAGCAATCACTCTGTTACTGGTCACGAAGATGGTGTGGGAGGGTGCCATATAAATCAGAACGAAGGCTCACAACCAGAGATGCTCAAAAATGAAACTCAATGATAATAAAATCTAGTTTTTATTTTTTGCTACTGCTGTGTAAGATGTGCTCTGTGGACCAAAACTTCATTCTAATTTGCAGCCTTCTGATGAGCAAAGTTATCTCTGAAGAAGACACTGGGAAAATTCTAACTCCAAGAGCTGCCATTCCAAAAGTATGCAGTGGAAAAAATAAGACCTAGAGCAGATCTGACAGGCAGCAGTCATCATTTGTAAGACCTCAGTATTCTGGATTGCTCCTCGACAGATGTTTTTAAAATATAGTAAGGAGAAAGGCTTGTGAAAATAATTTTTCACTATCCAATTCTATGAACCAAAAATCACTCATTATTGTCAAGATTGCAAATTCTTCTTTGGCCAATCAGCTGATCATCAAAATTTATTTTGTCTACTTTGTAAAGCTAAGTGGCAAACCTCAAAGACTTACTTGCACAGAAAAATAAATATCATAAAGATGGAAGAAGTATTAATAAAATATGAAAGGCTTAAACTGAACTAATTGATTTGGAGCTTTATATTCTGGTTAGGAGCTATTTTCTGATAGAAAAGTGGAAAAAGTGTTTAACCTGGTTATGGATATAAATACTGCATCGCTTCTAAATTTAATCAATTTTCTTGATGAAACTAATTTCTTGCCTGAAAGGTACTAAAATAATTTCGTTATAAAGAAGGTTTTGCTACAGTTCTGCTTTTTCCTTCACTGAAGCCAGCAGTTCAGCGTATGTCATGACATGTAAACTGTTTCTACAGAAGGGATTTTGTAAACACTGGAAGATGTGAAATAGACTAACATCAAAATTCTATTCGCAACTTTTTATACCAACTTGATCTTTATTTCCATGAACTATACAAATATAGATTGTTTTCCCTTCTAATATCATTCCATTCTATCCCAAATATGTATATACAGTAATAATCAAAGAAAAAAAATGAAAACTACAAGCAGAGATCATTTTTCTGTCCAATGGAAACAATTTTAGGAGTTCATAGCCAGTGTTAATAGCTGGGTAACGGAGAAGAAGGACAAGATCCTCAGATACACCTAGGAACAAAAAATGTGTGGGCTTTCTGAGGGCAGTAACTGGAAATTTTAAGTGAATATGATTTTAGTCCAGTGATTTCAGTTTCCATGATTTCCCTTATCTAAATAACCACATGAATTGAAAAATATTTACCTGTAACATTATTTGTCAAAATAAATAATGAAAATTACCCTAATAGTCATCAACAGGGTATTAAAATTATGATACAATTTTGAGGGGGGGAAAGGGATTTTTTATGCAGAACAAGAGGATACGAACAAATTTAATTTGATTATCTCTGGGAAAATGCAACTTGGAAGGTTTTATTCTCTCCTTTGTAAGTCCATGACTGTAAATATTTTCCTGTAAGGTTTTCTTTATAGCAAAAAAAAAAAAAAAAAAGCAACAAAAGTAAAGAAAGATATAAATGTGACTCTTTGAGATTGGAACTCTGGCTCATTCACTTGCATACTATAAAACATATTACTCTGAGACATACATGATTTATTGACAGCAAGTTATAAGGTTTTATCAACCCAAACTGTATTTCTGTATGTCCAACGTATAAATAACCAGTAATATAGCCTTTGTTTCACAGAATGTGTAATATTTCCTAGGTAAAATAATTTTTCTGAGTGTTATGAATATATAAATAATATTCCAGCTTAAGGTAATAATAGTAACTTCTATCTTAGATGTAATTCAATTGCCACCAAAATGTTAAAAGTTGAAAATGCTCAATAACAAGCATTTTAGTCATTCAAAGAAAAAAAAGAATTTACACTGAAGCTGTTATTCCAAATTTGAACTATACTATTTTTAACTTACTGAACATTTGTATAATTTGAATTTTCATTTTCTTATGAATGGTCGATCTTTTCGTACAACCAATCCATGTATTACTCTTTATGTATAGTTTGGATGTAAAATTGCAATAAAGCCATTCAAAAACCCTAAGTTACCTCACAGAACTGTAGTATTATAGAAAAAATTAACTGGCTAATCATTTATCAAAAGAGCAATAGGATTTTTCATTAACTATATATGTGGCTATTATGGACTTTTAAATTATAGCTGTAATCATGGTTAGAATATAGACTAAAAGTTCCTTGAAACAACATCAGAGAATGTAACCCAGAATGTTAAATCCTAGTATTAATTTAACAATGCTTTTCCATCTCATTATACTAGGAATTTCCACCTGATTCAGAAATAATCTTAATTTTAAAATAGCCAAAAATAATTGTAATATTTTTCCAAACATGATATAATTATCTCTTAAGTTAGGATTCTGAACTGACTCTGAGCTTAAACCATTTAATGTATAAATTTGAAGGTAACCAAGGTGACCACTATCATAATGAGAAGATTTCAATTCTGAATATAGGCAAATTGGTATAAGGATTGGCGGTCTTATGCCAAATTATAATTTTCCATTTATAGAGGGAGTAAAGGAGAAAGAAGACAGATTTCTCATTTTGCAGGTTGTATCAAAAATCTCTAACCTTAAATTTAGGTAATTTCCCATATAATTTATAGTAGATCTGGCTAGAAGCCCTTAAACATGTACCAGTAGTGACCATCTGCATCCTGAATAAAGATGACATGGCTGGAGAAGTTAATTCGATGAGCCTATAACCTAATCTAGACATGTGTGGAGTAATGGCATCTTGAGATGAACAGAAAGTAAAAGGAGACAGGATCATCCTGTGCTCTCATTCTCCCGTAGGTCTTCTCTCAGTCCCTCCTAATGACTCCTCATTCAGGGACTATGCACAGATTGCCCTTGTCCAATTGCCTGGAACATTGACCCTGGGCCCCAAGGAGTCAGGACAGATGGGATGGGTCAAGTACTGTGGGACTGGAACAGATCACTGAGAATCTTCTTAGGGTTTCCCTCTTCAAACTGGGGTGAGTAATAGTGCCACCTTCCTGGGGAATTTGGGAAGATCACATAAGTTGATAAAGGCAATGCCCATCACAGGGTCAATGATACAATAACTGATAAATTTGCTATTACCATTATGATTATTTACATTATTTTCAATGACATATAACTCATGTTTCAGGAAAGCCTTCTCTAAACATCTCATTTAAGTCAATCCTCCCTCTGAGAGCACTAATCCGTGTTTTCTTTTGTAGTTTTCATCACAGACACAATTTTACATTGCCCTGTGTGACTGTTTAGCTAGCACTAATTATTCTTATGACTAGATTGTGTATTCTATGATGGCTAAGAAGATGATTTGTGTTTGGGGAAACTTAGGGAATTTTCCATTTACTCCTTACCATTGTAACCCCTAGTCTGGGGTAACATCTAGCAAATAACAGGACTCCAATACAGATTAGTAAATGTGTTATTGATTTAGTTCATTACACAGAAGCCATGAAATAGAAAACAATTTTTAAAAAGAAGGAATAAAGGCAACAGGCTTAAACAATTTACAAACAAGATAACTTGACCTGCCTGAGACTGCACTGGAGAAGTTAATTCGATCAGCCTATAAGCTAATCTCAGATTTTACTCTACCTCCTGGACACTTTAAAGCTAATACACTTGTTACATTAAAGTTCTATTGAGAACTTAACCAGGTGAGAAAGGACTGTGTATGTATGCATGTGTGTGTACATATATACACATATATATTTATACACATCTAGAATTGGTTGATGCAAAAACACCTACAAGCCTTCAACCTCATATAACTGCTGTTCATATATTTAAATTTTTCATTTTAGTCTTAATGAAGATTATATACTAGTAATGTCTTTTAATATAATGTCTACTTTATCATCACATCACACTGATGATTAAAAATTGCTTATGTCAATTTTTTGGTTATTATTTATGCTGGTTTTCTTGTTATTGATGGACACTCATTATTTTTAATAGATGTTTGAAGAAAAATGTTTTATGATGGTAATATCAGTCATTACCAGCCTTACAAAACTCAAACTAAAAAATAAAAAGTGTTTCAAACTGAAAATTAAAAAACTCAAGGAGATTAAAATAAGAACCCCACACCATTGACGACCAACCTAACATCATACCACCTGAGTGAAAACCAAAAGACACTAGGAGCCAGGAATACATTCTCATGTTATCAACTTTCTTTTTTTTAATTCTGAAATTTTGGCTCTTTTTTTTTTTTTGCCTCAGTTCCTCCATATTATAAACACTGACATGTTGGCAGCTAATCAAGTAATGATTGGAAAGTGCTTAAAGCTTAAATATTCTTGGAAGAGAAGTAGTGTACAGGTGCAAAGTAAAAGAAAATTTAAAATGTTTCCCACAAATTGAGAGGGAAAATCATCAAATTCTTCTTGGGTCTTGTTTACATGGGTATGAAACATTCCAACAGCAGTATATAGGTGGAGAAATGAGCTGCCTGAGGTTGACTCATCTCACTTATTTATTTCTATATATCCCACGTACTTCCAAAAAGCTTTGCGAGCTTATCAGGAAACACAAAGTAAAAAGACTACAGGTAAATGATAATGGAAAAAAAATTTATGAAAAGATCATACCCCCACCCCCCATCAAAAAATAATTAAGAAACCTCAGAGTCACTTTAGCAGCTGGGAACAACAACAACAACAAATACAGGTTTCTACCACTCATTTTCAAAGAAGAAATATAATGACATACAAAGATCACATTAAAAAATAAACAAAGGCACACATACCTATTCCTCAAGGAAAATGCACCAGCCTTCAAGTACCAAAGTCATTTATTTTTGAAGATGCCACAGAAGAACACATATTTGCTCAAAAAATATTTACTGAGTCTCCTCCATGTGCCAGACCCCACACAGGGGTATTGATACTAAGAGCCTGGCCTCTGGCCTGGGTATGAATATGAGTCAGTCAATGACCAAAATATGCAGGGGTTGTGCCAGGATGAGATGGTAGGAACACAGCACGAGGGTGCCTCATAAGGAACCATATCAAGATTCAGTCATAGGAAGGCTCTCTGAAGAAGTTAGGCTTGGAGTGAAATCTGCTCAGTGACTGAGTCCACTCGGGAAAGGGAGAGGCTGCCAAGGTTGCTGTTTGAAGAGAGGGAAGAGCTCATGCTAAGGTGCAGGAGCAGGAGAGTAAGGCCTTTGGAGACCAGATGGTAAAATTACAAGTCACTGTCAGAAAGCACTGGGGTAGTTCTTTGCAGGCCAGAGGCACAGCCTTGTGGGGGGTCCACAGACAGCAGTTCAAAAGTAAATGGGAAAAAAACCCTGGGACATGATCTTTGAAATGATTTCTTAATACCATCTCTTACAGTTTAGAATCTGGGAGAAAGTTTTTTGGGACTTGGTGTTCAAGATAAAGTTTTACAGAACTTGTCCCAAAATTAATGTGAAGAATGATGTTGAACCCCCCTTTCCAGGCAAGCAGAGGCAGCAAAATTAGAATTTTCTGGAAGCACATTTGGCAAATTGCATGGGAGCCATGCAGAGGACAGCCAAACTAAGGCACGTGGTGATTTGCCCTTGGAGAGCAAATCCTTGGAGCAGCTTCTTCAATCCCCATACTCAGAGCATCAGTTTCTGAAACCAACAGATTGGCATCTCCAAGAAGCTGAGGCACAAAGATTTGTTCATTGTTTTGATGGAAGAAATTGGAAGTTCCTTTCTTTGCTTCTTTGTTGCTCAGCCTTGCTGGACCCCCATTCTCACACTCTCTCCTTCATGGTGTGTTTTAACTGCAGCTTTTTGACCAGCCAGGACTCTCTACAGTGCCTTTCTTCCCAGCTTGGTGAAGGCTGCTTGCTTACATTTCTCAGACTATTCTTTTTTCTAGGTCAAAGTATGATAGTCACAAAGTAAATGATGTAGAGGATCTTTTCATTAAAATAATTGAAAGACCATGGTGCAGAGAGACAATTTAAGAACTCACACAATAGTGATCATTAGTGGAGCTGATGTTTAAAAACACGACCTTTAATAAAAATGATGCCAAGAGAATGACTTGCATGATGGTACCAGTCCATCATGCCCATGCCACTGATCATTTCTTTAGACTGACAATAATATTTGTCCTGAAGCAATAATTTCACACTTGCCTGTCATATCACCCTGCACAGAATAGTGCTTGGGAAATGCATAGTATTGAATGAAATGTTTTCTCTATCCTGGGGAGGGCAGAGTGAGTACAAAGAAGTCTTCTATTGGCTTGTATTTGTCCTACATATCAAATTCTCTCCCATTAAAACATTCCCTCGTGCAGTCATTGCTTCAAAGTCCTTGATTTGTAGGTTGATAAGATTTGCCCCATTCAATAGTGTCAGTAGTAACGAGAGGGAGTTATATATCTATAGAGAATGGGGTCAAAACAGAAATGTTTGCTTAATAGAAAGATACATCCTTTTACAAAAAAAAAAATATATATATATATCCTAGCTGACCTTTCAGGGATGGGTTTCAGTGTTGTTTCTTTCTCGACTCTTACATCAGATCAGACAGAAGCCTGTTACTGTGCTCATCATTACATATGGCCTATTGACAGTTGACGACAACTTTACTCATCATTACATATGGCCATTTACAGTTGACAGCTGTCAACCAGGCAAGTTCACATACGTTGCTTCATGATCACATGGCATCGCAAATAGTGGGGCGAGATCCCAGGCCAAAATGTCACTGAGCAGCCTCGCTGGAATCACTGCAGCTGGAGATCTCCCCACTGAACCACACAGATCCCATGCTTACATATTTTTCCTCAGCCTCTCATCCTGAGAACCATAACTGCATTCATGCTAAATGGTCTTTTCCTTTACTAAATACTTTCAAAGCACATTTCACCCCTGGTACTTCTGACATTAGTGCTTTTCTTCCCTTTCCACTCAAATTTCTTTCCTACAGGAATAAAAAAAATGGGGGGAGGGTATTTTTGTGCTATTTAGACCACAAGGAAGCCCTGTTCCTTAAACCAAAGATGTCGTCATATCTCCACGCTGAATTGGAGCAAGTACTGCCTTTAAATTCAGTGAACAAGCAATCACAGAAGTTGGGAAACAATAGTAAAATCACAAAGATATAAGACTTCAGAAACCTATATGAACTGCCTACTTTTTAAAGTTCTTCACACTTTGTTTTACTGAGGTAACATTGGTTCACAACACCATATTGATTCAAAGGCAGAGGATCACACCTAATCAGCTGCAGGTCACCACACTAACCCATGAGCAAGGCTCCCTCCACCCTCCAATGTAGACTGTGGTGTCCCCTCTGCATTTTAAACTGCTTATTTTCAAAAACACCTCTCGTGTGAAGTATGGCAAAACAGAGGTGGTGTCAGGACTATGAACTGAAAGTTGAAAATCTGTGATAAAAAAGTTTTAATTCTATTTAAACACATACATATTCATGAGACACAACTTACACTATCCCTGCAGCATTTACGCCTATCTACTCCAATCCAGTCTGAAGGAGGGGACTTTGGCTGAGACACAGCTCACTTGCTGCTAGTGATTTTTTAACCTTTATGATACCTACAAGAGCTAGAGAACATTTAAAACACAGCCTAAATATGCCATGAGGTGGGTTTTCCATTAATACCAGTAGGAGTATAAAATGATACTGAAACAGAGAAGCTGATCAACTTCCTAAAAGATTCAGCCACTGTAGGATTCTGTTAAAAATCCAAAAGCAGCAAGCATTTCTCTTTGATGTTCTGGAACATCTTGGAAAAACTCAACAAAGAGTAACACAGACAACTGGGTTTTTCAAAACTCCATTTGAATTTAGCTTTTAAAATAGTATGCCTATACACTAAGTGTGTGAAGTCATTCAAAGACACAAAGTGAGTTCATTAGGAATTGTCACTGAAGGTACCCAGATAGATTTTCAATTCAGAGGATGTGTACCAAGCTCTAGTAAGTTTAATTTAAACACCCCACCTTTCCACTGGGCATTCCCAGTGATGCTAATTGAAAGGCACTTAACAGAGGCAGGTCAACATGCTGAGTCTGTACTGGCTCTCAAATGGAGTATCCTTTCCATTCAGGAAGATAAGTCACTTCCCAGACCTCTGACCTTTAATACCTGCAATCTTTTCGAGTGAGATGGAATAGCTGAGGTTTTTTGTTTTTTTGTGTGTTTTGTTGTTGTTGTTGTTGTTGTTGCTGAGACTGACACAAACTTACTTCTGCTGACCTATAAGAAGTAAATACAATGTACTTCCCAATGAAAAACTGGCTTCAGCTATCACTTGCATAAATTTGGTGTATAGGAAATTGCCTCAGTTCATTCTTACCCTAGTTTTTTATGTAAGTGATAAAATGCTGATATCTTTCTCATTAACGGCCAAGGAATGTGATGACTTAACAGCAGTATAGGTCAGAGGTGGAACTTAGAACAGCAGGAAATTTGTCTACCTCTCAGGTAATATTTAGAGAATCTCTTTGAAACCACCCCCAAAACAAATACTTCTATAGCTATAAACTCTACAATAAAGTAGCTACTCCTTAATGTTTTGTCTCTGATCTGATGATCTATGCTGTATCTAAATCAAAATTTGAATGGAAGTTCCAGTCTTCTTTAGTAAAGACATTGCAGTTCTTGTTGAACTGGAGTGGGTAGTTTTCGAAAAAGGAACTAGCAAGGTATGTTGTCTGTCACAAGTCAACATATCTCAACATATCACAACATATCACAAACCTAGTTACTAAAAAGGTCTGATGAAAAAGGCACATTTTTGTTTCATTTACCAGCTGAAGTTTAATATTTGTTTTTCATTTTATAAATCCTAATCATTTTGCCTTTGTCAACATTGCAAGATGATAAAATTTCAACAGTGAGGTTGGGTGGATAAAAGAATATAGTTCCTATATACTTTTATAAACAATGAACATATCTCTTGGAAAACAGACTCATTTTTCTTCCTCCATAGTGCAAAAGTGATTAAAACAACCACTTCAATTTTGTCATTTTGGAGGAAAATTAAGAAGACAATGAAAGAAGTCAATTCCCTCACTGCCAGACTTATAAGAATAATAGCAAAGATCTATGAAATTTTACCTCTGCTCAAACCAGCTGCTGTTACAATTCGCCACACATGCCTTAGTTTTTACATAGAGAATGTGTTTGGTTTCACAGGTAATTGGTAGCCTTCAGCACATGTAAGTTACAATCACTGAATGAAAAGATTCGCTTTGGTGAATTAAAATGGAACAATTTCTCCAAAATAAAGGGAAAAGGGCAGAAAAAGTTAAGGGGATTAATAGGCAAGCATTTCATCTATTTTTTTGCATTTAATTTGATGTTATGAAAGCTTTAGGCATCTAAAAATATACCTCTTTTATTATTGTAAGTCTGAAAGATTTGGCTTTTGGAACAGAAACAGTTTAGGTGGGGCGGGAATTGTTGAATCCTGTATCTGTTTTATTTTTTTTTTTAAAAGGGTTGACCATAACCTGAGGCCCTGGCTCCTACAGAGTGCCTGTTGTTATGAAAGCAAGGTGCTCCACACGATCTAATCATAGCACTAAACCTTGTTACAAGCCCTTTTACAGCTCCAATATCTGGGTTACATGGAAACACGCTGGAGAGCCTCCTTGTACTATGAAATAAATGTCATTCTGACTGGCATCCTCTCTTCCAGCAAGTAATTTCCCTCCGCTGATAAATCGATACAGCAAAAACAAATGAGAGCGCACAATGGGCACAGTGAGGATTACATTTTTATTCATTTCAGAGCCCCTGCAGCCAAGTTTTTTAAGCACAATAGCAGAAAATGATGCACTTGAGCTAGGAAACAAGAGAGAGACATAGAGACACTGAGATAAGAAAAGAAAGACAAAAAAAGAAAACAGGAAAGAAATGGGAACAAAGAAAGCCAAGGGAAGGGAAGAAAGGGTCCCTTCCAAGCAGTTCAGACACAAACTTTTGTTTGAAAGTAAGATTAATAATGCCCAAACCTTTGTCCAGCTCTGCCTGGCAGTGGTGAGAGAAACACATGTGCCTCAATTTTTCCCCTTCTTTATTATGTAAGATTGCAGATAATTTGAAAAGGATCTAACATCTTGCTTTTCTTTGATTGATTAATTATTGATATCAACATAAGACCTACACAAGAAAACTTATCTACAAAACCCAGAACTAGAATTGGCAGAAAAGACACAATCGATCCTTATTCATCTCTGGACGTCCCCTCAAGTCATTTTTGTTTTTCCTTGCCTTTAAAGCAAAGATGGAAAGGGCAAAACAAAAGAGAAGCAAGAACACAGTGACTATTCACAGGAGGAATAGGAAATTTCCATACAGATACATTTTAAGATTGATTTCACAAGACCCCAAATAATGGAATGGGTTATCTTCTAAAAGGGAAGTGGCACATGTTCAAAATGATTAATTTTAAGATATTTTGACTTTGGAAGGGAAACTAAAAAAGACTTTTCCATAAAACCTAAAACAATTCACCATGCCTGTGAAGGGAGAGCATTACATTTTTTGTTCTTGACCATGGCATTTAACTCTTCTTAAGGCAATGGATGTAAAAATGAAAGAACTTAAAATGTCTTGATAAGGCTTTATCAAACTCCAAGTTAATATTGGGAAATTTCACTTAGATATTTGTGCCTTAGTTTACTCATATGCAAAAACAGGGATGAACATAATAGCAACCACTTCAGGGTTTTTGAGAAACTAAATTAGTATAAATGAATTGCCTATAAGTCTATGATATCATCATCGCCATCAACAACATCATCATTATTACCCTCACTATTATCACCACCATCAAAATCATTGCTACCTCCACCATCACCAGCAATGTTATCACCACTTTACCACCATCACTGCCACCATCATCATCATCATCACCATTACCAACACCACCACCATCATCATCACTTACCTAGCTACAGTTTGGGGCTTGTTAGCATGTTTTATTTGGCATACAGAATACCAACACACCCACATAACATATTGTTAGGATCACTACAAAATATAGATGTACAACAGATGTCAAGTAGCCACATTCTTAAAATATTAAGTGTTTTGTTTTATCCCAGAGTCTCTATACTTTCTTGGTAATCATAAAGAAGTTCAAAAGAAGAGCACATCAAAAAATATATCACTATGTCTAATCCATTAGTATTTTTTTCCTCTAATAAAGTCTAGAAGAGTTGTTATTGAGTTTTCTCAATAAAATATGTATAAGTCACATTTCATCTTATCTTTGCAATGACAATTATATGTCAGTCTTTAACATATTCTTATTGTTCTTTGTGATCATTTTCCTTAGGCTTTGATTAACTCCTTGTTCTCTCACATGCTTGGATTAATGTGTGTGTGTGTGTGTGTGTGTGTGTATAAGTCCTCTTAGTCATTATTTGCTCCACCTGATCCTTCATTTGACTCTTCAAGAAAAGGTAATAAATAGAATAAGAAATCACACCAGTTCTTCATTTGTACCACAGACTTGGATAAAAAATTACAAATAATAGGAAAGCAAGTCAAAAAAAAATCATCTTGGGTCTTTCTGACCTCTGCTATTCTTTCATTCTTGTATTGTCAATAAACAAAAGATGACATAACTCTAAATCAGTCTTTGTCAGTATTTTTCCACTGTCACATTCCCAGTGAATTTTTAAGTTTTTTTTTTGTTTTGTTTTGTTTTGCTTTGTTTTCTGATTGCAACTCCTATCCCAATCTTAATGCAGTAGATTACGGTCTAGATGTATCTGTGCTTCTTGCATAAAAAGAACAGGTCTTCTTTCCTCCCTAAAACCATTTTTTTGCCCTTTAGTGGCAATATAGGATTTTGAGAATGCATAGATAATTCTTAATAGGAAACTGTTCCTACTTAGCACATAGAGTCCAACAGAACTTGAGAAGGTGAGTTGAAATGCAGTTATAGTTTTGTGTTTGGTTTTCAGAAAAGCTTTAAGTATGAGTTCATGGACATATAATTTATCTTACCCCAAATTCAAAACAGTATTTTAAGGGTAGAATATATATGATCTTTTCTGAAAGGTAGCTGTGAATCTACACAGTTGTTTAAGGACAAGAATTAAGGGGGATAGAGAGTAAAGTGGAATTGTTTCCAATTAAAGCAGCTAGGGAATTAGGTAGGTGGAATGCAATTATCTACATTGGAGTTTGGCCAGGCTTCTGAGCTCTTTTGAAAGGGGGGAAAAAAAAAAAACACCTCTGTGATCTTTAATGAATAAAGAGGTAGGTCCAAGTTTAACATCTCATACAAAAAAGAAAAAAAAAGGAATAAGATTTCTAAGTCCTTCTTTGCCAAATGTAAGTGGCATTCTTCAATGAATTTACAACTGCTTATAAGCCCTATCTTTCACGTTGGAGAAGAGATAGAAAAACAGCTCCAGCAATCAATGAATAGGAGGCATACCTTGATGGCTAGTCAAGTCTAACCTGCCACATTTAGAAATACAAGTTTCTGTTAAGTCCTACCAACATATATCCAAAATTGAACACGCCTGTTGATGCTCTTTTTGGTTACTTCAAAAAGTAATTCTTAAAACAGGTTAGTTTTGCTCAAAGTGTAGAAAGCTTTCCCCAATGGCAGAGCTGCCAAGGCTGAGTAATGAAAACTGATCTCCTCTGCAAACTCAGGAAGTCAGAGATGTGTGCCCAATAAATGTAAGCAGACATTATATCCTTCATAATCAGGGCAGACTGAAGATGTGAACAGAATAAATGCTGAAGAAATATCATAGCTTCTATCAAATGCAAAGGTGCAAGTGTTAGGCACCTTTTAACTCAATGTTAATTTAATTTATGGCTTTCTTCTCTGGGGTCTGAAGAGAGTGAAAAATTCTTCTCACTAATTTTTTTCCCTTTCATGACTGGACCAGGAAGATGAAATCAGGGTCCTTTAATTACCATTCAGAGCCAAAGCCTTGCCCTTTGATATGGAAATCCCACTTCTGCCTCTTTATCCAGCCCCTTCTCTTCTACTCCTTCCAGTGGTCCAACAAGAATTTCTAGCAACTTTGTCTCCAGTGAAAGCAAATTGTAGCTCTTTCCTGTTAAGTTTGTTTTAAGTTACACTAGGCAGCTTTCACAAAATTGGATGAGTTGAAAGCTAAGAGGAAGGAGAGTGAGTAGGGGGAGGGAGAGAGAATACATGAGAATTTGACTGTCCAGAAGAGTCGCTGAAATGCAGTTTCTACCCTGAGAGTGCAAAGTGTGGCTCCCCTGCACAAAAGCCTCTCACTTTAAATATGAGCACACGGAGCCCAGACATCTGTAAGCCTCCACATAGAGTTACCCGGTTATTGTCATCTGCCGGCTGCATGACTCCCGGCTCCGCTATAATTATTAATTGCACTTGTCAACTGTCATTAATTCCTCTTTAGCATCCCTGTCTTTGAGTAATTAGACAGAACAGCCTCACTGAGCTCATTGTTGAGAGTCCCTGGAAAGAACCCACTGGGTTCTCTGCAGAGAGCACCATCACAAACACAATGGAGCACATCTCCTTAACCCTTCTAAAGTATGAAAAGAAGGGCTAGTGCTTGTACAGGTCTGGTCTACCAGTGCACAAAGTCATATGCAGGGACCCATGCTTGAAATGCTCCCTTCCTGCAAAGCAGGGATATTTTTGAGTTCATTGAAAAGTCAGAGAAAACCCTTAGTAAAAATAAAATTTCCAAATTAGTATCATTGAACCTTTAGCTATGTTTTCATGTGAGGTTATATCTTATATTTTGAAGAGGTTGCAGTTTTCAGAAAAAATGTTTTCCTACATTTATTATACACTACTGTATATACTACATATGTAAGTATGTATGTAAGGGCTATGTACTAAGTTTCTCCAGGTGACTTGATTTCTCTAAGTTATGCTTCAGAGTCTAAGGTTTAGACTGACAAGCTTGAAACTCCACTTTTATTTAGTCCTTTTTCTGCTTCCCATATCAGGAGTTAGTTAACAGTACCTCTAATTATACACAACTGGTGACTGTGAGTATATTTTAAATTTAATTTTAAAGCCACTACACTGAGAACTAAGCCATCACTAGCATTTGGTTCATAACCTCCAAAATTTCCCTGAATTTAGCTAGCATTAGCTCATAAAAGGAAAATAGGCTATATGGTCGACAATGAGCTATAATGCTAAATGAGAATGACAATGTTATCCTTTTAAGTAACATGTTACGTAAGAAAGCACTTAAAAAATTGCAAATTGCAGTACAATGGCATATTATTTTATTATTGTTGGCTTCTAATATTAAACTCCTTTGGTCATATTCAATTTATTTATATCTTTAAGTTCATTGGAAAATTTTAGTAAGTCAAGAATGGGAACTAGTTAGCCATTTTCCAGTAATATTGCTGCTAACAAAGATCATTTGTTATTTGTTAAAGTTTTCATACAGCAAAGTTTCTGGACCTAGTTTCACCTAAAAGAAAAATCATAAAAGCTTCTCTTGAAAAAGTTTAAGATCTATGGATCTTTGAAAAAGAAACTTAAAAATCTTTATCACTAGGAAATGTTAGAACTCGTTCCTAGATGCAAAATTTTCTTTTCAGATATTAGGTGAGAACTTTTCAGCAATGCTAGTCCATATTGAAGTTTATAGTTGTTCTCTGTGTTCTTTAGACATATCAGTTCATTTACTGCTCAAACTCTATTTAAGAAAATCCATTTTGAGGTATATTTTTACACATTGATAAACTAAACTAGTGATGCAGCTCAGTTCATTGCCAACTGAATATTTATTGCTTGTAAGTCACTAGTCAAATAAGGAAGGATAAAAATCATTTCATCATATCAACATAAAGCATTTGACAAGATTCAGTATCCATTTACGATTATAAAGACTAAAAAAAGTAGACAAAAGGAACAAACATAAAAATAATAAAAGCTATTTGTGACAAACCTACAGCTGTCATTAAGGATGGAAATATCTGATACAAGATAAAAATTTTTACTTTTATCAATATATTTCAACATAGTATTAGAAGCCCTAGTTGGAACAATTAGTAAGAAAAAGATATAGAAGAATACAACTTGAGAAAAAGAGAAGTAAAACTACCACTAATAGCTGAAGGCAGTAGTGTGTTCATAGAAAAAATGATTCCACTAAAAACTGTTAGAAACAATGAAACAATACAGTAATGTTGCAGGTTACAAAATCAATTTCCAAAAATCAACTACACTCATAAGCGAACAACTAACTAGAAATCAGGAAAGCAATTGCATTTTCAGTCACCCCAAAAAACATTAAGTACCTAGTAAGACACTTTACTAAATTACTAAATTACTAAAATATTTATGAAACCACAAAGACCCCAAATTGCCAAAGCAATTCTGACTAAAAAAAGAAGACTGGAGGTAGCACACTTCCAGGTGTCAAGCAATATCACCAAACTATTGTATGGCAGTAGATCCAAAACAAATACACAGACAAAAGGAACAGAACTGAGAGCCCAGAAATAAAGCTATACCTGTGTAGGGAGTTAATCCATGGCAAAGAAGTCAAGAGTACACATTGAAGAAAGGGAAACTTCTTTAACAAATGGTGTTAAGAAAATTGAACAAACACAAGCAAAAGAATGAAAATAGACCACAATCTCACAACACACACAAAAATAAACTCAAGATGAACTAAAGACTTGCATGTAAGACCTGAAATTATACCATACATGAATGAAAACATACGCAAAGCACTCCATGACATTGACTTTACAGGACATGTATCTTTGGGGATTAGACTCCAACAGCAAAGGAAATAAAAGGAAAAAAAATGAACTAAAGGGACTACATTAAATTAAAAGACTTCTGCCAGCAAAAGCAACTATCATTAAAATGCAAGAATGAAGAAAAGAATGGAAGTATGGAAAAAAATATTTGTATATGATATATCTAAGGAGGGGCTAATATCTAAATACACAAAGAACTCATAAATTTTAAAAAATCAGAGATTGAACAGAAGAGCAAAAAAAGATACTTCTCAAAGGAAAACAAACAAATGCCCACCAGAGATATGAAAAAATATGCTTCATCACTTATAATCAGGGAAATGCAAGTCAAACCACAATGTGGTACCATCTCAGACCACATTGAATGGCCTGACAAGAATGACCCATATTAAAGTATACTGGAAACCACAAACGTTGGTGAGGGTCTGGAGAAAAAGAAAACCATGTACACGTTTGGTGAGTCCAGTTGCTATGGGATACAATGTGGAGGTTTCTCAACATATTGAAAATAGATCTACCTTAATATCTAGATCCCCCATACCTAGGATTCTACTGGAGAAGGCAAATACACTAATTCCAAGGGCAATAGGCATGTCTATGTTCATTGCAGAATATTTACAATAGCCAAGTATGGAAATAATTTAATTGTCCAATGAGAAATGCATGCATTAAAACTTGTGGTAGATACACGCAATGGAATACTTTTAAACAATTTTTAAAAACTTGCCATTTGTGACAAGAAGGAGAAGGAGATGATGCTAAGCAAAGTAAGTCAGGGAAGGAGGACAAATACTGAATTGTGTCAGTCACATGCAAACAAAACAAAGATTCAAACAAAGTTAAACCAAAGCAAACCCTAGACATATGACTTCAAAATTGAGGCTACCAAAGTGGGAGGGGGCCCAATAGATTATGGTAGAGAAATATGGGTACCTTGCTGGCGGGTGTGCTGTGGTAGCTACATATATCCACAGGGTTGTAAAGCTACTCATCTGAATTCTATATGATGTAGACCAATTAATCTCCATTACAAAAATCATGTACTTATTACATACTGATACACACTCAGTAAGGAATAAGTATGCTAAAGAAGCATGCTAGACATTGAAATAGAGAAATATAAATTATGATTCCTCACTAAAAAGTATTTTCAGAAAAAAAGAATTAAAATTAAATAAAAAATTGTTTTCAGACAAACTGGAGAGACAGAATTTTGAGAACCATATGATTAATATGCTACAAAGTGCTAAATGGAATACAATGAAATGAAAGAACTGGATCAATGATAAATCATTTCAGGAAGGAAAAATGTAACTTACTAAAAGGGAAAGCCTTCAAAGTATGACAGATATCTAGCAAGCTTGTGTGATACCCATGACTAAAAACATTCAAGTAGGATGATAATATAAAATATAGAGAGAGAGATGAATGTTTGTAATGGGTATTAGGTTCAACAAATCTAATCATTACCTAGCATCATCTTACATATCTTAGACTTCATAAAATAAATTTTTAGCAAGGAAGGAAAACTTTATTTTGCCTTTTCTTTATAGTTTAACTTTTGCATTCTACCTCCCACCAGAGGGAGTGCTATATGCCCTCACTCGAGCCATCTTTACTTCAGGGTTCTCTAACATTTGAAAGGTCAAGGGGTCCCATTTCACTTGTCATTGTGTCTCGCAACAACCAGTGTCATACTTGGTCAGTTAATGGTGTAATGTCACTACACAGCCTACCTCCAAAGTCCTTCTTTTGATTCAACTCTTGGTACAACTTCTGATCAAATACTGGAGCAGATAGGTAGTAGAAGCACATCCCAAACAAGGCTACCAACAGAGCAGAAAAAGGCAAAATACCCTGTATGATAATTATTAAAAAAGATGAAACAACACAGAATGACCTACATCCTGCTTTTGCCTATTTTGAAGCACACAGTTAAACTTAGACATGCTTCAGAGCAATGTAACGGCATATAGCACTTCTACCTCACCAGGACTGCTGTTTCAAACTAGAGCTTCCTAAAAGAAACTATTTTTTTTAATTTAAAATTTTTAATTTATTTATATATAAATTTCACAACATTGCAATTCCAGGGGTTTACCCCCCCCTTCCCCTCCCTTCCCCCCCCCCCTTTTTCCCTCCTGCTCAAAGTTGTGCACTTCAGTTTGGTGTTTAGTTTGTTTTGACTTTTCCTCAAGTCCTCTAAAAGAAACTTTAAATCAGATTTTACCTCTGCTCACATTCCTGCATACTTGTACTTTCTAGTACTTAAAGAGCCTTAAATCCTCTTGAAGGTTTATATCATAATTATAAGAGTTACTAGGTTGGAAAACACCTTCTGGGCAAATGATGAGATTCAAAAACTTTTAATGTCAGAAATAATAGTTGGATTATTGCTGCCTCACAGATAGTCTTGAGATCTGATTTTTAAAGTAATTTGGGTGTTTCAACAAGAGTTTTTCTTTTAAATAACAATACTCAAAACAAAAGGACAATGAAAGTAAGTTCACACAATGGTTTGTAAAAAGGAAAACTTAGCATTGACCTTACTTTTCTGTGCCATACTCTTTTGCATTCATAAGGGATTAAGAGAAATATTTTTATATTTATTGATTTATTATAGTCAACATTTTGAATGTTACATAATCTCTAATTTTATTCTTTCATAAAATCACTAGTCTTACAAATTCTCTTTTTTCACTTTTGATTTTTGAATGTGTTTATATTGTTACAAAATTTGTATTGAAGTAACATTGTATTATAATATAAATTTCAGGTGTGCATCATTATGAATCAATGTCTCTACAGACTACCTTAAGTTAAGCACAAACATTAATTACCTTTTTGAAAACATTATCGTCAAAAGTTCCTCTCATCCTTAAATTCAAAATAGTTGTATATCCTTTAAAATATAGTACAAATAAAGCTTGACAACAAAATAAGTGATCATGGACAAGATTCAACTATTTACACTTCTGAGGTTTGTTCAGGGAATGGAAAGAACATATAATTCATTTTAATATTTTTTAAATAGTCAAAAAATGTTTTTAAATCCAGAAAGATGAAGTCATTTGAGCAATCTATTACAGTCTATAACACCTTCCTTTATTTTAATAAGTTGCTCCTCTTCTGGGTGATTTAATAACAATCACTTTTTCATTGAGGTATTTGCTTACCAATGTTAGGGGAGAAAAGGAGAACTTTTAAAAATCCAACTGCAGATAAATCAGTGAACTGATGGACATGAATTAAGCTCACAAGTAACTACTTCATTAAAAATAAAAAGTGACAGACATCTTTAGAATTGTGAATCTATAACAGAGATTCATAAAAGTGTTGAAAATCAATACTACCTCAATAGAAAAGGTGACAATAAAATGGTAGAAGAATTTTATAAGGTCATTGTCCTCATAAGGAATGGTATCTATTGCTCATTATCCAGAACTCTGAGTACATATTAAAGCATTCTGAAAATTCTCTTCCTGGGATACTCTTTTCAGGAAAAGAGGGGTCAAGTAGAATTCACAGAAAGGCAAAAATGACCTCTACATGTAAGCGTACCTAGTGGAGAAAATCAACTTAAAGACAGTGAAAACCAACTGGAGAACACCCCTAGCACTGGGAATTTCTTAAGGAACACTAGGCTAAGTTCACAGGCAATATTTCTAACTGGTGGGCTTGAATTTAAAATATTGAGAACTATGGAAAATATTTTACTCTTTTTAATTTTTCTAATTACAGAACTAGTACAAATACTTTGGATTTATTTATAATATATATATAATACCATTATTAGAAAATTACATATGGATTACCAATGCAATCTCCATCAAAAGTTCAAAGACATTTCTCAGAAAAATAGAGAAAAGAATCCAAAAATTTGTCTGGAACTGCCAAGGAAACCAGATGTCAGTGTGTTCCTGTGATAGAACAAAACTGAAAGAATCAAATGTTCTGATTTCTAACTTTACTACAAAGCTATAATAATCAAAATAATATGTATGGTGCTGGCGTAAAAACAGATTCATAGACCAATGGAAAAAAGTTAAGGACCCAGAAGTAAAGCATTCATATATAGTAAAACTAATATTTGGCAATGGAGGCAAGAACACTTAATGGGGAAAGGATAATGTCTTTTGACAAATAATGTTGGGGAAATTGGATATCCACATTCAGAGGAAGAATCTACTTGGATACTTACCTCACATTACTCACAACATTTAGCTTAAATTAAAGATTTAAATAATATGACCTGAAACTCTAAAACTCATAGAAGAAAAGTTAGGGGGCAATCTCTAAAATGTAAGAATTATCATATTGACATTTAAAGTTTGAAAATTAATGTTTATTTTTTTAATGTTTAATTAAAATTAATATTTATTCTTAACAGTAAAAATAATATGTTCATTTAAGAAAGGTAGGTAATAAATACAAGCAAAAGGTTTAGAATTTCAAACATCAGCTGTAATCCTGTAGTCTTTTTATAGCCTTCTAACATTTTTATAGAATGATTTTTTTTTTTTTTTTATTTCGTGTCTGCATCACATCTCTGGGTACATGGATATGTGCACAATCAAATGTCCTTTCAGCAAATAGTCCTCGAATGCTGATGATGACCCAGGTTCTGGTTTCCTGTGATATTTTTTCAAAGTCAGTTAATTCATTTTTCACAAAGTCTCATTTTTGCATGAAATTAATCTAACAAATAGCACATTTTTTTACCCAGAGTCCACTTTTTAAAATATAGCTTTTTTCAATTTTTTATCAATGCAAACTGCATTAGTGTTATACAATTTATATAGAGACATACACAGAGCTATAAAACATTATATATATATATATATATTTATACACACTTTATATATACACATACTTTACAGGTGTGTATATATGTACACATATAATAAACATATATATTACTTAGATATGCACCTAAAGATATATTACACACTGCATATATTGCAAGAATACATATGTTACATACATGTATATAACACATATATTACATATAAAAATACATGCCTAAAGAATGAGAGAGAGAGATGACAACTTCCTAAAAGCACAAGCATCAACATTAACAGATTTTAATGTGCACTATGTGAAGTGATCTGTACTTGGACAATACTGCAATTGGCACTATTAGCTATAGTACTATTAGCTATAGTAGTGAGAAAACTCATTTCACTACAAATTTTTACAGCATCGGTTATTGTCATTTTAACTTTTTGGCAATGTACTAAAGGAACTAGAATCTCATGGTTAATTTTTATTTTCTGAATTCTTATAAAAATCAAACATTTCATACGTCAGCTTCTACTTTATTTCCTATTTTTAATTGAACATACAGATTATTTTGCTTTTATTAATTTGAAAACAATTTAAATTATATTTTAATAATATATTTTGAACATACGAAATTGCAGTTTTAACAATAATGGCGATGGTTATTGCTAGATGTAAGACGCTGTAAATTTATTTTTCATTCTTCATTTGTTCTGTCTTACTAAAGATGTAAAACAAATTTCACATTTATGTTGTCTTAGCAAAATTTCTCTTCTGTTATTTGAGTAATATATAAAAATAATTTTAACCCTTTCTCAAATACATTCAAACTCATCAATACTACCTCTTAATATTTTTATTATGTGATTATGAATTTAATCTTTATCTTTCTAGATTTTATATGGACAATGGCATAGAGATTTAACTATTTTTATAAATACTTAGAGAGTTGTCCTAAAAATATTCATTTCACACAGATTTGAAATGCTTAATATAACAGTCATATCAAAATGCCTCACCATGTTAGGAGGGAATCAAATTCCCAAATTACAGGTTAATAATCGCGTTTATGACATGTTATGTTACATCATACCATAGTATAAGATACCAACTATGCATTATAAATACAAGCTGATTTAAAATTTTTTCTAAAAGATGCATAGATATACATGTGTCCTCTAGAAAATAAAAATTGTCGTGGTTCATAATTATTTAAAAATTTAGGGAAGACTTTTTACATTTTATAACAAATCTCAGCAGTTCAACTTCACTAATGTATGCAAAATGTATTTTCAATTACAGAATGTGACCGTGGGCAAGACTTCTTCCATTGAGAAGATGTATAACCTAATTATGCAAAATGTTCTATGGAGACAGTTTGGGTTCAAGGTTTTTTTTTGTTGGTTTTTTTTTTTTAATTAAATTGTTATTGTTAGGATTTCTTCCTCGTTGCTTAGTATTCTAAAGTAAGACACCAAAATAAACAGTTGCTTGCTCACATACATTAGTTTAAAGACTGTGGTCCACAGTTCATATATCATTTCATTTGGAAGGAAAAACCCTCTAATTACAAACAACTGCTGAATAAGGTAACAATGATCTAGCAGTTGTTATTAAATTACTAAGACTTGCAGTGTGGTCTGATTTTTTGCAAAGTAATAAAACTCCATTTTTCCTAGACCTTTTGAATGATTCCAACTTATTATCCTTATCAATCAAGAAGCTGAAAGTAACAACCAAAGGAATGCTACACAGAACAATGTTTTTGATAGAATGTGCTAACCCGCCCCCCCCTCCATTGTCTCCTGTTTAGGATTGCAGATTTGAAGTTATTAAACTACTAAGACTTGCAGTGTGGTCTGATTTTTACAAAGTAATAAAACTCTAATTTTCCTAGACCTTTTGAATGATTCCAACTTATTATCCTTATCAATCAAGAAGCTGAAAGTAACAACCAAAGGAATGCTACACCGAACACTGTTTTCTTCCAGGTTAATGTTTCCAGGCTGTTTCAAGGGGACCAGCCCTGGATACTCAAGGAACAATAATTCCTTCCAATCTCAGTACAATGGAGCATTTCTAGAATGAATGCATTTTATTCCTTAAATTGATGTACATTTGGAAATGAACTCTGCAATTCAAAATGTGCTAATAAAATTGTCCCAGAGCATTATATGTACATGCACTTGAAACACCCAGAAAAATGAACTTAATAACTTTATGCTAAACTATCTGGATGGATACTAGGTATCTGTAGGTAGAGTATAAAGGTAATTAAGTATAATCGAGCATTTGAACAAATAATTTTGAATGAGGAAAAGTGTAAGATGGTGTCATTAGATTTAAACATGCCTTTAGCATGCTTTTGTGGTGTTTTTACTGGAGTTTCATTGCCTTGAGAAACTGAACTGCAACATATAAAAAAGGAGTCATTCAAAGAGATGGAGATCTAACAATAGATGAAATGTAAAAGTTGAAACACTATTCAGGAAATACGTGACATAATCAGTTATTCATTAAGAAATGATGGATTCCAATCAGCCTGTTTTTAAGAAACTATTCTGTCACATGTTTCTTTCGAACTATGGACGAAGTTATAGAGAGATTGGACAGTTAGTTGTACAGGTATGAAGGATTACAAACGCTGTCTATGTTACTGTAAAAATCAGAGCCTTCTTTTCTCTCTCTCTCTTTCTAAATAATAACCAGGATTTTGATTTCAGAGGGTCATTGGATTTTGCATGACCTTTAAGAATTATTAATTATTATGTATTCAGAGTAATGCACATTTTTAACCACAGGTGGCAGACCTTTTTAAAATCAACTTTAATCATATTCAGTATTTTGTTTTGGTGATGGTGTGTTTTTTCTCCCCCTAAACTGCCACCCACATTAAAATGTAAGAGTGTGCTGCTCATAGTTCTCATTAATGTCGCACAATTGAGATGATAGATTTGTCAACAAAGTGGCTCATTCTCAAAGGCCAGTGAACCCTGTCGGGATAAATGCCTTAAAAATTGTATATTGCAAAGTAATCTTTAATTATAAAGAACTCACTTGACAATTTACAATATATTGGGATCATTTTCCTTTTTCAAGCAATAGAGAGTTTTACTTTTAGATTAAGGTGACTGAGATGAGGGTAGGGGGAAAAGTGATTGGATTTGATAGTTAAAGCAAAGAGCTTGCTTATTTGCAAGGAAAAGAGAAAGGTGACCAAAAAGCGTGTATAAATAACCACTTAGGATTACAAATTATTAACTGGCTAAACAGTTAAAGCAAATAACTATAAATGCAGTGACATTTTGAAAGAATGTTAATGCAAAAGAGATAAGCAAAGTAAAAATAACTGTGCCAATGGTATAACTAAACACTATCCTCAATCAACCCCCACAAAATTATGACTTCACAATACCAGTGTGAAGTACTTATTTTGCTGTGTTACATTTTAGACAATGCAATATAAAATCTGACATTCAAGTAAGACTTGTCTGGGTATTGTTGATAGGTACAAATGATGTTATAAAATTATATACATAATTAAACACATATATATGTGTACATGCATATAAAACTCATAATGTTGTGGTTCTCAAGATATTTTGTTTCTTTTCAATATAATGGTCATGCCTGGCATCTTCATTACATTTTTTAGAAAAATACGAAAAGAATAAATGCTTACTTTAGTATTCTAATTATTCTTCATTTCCAATGTGAGAAATTATTTACAAGCATCTTAAATTGAAAGTGCACACCCACATAACTATCATATAGGATATTACTGACACTCCCTTAACCTAGGTCAGATGTGCTTGCTGACCCAAATTCTCCTTTCCTTAACCAAGTTTCCTACTTTTTCCTAAAGTCATAAACTACTTGATGTTAACAGGAAAATTTTCTTGCTTTTCTTTGTAATTCTACCACCTACAATGTATTTAAAAAATTGAGATTCATAACATCAGTATAGCAAGTACCCCTACTCATTCCTCTTTTATAAAGGGTGTGTTGACTCTTCTTTGTCATCTGCATTTTAAAATAAATTTGTCACATTAACCACATAAACACTAAAAAAAAACTATTTATTTGTTTGTTTGTTTTTCAGAGGCTAGGTTTTGCTATGTTGCCTGGGGTAGTCTAAAACCCACTATTCAAGTGATCAGTTGCAAAAAAATATATATATATATAGAAAATGATTTGTATTATACTTATAAATCAATTTGGGCAACAGAAACACCTCAGTAAAATTTAAACTTTCAGTTCATTAACATGGTATGTCTTATAATTTATGGCATCCTTAAAAATATTTCTTAATTAAGTCTCACAATTTTCTTCATAAAGATATGGTACTCCTATTATTATTGGATACTAGTTAAAATGATATGGATATACAAAAATATAGTTTCTATGTTATATTCATCAGCTTTGCTAAATAACCTTAACTCAAATTATCTGCCAATAATCCAATAATGGTAATAAGTTGTTGCTCTGACAATTCTAATAACTTTATTTATTTATCTTGCATCCTGCAATTGGCTAGAATATTTAGGAAATGGTAAAGATTTTTACCATTTAGGGTAAAAATATTTAGGGAAATATTTAAGGAAAAAGTTAAACAACAGGAATGACAAAAAATATTCTTGCCTTTTAATCACAGAAGGAAAGTTCTCAACATTTTACTGTTACAGTTTATGTTTATAATAGGTACATTTTATAATACATTTTGAAAGTTACACCCTATTTTTAATGTATAAGAACTTCTAAAATTCATGAAGGAGGCTGAGTAGTATTAAATGATTTTTCTATATTAAGATCATAATGTACTTGCCTTTAATCAGTATTACAAAATTTTTTACATGTGAGCAAATCTTGAATTTCTCAAATAATTAATTTATTCATGATCACCAATCCTTTTTATATATTGCTGAATTCACTATTATAAGGTTAAGGGTTTTCCATTTATCTTCATGAGAGGGATTTGACTAAAAATGCCCTTTTTCATCCTACTCTTAATCAGGATCTGTATCAAAGGAATGTTGATCCTTATAAAACAAGTTGGGTATTATTACCTCTTTTTAATTTTTAGAAAAACTTCCAAAATATTAAACTATTTCTTCCATTTATCCTGTGAAGACGTATGGTTCCAAAATTTTCTTTTTAGCAAGGTTTTTGACTATTGAGTTATATTTCCTTAATAGTTACAGAAACATTTAGGTTCTTTATTTCTTATTGAGTATAATTTACTACTGTATTTTTTATAAATTTGATCATTTTCCAACTCTCCACATTGGTCAACATTAAGCTTGAATACTCTTTATTGGTTCTTTTAATATATACATATACATTGCTGTGATGGTGCCTTTGGAATTCCTTACACTGGCTATTTGCTCTTTGTCATTTGCTGTCGTGTTCAGTTTTAACATACATGGAGGGTTGGAGGATTTATTCATTGTGTGCAACAATTAATTTTTGGCTTTCTTTGTCCCCTCAATATAATTGCTTCTCAATTTGCTAATTTATCTCTGACTTGAATTTCTTCCTTGAGTTTATTTTGTTGTTCATTTTGAAATGAATTGTTGCCTATTAATTTACATTCTTTTTTTCTAATACATTTATTTAAGGTATGATTTCACTAGTAAATATTTTCAGTTCCAGAAATATAGAAATATTTCTATGATGTTCATTTTTGCCTACCTAAAATATATTTTTATTGCAACTTCTTCATTTTGAGACTTTTATCTAGTTGCAATTTTGTTATTCATTTGCAGCTTAATTTCATTATGATATCATTCTAATTCTTTAAAAATGCCTTAGACCTATTTATAAATCAGCAAATCATCAGTTTTGGTAATTTTTCTATGTGTTCTTGGAAATTACATGAAAACTGCAGTTGGATGCAGGTTCTATACCTGTCTATGAGGTAAAGTTTCTTAATCTTATCTTTCAATTTCATGTCCTTACTAGTTTTTCTTTTCCTGTTCATTTTATTTCATTAATTTTTCTCATTAAGAAAAGTAAGTTAATATACACTGGTATGGGTTTATTTCTCCTTGTAGTTATACCCATTTTTCTTAATATATTTTAAGTTTATTTAGATTTAAAGTTCTTATACCTTCCTATTGAATTGAAACATCAAGTTTTAAGTGGTTTAGGTTTTACAGTATTTGCATGGCACAACATTTTCCATTATTATTTATACTTTACACATTATTAATCAGTGATAAGTTAGGTACACAATAGTACACAGGTGTAAAGGGTACAAGCAAGTAATGAACCCATAATACATCTCTCAAATTAGTGCTACTCTTATAAGCTCCAAAGAAAAGAGTCAGTTTAGATTTATGGGGAGGAGAACATGCTTTCACTGTAATTTTGCAAAGAATTTCTCACAAATTGCCATCTAATTTGTGATTGTTCATTTAGTTTGAGTTAAATTCTCCTTCCTGCAACATTCTAAGGAAATTCAATACTTTAAAAGAGATGAGCATGTCTTTAGTCTAGAACTACATGCAGTGCACAATCACTTTCACCTGTTTACAAGAAAAAGCGGCTTTTCAAGTGCTGCTATTTGCCCTTGAAACAGGCATGATTTTCAGCCACCTTCATGGACTTATCCAATGTCCCTGAAAGAAGCAAGCTGCCTGCAAGACCAAGTTCCTAAGTGGTTCTGTGGTTCCATGAAGAAGGGAAATTCATTCATTTCAGACTTAAGGAAAAACAATACAAAGGGGTGGGTGCTCAACTTTTCATCTTTCCTTGAATAGATGCACACATAGCATTTTAATAAGCCAGGAAACTAAATGACCTTTAGGAATCTACACATTTTAAATTTCTCAAACGCTAATAAACATATTTATTGACAAGTTGAGCATAAGCTATGAAGAAAACTAAAGTTACTGAGTCCATGATTTCTGAACATTTGATATATTTATTTATAGCTACTTTTCTGTAGACGTGTGTATGCAAGCATGTATGGCTGTATGCACACAAATTTGGATACTATATTTTAGTGTGGATTCTGATTTGTTCTATTGAATAGAGCCTCATATATAATGTAATGTAAGTTTTAAATCTTTTTTTAAAATATTTAACTAGTTGCATAATATCCTAACATATGAATGTACTCAGATATACTGAATCACTGTTCTGCTGTTGAAATTTAGTCAGTCTCAAATTCTTCCCATTATAATCTTTACCTCCATTAATAATTCAATGAATAAGATTTTGGGGAAAGGAAATTACAAGATACTGTTAGTCCCTAATAGTTATTCCCTTGTTCTTCTACTGTAACAAGTCCCCTATGCTTATCTTCCAGCAAAAATATGACAATTTCCAGTATCGTTCTGGGTCTAAGCCACAGAATACAAGTGGAAGGAACTGGGGTAGACACCTTTCAAAATGTTCTTAAATGGAGAGGCATCATCTTCTTGCAATAGTTCCATCCTGTTATTTGAAAATGGACTTGATGCTAGAATTGATACTTTAAGCTCTAGAACAAAGTCATATGTTCAGAGTAACAGAGTACAAGAGGGAGGATCCCGGTTCCTGATGACTTGACAACTGTGACCAACTCTGAGCTACTGGTACAGACTTAAGAGAAACACAAAGTTATATCTCTTCAAAATGATTTTGAATTACATGTGACCACTCTTTCAACAACTAATAAAATGGGAATGTTGAACAAATATAACCTTTCATAAGCTTTACTGAAAACACCCTTTTAACCATATTCTTATTACAACATATCATTCCAAACTACGTGTACTAGTTAGATAATAAAGCAGGCTTATTAGCTGTTTGTATTAGAACTGCAATCCTCATAATTATTTGTTCTTATTACTTAATGCATTGTGTCTCAGTTGATGAAGCTTAATACCAGCATAGCACAGTCTCTGGGTCTGAGACTATGTCTATCTGATGGGGAAAAAAAGCTTATTATTTGGGTTTTTAACAATTTAGTTTACAGAGAAGGCAATAAAAACCACTGATTATAAGTATTTTCCCAAATAAACATATGTCTTGAAATTCTAACATAGCTCATAAAACTTTAAGAGTGGATTAATGAATAAGAAATTTTAGTTCACTATTTGAGAAGACCATATTTCATTATTCTATTTTTTAACAATCCAGATAAAAGATTTCCTTTTCCATGTGACTAGGTACAAAGGACTTCTGAACATCAGGATCCCTTCCCTGCAAACTGACCTACTGACACCCCGTGATACCAGCGCAACACAGGTTCTATGGTCAAACTTTCAGTTTCTGTTCCCAAAGTTGTGACTTTTTTGAAAAAGAAAAGCAATCCTTTCACAAATGCACACACAGTAGATGAGCACTAAATTATCTGCTAAGAAAACTGGAAGATATCTGTCTGACTTCAGCAAATCCTCTTTAAAAAAAAAAATACAGAAACACACCCTGGAATACTTCAGAGCTGATGGAAATCTTTATGGACAGTGTGCCATGCCCATTGTGACCAACAGCACTGATGTCATAGTAACACCAAAAAAGGCACAAACTGACTTTAGGAAAATCACTTTTCATGAAGAAAAGAAATGTTTACAACTTCAAGAAAAGTATATCATTTTAAAAACATAAAGGAAGTATATTGCCTGCCAGGTTAGAGACATTGCCTTCATAAAGAGTTTGAAAACTGAAATTACAAAACTAGTTGTCATTTGCATATAATACTATGCACTATATTTTTATAAGCATGTCATATATTTTACTTTTAAAAGTTAAAAATAAGAGGTTTGTAAACCTCCATTTTTAAGATGTAGCAAATGTAGCTATCAATGTTCAAATGTGCAGTATGTTTTGTTAATATACCTTTTCTCAACCCAGGGCAGTGCCAAAATTCTCTGCTCAGCGTTCAGAATCTTGTAAGCAGATACCAACAGAATTCGTGTCATCAGCAAGAGGAGTGCTAGAAAAATTAAAAGTAGATCATTAACATTATTAACAATACAGTTTCCTTTGAGTAAAATATCAACATATGGCTCTTGGAATCATATAGTTAAGTCTTCAAAATAAAATGTATATATATATAATAAATGTATGTATATAATAAAATATATTTTATAATATATAATTACATATATAAATATTATAGAATCATTGCTTATGAAAAGGAAGGCATTCATATAACACCATGCCATGAGAATTCATTTATATTTATATGCATTTAAAATTTATAAGCAATAAGTTACAACTTTATGAATCTATGCTAATTCTCCCAGAAGTCACTCATTTTGTCTAATATTTATGTAAAAATCCTATAGATGCTTTAGTACAGGCAATATAAAGGAGGATTCTTATTTCTTGGAATAATTATTGAGGAATCATCAGGTATCTTCATTGAATCCAATTACATAGGCAAGGCAATATTTGTTCAAGGGGTCATTCAACTCTCTCTACACTCACACCTCCCACTTCCTTCTTTATGATTGAACTAACCAGTTCAACTGGAGGAATATAGTTCTTGCCACTCTCATGTTCTGTTGCCAGTATCCCCAGGCTGGACAGAAATGACTCCCCACAATCAGCTGAAAGTTTTAAGCTCTTATCGAACTTTTGAAAGCAGAGAACCCATCGAAGCAGCAACACAGGGTGGGATCTACCTTGGTCTCTTCACTTCCAGTTCTGTTCATGGTAAACTGAAGTAATGCTTCCATGTACATTCTTATCATGCTATTGACTTCAGTTTTGATCATGGGGTCTATGATATTTGAATAGTCCTATGATCATATATATCTGTATGGAGCATACCTGATAGGGAGTGTTATTTCATTCTAGTGTTAGAGATTTTGTTAATATGCACAGAAATCCAAAAGTCGCCATGTTCTCAGAAAACCACATTATTTCATTAGTTCACTAATTACTCCATTGGAGAGCACTCCAAAATGGAAACAGTTATCACTGAAAAATATGATCAGAAATTATGTAGCTACAGCAAAATAAAGGTTGCAAGCACATAGTCTCATAATTAAAAAAAAAAACTTGTTTATTTTCATTAAAAATGTTGCTAAAAATGTGCCTCGAACTCTATTTTTTTAAAGTTAAGTGAAATATCACATCTGACCAAATATAAAGAGACTAGCACCATAAGATTTACTTAAAAAAATGAAACAGAAAAATGTTGCCACATCCTATTTTGGGCAACACAGAAAAACACAGGTGGTAATTCTACCCACAAGAGGGAGCCTGAATTTTTACATTTTTGTCAGAAAACTTGAAAAACACAAATCAAAATATGAAATTCTAAAACTGATTTTTGATACCATGATCTTTTTATCAGGCTAAGTTTTGGGGTAGTCAGGTTTCAGTTGGTATATTTTCCCTCAACCACAATATATCACTGAGTCAGAATATTAGAAAGATAACTGGAATTTAAATATACCTTCTGTCTACATTATAAGTAGATTTTATCAAATGTAAGAATGAAGATATAATTGCCAAATCAGATAAAGAAAATTCCTCTTAGGAGGTAGTGACATTAATTGGGCAAAATTGATTAGAATCATTAAGAGTGCTCAGTGTCCACAATTACATTGAAGAGAAATAATATGGTAGTGGTAGTCTTAATGAAAAAGAGGCTTGTATAAGTCAATAATTTTATTTGAAACAGGAAACACAACACCCTTTTTAAAAATTACCATGGCCATTTTAACTAAACTGAAAATTTGTTTAAGAAAGAGTGTAACTTTGTGTGACATCATGGTGATGTTTTCCTAGGAAAGAAATCCAAAAACTGAAGACTCTAAACTTGATGTCTTCATAGCCCATTATCTCTTTAAACAAATTCCTAAATTACTTAGAATCATAAAATAAATAAGCTTAAGTTTTCATAGAAATAAAATGAATTATTTGACTTCATAGCTACCTTCATAAATATGCATTAGAAATAATGCTGGCAATATGTACCAACCTGGAATGATCTGTTTCAAACCATTCTGAGACATGGTAGTAGAGGAGCTAAAATCTCTTTTTGTGACCTCTTGCAAACTGCAGGAAGCTGATGATAAACTGTCCCTTTCCCCCAGAGGCCTCTTCTAAATTCCTTGAAAATATTACATAACAGGGACCAGACCAGAGCAGAGGAAGAAGGGGTTAATTCACCATGGCTCTTCCTTATGGAATTCCAACCTCCCCATTAAATCATTGTTTTTTCTCTCACTAGGGACTGTGGATCTAATGGACCTAAAATCAATACCTTATAAATGACATAAAAAATATATTCATTTTATGGACTAATGTACCCTACTGTCTGAATCCTATTTACACCCTCTACTTTAAAAAGGAACCACAGACCCATTTCTGCCAGTAAAAGGTTACTCAGTCACTCTGGTGACATGCTGCAGCATGCAATGTCCTGCTAAAAAGCAACAGGGGAAAGCTGGGTGACTGCAAAGGCAGGACTGCAGAAACTTGAAACCCCGTGTGACACATTTGTATAAAGAATCACAGCCAAGGATAAGAAGGCAGGAGGCTTCAAAGAGGCTCTCCATAACTGAGGTGGCTGTACAGGTCTTGGCTTCATCATCTTGCTTTATAACTAACATAATGTTATGAGTGCATTGCATAAAACTTAATAATATTTTAAAAGCAAAGATCACATTCATTGAATAGTAAATGCTTACAGTGTTTGAAAAAGATGGATAAGAAAGTCTATAGTGGAGAAATGCTCACTAACATATTATAGAGAGACCAGCCACATAAAAGTCATGTCAGATTAAACTCTACTGAAGCCACAGTCCCCCGTGGGCCCTAAGGAGACTGCTCTCATAGACAGCAGTGCAACAACCCAAACATGCAGTGACTATCTGGTGGGTTTTCATACACTGAGAAGATAGGCTGAGAAGAAGACTATATTTACAGAAGATGCTTCAATTCAAATGGCCCACACACTTCAAAACCATTCCCAACAACCCAGTATCAAGCTTGGTGCAGAAACAACAGTTTCGTAACTATTGGCAAATTTTTTCTTTTGAAAAATAACTTCTTCTACCTTTAATATTTTTAAGACATCCTATATAAAACAACCTTGTAAAATGCAGATACCTGGATTGCAAAGATAAAAGCATGTCAAAAAAACAAAAAGGGAGGGAGGAAAAGAAAGCTAGAAACTCAAAGAAGACATATTTTGCTGGAAAAAATATCATTTGATTAACTTTTGGTTTTGATGGATATGAACTGAAATAGACAGAGGACAATGAATAGGAGAAAGCAACTTTCAAACAGAAAAAATTTCAGAAAATTCTAGCAACAGGTCAGTATGAGATATTCTGCTCAGTTTTACTGGCTTAAAATCCACATAGTCATAAAATTACAAAAGAAAGAAGAAAAAAAACACTGTTGTTCTTTATTCCATTTGCCAACCAGAGTCATTTATCCCCTATTAGATAAAGTATAATAGACTCTACCGAAAGGGTCACTGGCCTTCCATTTAATGATATTGCCAGCCTCAATCTGCATTTTCCCTGCAATGTCCCTCAACACAGAATAAATGGCTGATCTCTTCACAATAACAGCTGATTTCTATTTATTAAGCTAAAAAGGTCACCATTTTCTACGGCTGGGCCGCCCTGCACTATTGATAATTTTATGCATAAACAAATGGCAAATTTGTGCCACATAAATATGCATTAGCAATTACTTTTTCCTTGGGCAACGCTCACCGCATGCAAATGTGTACCTCGCAGGACCTGGTAGCTTTTGTTTTAGCTCTTGAACAGTGAAACAAAAGAGCACAATAAACAACTCTAAAATTGCCAATCAATAAGCAATGCAAATGCAAAGGTAAATGGCAAGAAACTTGCTTAGAAACAACAAAACAAAAAGTGAGGTGGGGAGGGAGATGGTGGAAGGATTTTCTTTTTTATATTATTTCAGTTCTTTCTTGTTCATAATGAAAAGGCTAAAGTACTCTTGACACAGAGCAGCTAGCTAGGCTGGTGCTAAAGCAGATGCCAGATGGGGAAAACGGAAAATATACACATGTTGAGTAAATACACACAACACACACACACACACACACCACAAAAGAAGAGTAAGGGGAAAACTGACTTCAAATGCACCACCTATTCTAATGTCTAGTTTTCAATTTCAGAGATTAAAAGGATTTTCAAACTGGGAAGAGATATGGGGATACACAGCCAATACCCAACTCCAGGGCTCTTTGCCATGTTGCTGTTTTCTGATGTCATCTTCTTCAAACAAAGAGATTATATATGACCAGCAAGTACAGTACTTTCAGGAGCAAGATTAAAAGTAATAAATAAACAAAATACAAATGAGGATAAAAAAGGCATCTCATAAAACACCTTCATGCTCAGATGTTAAAAAATCAAACTCCAAAAGTCAGAACAATCCAGAGTCAATGGATAAAGGATACCTAACAGAAAAGCAACATGTAGAAGAAAATATAGAGGAGAAAGTGCTCCTAATTGGAACAGAAAAAATAAAAATGGGGGAAAGATTGGGGGTTTTAATGAAAAATGAACTCTAAGAAGATAATTTTGTCTACCAAGCTCTATTATAGGAAGTGTTTTGCACTTGGATCCATTACAGTGCTCTTCATATAGCTGGTATATGTCATAGCATAGAGACACAGGAAGGTTAGGAAACACATCAGAACCTAAGGCAGTGCTATTTCTGGTTTGACTCCAGTGAGATCCAGTGCCTGCAGGCTCCATTACTCCCAATACCACTTTAACACCCAGTCAGTATTACTCCATTTTGACCTAACTGAGCAATCTCTTCTTAAATGCATTAACAGCCTTGCCTTTGGATATGGCAATGTCCAAACATGTCAGAATATACTCAAAAATGTTTTCATGTGGGGTTTATTAATTTTTTAGATAAAGTATTATTAAAGTACTTTAGCTTCTAAAATTAGATCTATCATCTGATCCAGAAATTCCATTCCTAGGTATTGATCCAAAGAACACAAAAACACTAATCCAAAAGGAAATCTACACTCATGTTCAGAGAAGCTTTCTCTACAATAGCTAAGATACAGAAGAAATCTAGACTCACTAAAAACAGATGAGTGGATCAAGAATATGTGGCATATGAACAAAATGGAATATTACTTGGCAATCAAAAATGCTATACTCAGATATGGCAACATGGATAGAATTGGAAAAGATTATTCTAGGCAAAGTGAGCCAGAAGGAGAAAGATAAACATCAGGTAGTTTCACTTATATGTGGAACATAGAGAAATCAAACAAAGAATCATCAGAGGCTGTAAGACTGACCCTTTAAAGTAGACTGTAGATCTCATATACTCAGGAGAGGAATGAGAGGAGGAGAATTGAAAATGGTGGTGAAGGACAGCAAGTGAAGTATGGCGGAAGTCAATAAGGTGATTTGGAGGTGGGAAAATTCTTGTGACCATGCCTGGAGAGAGAAATTCTAATTGTGAAAAAACAGTAAGAATGATTAAAAAAATAAATGAATAAATAAAAAACCCTAGCTTTCATAAAATGTAAATAATCTATTTATATATTTGCACTACTATATACACCATGAGAATATGTCATAGTCTTATAATCACTGGAAAATAGAAAAATACTTGTGATCCCAATCATGATTTTCATATAACTTTTCATAAAGCTTTTATGATTCCACAAAAGTTTAATTAAGGACAAAGTATTAAGATAACATATCATTGATCTAAATGTAAATATTCAAACTAAAAAATCTAAACCCAAGCTATAGGCCTGTGTCACTCAAAACCAAGTAATTCTAGACAGGGTCTTCCTAGAATCCTGAGAAGGATGCTGAAAGTCAAGCTTCTTTTCTATAGAATATTGTTGAGTTTCTTTACCTGGTTTCTTTACCCCAAGGCCATTGTTCCTACATCTGCCACACATAGAAACTTTAAGTGAATTAGAGATACACCCTTGAGTGGATCACTCAAAAAATGTGCTGCATGCACACCCATCAGGATGGTCCTGAAGAGACCATCAAGGTTGTTTCTGTTAGAAAAGTTTTATTTTTAATGTTAAATTATACCTTGTATAATAGAAAAGAACCCATTTGATGCAAAATAGAGATCTCAATGAGGCTATGATATTTTACATGTTAATTCAAATAAGGACATGGCTAGCAGACTGCTATTTTGCTGGACATTTTACTTATCAGTGTATGTGGTGAAAATATAAAAACTGAGCACAGTTTTGCTCATTATCAAGTAATTGCAAAGTCTATGTGGTGAAGACCATGATTATGTCACAGGCCAAGCTTTAATTCTCTTGATTGCTGGCCCAATTCCTTGCTCTCTATGCAGGTAAGGATTTCAAACAAAACCATTAATATTCCAACAGAAGTGGAGTTGGTCTGAGAGAAGTGGAATTTGTTTGTATAACTTGTAAAATTTGCTACATAGAATGCACATCATGTACACAAGTGGAAGTGCACAAGAAGGGTGAATTTCAATGTTCAATGGTCTCTTCATTGTTGAAAGGCTCAAGATAGGTTTCACAGCCATAGGCTGGGTCACACACACAAAACAGAAGGATCATTGTGTGTGCCAGACCCATTTGTGTAAGGACAAAATTAGGTTTAAATAGCAGGTGTATTTGAGGAGTTCTGGAAGTCATGGAAGCAACAGGAAATTTTAGTTATGACTCTGTGGGGAGGTCAGGACAGGACCATTTGTCCCAGGTGGGCAATGCCAACCCTTTTCTCTGAGATCCTTTCTTGGTTCATCTCCTGCTCTGATAGCTGACATGGGCTGACCAGATGGTTCAAGTTTCCCAGGCTCCATCCAATTGGCTTCTACTTGAGTTTCAATACTGGGAAAGTGTAGTGTAAGTTGTGTGTGTGGAGGGGAGGCATGGTACTTGGGGTACATGTGCATGGATGAGTGTGTTTGCATACAACATGTTTATTTGCTCCTGAACATGCATGTCTGAGGCTCTATCATTTACTTAAAAAAAGTTACTGTACACAGTTACATCTTCAAAAATAGAAACACTCATGAAACAAACCCTCACCAGTCGTCTCCAAAGTTTAATATCCATCAACCCTTTTGAATCTTGAATTTCTCCTTTATCTTTCTTTGCTTCACTGGGTTTCTCAGAGAACAGCTCCTTCTATACTTGGCTACCCTCCTGCCAGATAAGACCCTTGGTTCCAGTTTCTACCCAGTATCCCTATATATTGGGATGGTGGAAACGCTAGGGTGTTCTTTTATGACTCACTAGGTCAATGTGTAATGATTTTCTAGTGTTACAGATACCTTTTAAAGATAATCAAAACTACCTCTTTGCACCCTGATTTTATTTTATTTACTTTCTTTTTGACCACCTATTTGTAGAACCTTATTTATCATTTATTCATGCATCCTTCAAGCAGGTCAAGGTCTACAATATAGGACCTTCTCAACACCATGTAGCCCAGCATGCTGGTTCAATATTTGTCCTGCCTGAAGTATGGTGACCCATATATACTAGTTATAATTTATTCACATTCCAGAGCATCCATTCTTATCCCATACTTTCTGTTAATGGCTTATTGATAACCTGGTTCTCTTAATTAACTTGTCTTAATCTACAGGCCAACAAAGGAAAAACAGAGACCTACTATTGGTTCTGGAAATTCTGTGTTAGTGTCTGATCATTGGAATCCACCATGATGTTCTAATTTAAAGAAGTAATTCATGTCTGTAAGAAGTAATTCAATCTGTCATGAAATAAGGTGAATGGTAGAGACTAGTTTACCATGTTTGCATCTTAGATATGTTTAACATGTAGGCATTTATTTATTCACAACAAAACATGACCTTGTGATATTAGGAATGAAAGCACACACATACACACACACACACCATAAAAATGACTGATGCTTGATGGCTCTTACAAAATTACATTTTGAAAAATTATGGTACTATGAATCAAACACAAAGATTAAATTTCCCCGAAACAGACATGTGCTTAATAATTAATGGGAACAGATACAAATAATATTTACGATTTTATTTTACCCAAAACACTTGAATAATTATGCAGTAATCATAAGCTAGATGAAGACATACTTATCAAATTTGGACTCTAATCTGTGAGGAAACTTTTAAAAAGATATTAAAGTGGAAATAATGGACTCAAATTCACAAACTACAACTTTAACCTTGTTATAAAAATATCTAGATGAACAGGTTTGCTTTAAGGATAGCTCACAAGACTTTGTAATTTGTAATGGCAGCAATCACAATGCCAGCAGAGAAAGAGGTTGGGAATGTGAAAAAAGATGATATAGTTACTAACTGTAGATGACCCAAAGCAAAATTAGGTAAACACTTATGTGCCCAATAATAAGACTATTTCAAATACTGTCAAATACTCAGTCCAACACTGGCTTCTATCCAGGAAACTAGATAAGTATTCACCAGAAAAGGTCAAGTAGTAAACATCTTGGGTATGAAAACTATGCTAAATCAGATACAATTGGGAGAAGATACATTCAACCAGAAAAAAAAATTAATCCAAAGAGGGGGATAGGAGCTCATTCTGAACACAATAATATATTTAAAGAGTCCCTAGGTGGACAGCATAGGTTAGGTTATATATAGTAGAGACTAGAGTGATACATTGTCTCATGCTGCACATAAAATAAAAGGTTTTGGTTTTTGATGGCAAAGGTACATGGAGACACATTTCAGTATATTATGAAAAATAACTTTATTTTCATGAATTGTCTAGTAATGACATTGACTGGACAAAGTCAAGTAGCACAAGGGTTAAGAAAGGGTTTTGGATATGGGGAGACTGGATTACTCCTGGCTTTAGTGCTCTTGGACACTGTTACTTAACCTAGATCCCTCAGTTTTCACATAGGCAAAGTCAATCCAAATACATGCCTTACCCAGGAAAAGGAGAAGATGGGGCAGAGTCTAAGCTCAGGGACCCAATTACAGGATTTCTGAACCATATAGGATACTGGATCATCTAGATTTTAAAATCTATCCCAATATGAGATTGAATTATACAAATATTTCTCACAGCTTAGGTATATAGTTTCACAGAATTCTAGGCAAGGAAGGCTAACACAAAGTGTTTACAGGAGGAACTGTGCAGCAATTCTGCATTATTAGAAAGATTTTAGCATCATTTAGAGAAAGACTATTCATGTTTGGCCAAAAACAAAATGATGAAATAAAATGCACTAAGGATTTTTAGTTAAGACATATTATATCATCAGTCAGATATTAATTTAGTAAATTGACAATATTTATTTATTTTCTCCTTACTATCTTCAGTTACTCAGTTTAGACATACTTCTTAGGTACTGAGGACATAGGGTGAAGCATTTGGATACTGGAGACTGAGGGAATGAACTTCTTAGGCTTTCTGAACACCAAGAGCTACTTCCTTGCTGCTGTCAGCCAAGCTTTCCACTACTTCACTTTCAGCCTGACCCAGTCACTCAGAGAAACACCGAAAATGACTTAAGCTGACCTGAAGGACATCTTCAAAAAGGTGTGATACTCAAAGCCTTCTCTGTGATGCACTGGTGTTCCTCCAGTTACTTCAAGGAATGCTCAAATGTTTTCAAGACACATTTAGAATTAATCATTTCCCCCCATTTTTGTCTGTCTGTCCATATTATTGCAGTACCATTGGTTTACATTCTTGTTACATTGTTAGTGATTTGGAAGTACAGAATTTCCCCCTTCAGGTGCAATCTCCTTAGGGGACCCATCAACAAAGCACTCATCGTCCATTGTGGTCTCTTTTCCCTACCCTGTTCTCACTCACCCCTTATGCACCCCCCAAAGGGGAGTCTATGGTCAATTTTCAAAGGCTGGTTTTAAAGTTGTCTTTGTCTGACCCTTTTGTCTGGTTTCTCTATATTCCACATGTTAATGATACCTCATCCTAACAATTACAGAGTCTTTTAGACTTTTCAAGGTATTTTCACTTAATTATCTGATTTGATTTCAGAGTAATTCTTAAGACAGATTTGACAGGGAGTTTAAAAATCGGATTAGTAAAAAAAATTCTGAAAAATTACGACTTGACCCCCAAATCACAGAACTAGAAAGTAGCAGGAAAACATAACAACCCAAGTCAAATCTTCTTTCCTGCTCACAAGGTTTGTGATAGACCCCAGCTGGCAGCTCGGAGCAGGCAGGTCATTTGAAATGCCTCCATCTATTGAAACATCTACTCATTTCTGGAGTGGTGAGCATCACTAGGATGAAACCATCCTCTCCATTTACTGTCCCATTCACTGACAGAACTTTCCACTCTTAAAATCAGTCAGAGCGGTTCCCAAAAGAGGGGGATCAGCCCCCTGGGGGACACTGAGCAATGTTTGCAGGCATTTTTGACTGTGATACTTCAAGGGAATACTACTGACCTTTAGTGGATATAGGTTAGGGATGCTTCTAAACATCCTAGAGAGCACAGGCTCATCTTGCAAAACAAAGAGTTTCATGCTCAGTGTATAAACAGTCTCAAGGCTGAGAAACTTAGATTTTTATTTAAGTCATTAGTTTTTGTCTCTTCTTTTTGTTATATAATCATAATAATGCCTTCAGAATGTAGCATTTGCTGGATATTAATGACCGGTTTGGCATAAAGCTATCAGCTCTTGGGTAGTTACTAATTCCACAAATGCCCTATGCCTTAATCTTTGCTGTGTGACAATACGTTGAACAGTGGGTCAAGTGACAGAGGTCGCCATTTCAGAGATAAATGGATCATAAAATAATTGGTCATGGTATTTACAGCATTTTGCTTATAAGGATGTTGAAAATAAAGTGATGTAAATGGGTAAAGTCAGAAGCATACATTTTGACAATATGAAATGGAAATTTTTTGAGTTAAGAGAGTAGTAACCTTTGGCTTTTTTGTTATGTATAGCATATATCAAAAATTCCACAAAAATCCATGTTCAATCTTTCAAAATGAATTTCATTATCCTTCAATGTGCTAAATGATTCCAATGGGTGTAACAACAACAACAACAATAATAATAAATAATAAATATCCTCTTTACAGGGAAATCCCTTCCATGGACATGGGGCCAGGCTGCCTTCTCTGGACTTGAGTTCAGTCTTAATGAGTCCAATAAAAGCGCTAGGACAGTAACTGTCTCAGTCACAGAGATGGAATCTGACATCTCCTTTGTGGTAGCTTGCTGACTTAGTCTATACCTCTTTGGTGTCTTCAGCTGGGGTAGCACTTGAAAAATGACTTAAGGATTTAGAGGTTTAGGTGTTTTCATTACAATAGGGTGAAAACTACAAGCCCACTCAACAGAAAGGCAAAGGCTCAATTAAAGACCATTCTCTCTGAGTCTCATGTGTCTCAGGTTCTGCTAAGTGAGGGTATCCGGCACTTCCTCTCTACAGGATTGCTTTTCCAGCAGGTTTTGGAGAGCGAAACCCTGGAAGATAGATAGTGTCTTCTAGAGCAGAGGGCAAGTCTGTCCAGTGTCAGAGTAAGAAACTTTAGGCAGGCTCACTATTATAAAATAGCTGAGTTTCATAAGTTTAGGTTTTCTCCCACTGATGTATAGGTATTACCAGGTTATCTTTAAATCTATATGTGGAAATCAGGGCTCAGGGAAGTAGTAAAAATGCTAATCTTCTGGCCTCTACTATTACTCTGAGTGATAAGCTGTTCTTTGTCTCTAATCCAGGATTCCAGTATTTTCTGCTAGCATATGGGAAACTATGCCAGGCTGATACAGTACCTTGCCAAATAGATAAAAATCTTAGACCCTTAACAATGTACAAAGACACCAGGAGGCATGTTATTCTTACAAATGGCAATTTTGTCCCCATTTCCAAAACTAAAAGGCTTCAATGTATATTTTTTTAATTCTTAGTCAACAAAGTATATCATCAGAAAATAGCCTAAAAAGCATACAACATAACATACAGTTTATTTTGAAAAAAAATCTATTAGAATATTAATAGTAACATGAGTTGAATGCTTTCTATATGCCAGGTACTTTGTTAGGAGCTTAACAAATATGAGGTTGACTCTGATAACATTGATGGGGTAGCCATGTTTATCTCCATTCACAGGAGGGTAAAAAGATATAAGGAAAGAGTAATTGGCTCAACACTGTACTACTATTCAACATTAGATCAAGATTCCAAAGTGAAAAGGAACACAATGCCAGAGTGGCATTTGTGGAAAATACATATGAAGTTACTGGAGCAAGGGAAGGAGTCAGCAGTAGCTTCCCAGAAAACAAAATGTATGACTGAGATGAATGCTGAAAGATTATTAAGAATATGCCAGGTTAAAAACTTAGGGCATGTATTTCATGAGTTTACACATCAGGAAACAGAAATTCAAATACAAAGTCAAAGTCACATCACTCTAGTTTGATGCTTTTATAGTCAGAGAAAACAGATGGTATGATTTCAATCGAAACCACAAAGAGATATCACTTTACACCAGTAAGAATTACATATAAAGGGCATATAAAGGGCATATAAGAATTACATATAAAGGGCAACAAGTGTTTGCATGGATGTGGAGAGAAAGGAATACTTATAAACTGCTGGTGGGAATGCAAACTGTTCCAGGCAGTATGGAAAGTTGTGTAGAGGACTCCTAAACTACTGAAAATGGAACTACCTTCAATCCAGCAATTCCATTTCTGGAATCTACCCAAAGGATAACAAATTTAAAAGAATATCTGTACTCCTATAGTTATTGCAAAACTGCTTTTAATAGTGAGAATATGGAAACAAACCAAATGCCTCAAAACAGATGAATAGATAAAAAAGTTGTGGTATATTTACACAACAGAATATCATTCAGCAAGCAAAAAAGACAAACTTAGGTCATCTGTAACAACATGGATGGGGCTATAAGGAACCATACTAGTGAAAATAAGCTAGAAAAAAATGGAGATATTCCCATGGTCTTACTTACATGTGAGATACAGGAAAAACAAGCAAAGGGGCAAGAAAAGTTTAAAATTAAACTGACAGCAGAACTATAAAGCATACAGCAAGGGAAGGGGTGGGAGGATGAGATGGAGGGATACACAAACACAAGAGATTAAGATGACAGTTCACAGGAGACATGGTGGGAGAAGCTCAGGGTTTACAATGATATAAATGTGTGTGTTTGTGTAGTTAGTTTAAAAAAAAGTCACATCACTGCTTTGAAAAGCTGGACTGCAGTTTGAAGTTTTACTATAGTGCCTTGCTATCTGCAAAGATTATTCCTCATTTTTATCAGGCAATAGGTATACTATTACTTTCCAATATTTATACTGTTCTTCTTCTTTGGTAATATGTTAAAATTTGAAGTCATCAGACATTGGGCAATAAAGGAAATAATATATGAACACAGTATCATAAGAGTATCAAAGAATATCTCTTTGCTAAGATGGGCTGAGCACATCACAAGCTGCACAAAGGGTTAATAAATCACTTGGAAATTTAAATGTCATTTTCTGTTAGGACTTATCATGATTATAGACAAAGTTCCAACAAGGTCAACATCGATGTTCCAAAGGCATGAGCAGGTAAGCTAAAGAGAGATCAAATAAATTGTTTAAATGTTACAGCATAGGTAGTTCTCACGAATGTCTCTGCAACCAGTCAAACTTCCATTAACATAGTTAGAAACTCTCTGATATGAAGAAAATGACTATAACTTCAGATATTACTCTAAGGAGCTATCGCTATAGAATAGAAATGAAGAGATGTAGATAAATCTGCTAATGTTCATCTTTTTCACATAAAGTGTGCATATAGGGAGAGGAAACAGAAGCAAGAAATGCAAGAAAATATGACCATTAAAAAAATTTGAGTCTAGTTGCAACACTTCCTGAGTTTGGGATAGAGTACATTCATATTGATTTTAACAGAGATTCAGTTTGCTTTGGTAGACAACACTCAAGTCTCAGGAAATGAGGTAACCAAATAGCAAAATATTACAGTAATAATCCTGGTAGATCAGACTCTGATTTTCAGAACAATAATATCATAGACACCACATGCATTTAAGGTCACCTCATGGCAGGTACAATGATGATTGCTGGAAAACGGAGATGAATATGCTCTGAACAAGCCCTACAGCTGCCCGCAGTGTGCTGAAAGTGGAGACAGCAGTGACACAGGTAGATAAGTACAATACAATAGGTATAATAACCACTGACACTCATACAACAAATACTTAGGGAGAACCGCCTCTGAACCAGGAACTTTGAAATGCTGATGACAAAAGACATCCAAGTGACAGGTGCAAGTCGGAAACTAAGCAGAAAAGGGGCTAACAGCTTCCTGCATTTCAAACACAGCGACTCCCAACTCTTACCTGCACAAGAGTGAGAAAAGGGGACAGGGCATCAAGATAAATGATAACAAAGGTCAGAATTACTAACATCAGTATTGTTCAGTCTCATCAACTTGAGGGATTATAGTAGGGGTAGCAAAACAAACAAACAAACAAACAAACAAACAAAAAACAGGTATTATTCAACCAAATTTGATTATCAAGGAAACCAATACCTTAAGTTTGGTAAAAAACCACCAAAGGTGGCCTAAATAAAACTTTGCCTGGGAATTTTTAAAAATAAATAACCACACTGAAGATTCTCTATTAATTCAAACAAATCTCCAGTTGTTTGGCAAATGCTTTGGCCATACTGAAAGGACATTAAGGGATATAATTTATTCATGCTTCTTTGAACCAAGCAAGGATGGTAAAGCACAGAGTAAACACTGACCCAATACTTTCAAGAGGAGCCAGTAGAGAGAGCCCAAGCTTTGTGAGCCTTGAAACATTTGTGCTTAGGATCAGGGACACCTTCTTCAGAGAGGAAGGTCACTAAACCTAGCCAATGGCAATGTGATAGAATTTTCTAATTGATAGTTGAGAAAAGATTGCTTCATCTTTTCAAATTGTTTTGGAAAGGTCATGAAAAATTTTTAGACAGACTCAAATTTAGGGAAAACTTTCACAAGTTTCTGATAAATATGCAATTTAAACCCATTTCCTCTTCCACTGTCTACAAACTTTAGGGACAGAGCAGATGCTCATAGCATGATATGGCCTCTGTTCCAGAAACTTGAAATTTGCCATTACCAGGAGCAGAGGAATTCATAGGAGTCATTCTCATCCTTAAGAGCTTCTAAGAACATAGAAGACTGTGACTACAGATGATCTACTAAATTCCACTCAACTAAACTCAGCATAACTACAAATCAATTTTCTTTTCCATGATCCCCTAAATTTCCATATCACTCCAACTCCATATATCTGTGGTGAAAAGTGATGGAGGATAAGTCAGAACACAAATAGATGGTGAACCTCAAATTCAACAAAAACTATGTCCATCTCATACATTACTGGGACTCAGCCAAGGTCATGGAATAGATTTTAGCTTCAATGGCTACAAGGTATAGATACCTCTGGTTCGCATCACGGCTGTTTAAGTTGTGACCGTAAACAGTAAGGCATGACACTGATCATACATTAAGTCAGTTAACATCTAACTCTCAGACCTGATACATCTATGATAAGAGTTCCTTTCAATCTCACATGGTGAGAGCTGTATCTATCTGCAAAATGAATCTTCACCATAATGTACAAATATTCCAGAGTGTGTCACCAGAGATGGAAGGCGGGTCTGAACATACTCAGGACTGCTAAGTGGCAAATAGAGAATCATGAACAAAAGAAAATTAGGGAAGAAAGAACTTCATGGATGATGTAATTTAGAGACTAACATTGAGATCCCAGGGGGGCATTTGTACACCAATGTCAGCAGTGGCAGGATTATAATGCTTTCCTGATTTTTCACTTTCATTCTAATTTTTTTCAAGTCCAGGGGAGTTTATTGGCCCCGGTTTCTCAAAATTGAATTATACTTTTCTGCTTTACTATTAGAACTGGATTTTTTTATGTACTTTTAAAAATAGGTCTCCCCAAGTGGCATAAATTATCAAAACTACTTTTTCTCCTTTGGTTGTTCTATAATGTGTCTAGTGAAATAAATCATCACACCCCAACGAAAAAACAGCAATAACATAGAAACAGCTACATTAAGAAGTATAGTGTTGTTTTTAACATTATTCAGACAACTTTAAGTCTCACAAAACATAAGAGGGAAAAGTCATGCCTGTAAAAGTATAAGGACATGCGTTTCTAACTGCAGACTCAGAATGCAAAACACAATTCCGATAGAGGGACCCCACAGAATTTGATCAAATGTGCCCATCTGTTCACCTCCACGTAAATCATGCTTACATAAGCAGTGCTGGGTTTTCTTCCGGGACAGACCCTGAGCCCTTCACTTATCTGTCACTTCCCCCCTTCCACAGCTGCCTCCTCAGGAACTCATTGTTGTTTTCTTCCCACTCAAACAGCAGCCGGAGGAAAGAGCACTAGGAAAAAAACTCCTTTTCTATTTCTCCTCACTCTGATTTCTGCCTTGGTAACTAATTTGCTAGCCAATGTAAGCAATGGAACCGTTTAAGACAGCCCTCTGATTTTTCAGCTTTGCTTCTTCAACCCAAGGGAGCTATTTCACAAGCAAATGTGAGCACCTGTAAGTTGAGAACAGACTTTCCTTGCACTGTCTACCTCTCACAGGTGGCAATCCCCATGGAGTATTCCAAATATGCAGCAACCTGCTGTACACGTTAACTCTTCTCTGTGGATGAAGTAAGTTCTGTTCACAACTGCCTCTTACCCAAGGCCCTGAAAAGAAAGTGAACTTGCACATAATGTAACTGGTTTTTGTTTGTTTGTTTGTTTGTTTGTTTTTGTGTTTTTTTTTTTTTTTTTTTTTTTAAACTAGGTCTGGCTATTTTTGCCCGTGGAACCGCAGGCTCTCATTGCCCGGGGTACCCCAAGCAATCCCCATCCTCAGCTTCCCAGGTAGCTGGGATTACAGGCATGTGCCACCACGCCCAGCTATTTTTTTGGAACTAGGTCTCGCCACAGGCTCCAGGCGGGACTCGAACTGCAATCCATAGCCCCGGCCGCTTCATAGGCTGAAGCTAACAGGCACAAGCCACCGTGCCGGGCCCCATAATGTAACTCTGATCTGACAAGGGACAGGGCAGAGGTGGTCTGGTTAGGGAAATGTAATCTGCAAAACAAAGGCTGCTCTGCTCTTTGTACAGCAGCTGGCTGGTCACAGCGTTCTCTGTGTTCTTTCCTATTTCAGAAAGTAAGTCAGATCTTAATATCCATGAATGAATGCAAAATAAAAAATTTCACTCAAATAACAGTTTGGGAAATAGCCAAGCATCTCCAAGTTTGGAGGATTTTATATTAGTAATAATGACCACTTAAAAAGGTTTATCAGATATATTACATCTATAACATGCATGCATCTACACACATACATACATATACTTATACATGTAATTATATACAACATATAATATGCATGCATATACACACATAAGAGTGAGATCAAATATACATCTACACACACATTTCTGTTTAGTCTCTTTGCCAGTAGTAATTTCTTTTTCATACAATTACTCTCTTTATTGCTGGAAAACCTGTGCATTCTGCTCCACAACAAAAAAAATGGTTTTTCCTCATATTTCTTCATCTTGTGTAAATATATGTAGTTATTCAATTCTAAGTCTATCTTTTTGTAACACAGAAATAAGTGAAGGGATGATTAGGCACTGGATATTTATTTCAATACCCCCAAACACTTTCATTCTGCATGCATGGTGGAGTGATCCTGAAGAAATCAGAAGGAAAATATGTAAACATAAACTCTACACTGTGCATCGTTTCACTCATTAAAGGATATTTTGCTCCTTGAAAGTGATATTGTGTTTTAAACAGGTACTTTTCATTTGGGGTGTTTTCCTGTATACTGAAGGCACCTGGACCAGTGTGCCATCAGACAGGATGATTTTGGGAATAAACAAGAAGTGAAAAGCTTCTTTTACCTACTGATCATTTTCAAGTATGTCTCATCTTTGAAATATGAGCCACTCACAAAAAGAATACAGGAAAATTAAAACTGAGAAATAACACAGACTAATGGTGCTGGGGAAACTTCACTTTTCACTGGAAGCCCAAACAGAAGTTGATCTGAGTTGCCATGACATGACATTTTGTTAAATTAGCAGACATATCTCTATAAAAATGGATGTTATTCCTTTAAGATATGATCATGAAAATTCACCAGTAGCATCTTTCCTCATGAATTCAACAGTAGCAATGCTGTGAAGTAACAATTGGAAAGGCAACTCCATCACCACACTGTGGTGAGATTGCTTCACTGATAAATCTGAAAAGGGACACCCGTTTATGACAACTTTACACAGAAGCACCAGGGCGCTCTGGAGGGTTTGGGTCCTGGGTCAGGACTAGAGATACCTGAATGGACACAGTAATGCTGTGCAGTGACCAGGTCCCACATCAGAGCACTGCAATCGCCTTTGGACCTTTGCTTCTGACACATGGGTCAGGTATAAGTCAGGTATAAGCTTACATACAATGACAGCATCATGAGTAGGCGCAGAAAACATCTTTGACTATTTGAGAGGTAACGGATTATCCAACTCAGTGACAGTCACCCAAGACAGCCAGTAGAAGTGACAGGACTGAACTGTGCCAGACTGGCACTCTCACTCTCACTCTCACTCTCTTGAGTGAGGCATTGCCTCCGCACAGCGATAGAAGGCAAATCTATGCACATCAGATAATGTGCTCTCAGAATAGGTCTAAACATGGCTGGATCTTTTTATTTCTTAGACAGCATACCTTCTGCCACACAGACACCTGTATAACCCACATGAGTCTGCACAGACAAACACAGCACATCTAAACAAGACCTCCTATTAACTGCTAAGATACTCCTCACCCCCACAACTAGACAATTAACAGAATTAAGGACTTTTTAATATCTAACAGTCACAGGCACCCTAGAGGCAGTTATGCAAAGTGGCTTAGTTTTAACTTAGATGAGACTAAAATATAGTTTAGATTCTTTCTTATTCATTTGCTTAAGTTTCTTCCTTGTAATTAAAACTGTGACTCCAACCTATAATTCGGTCAAAATTTTGAGTAGTGACTGATGCTTATTACCAAGGAGGCTTATCTAAGCTGATGTATATTTCAAAGGACAGCATTTATGGTTTTTAAACCACTGGGTCTTTCTGTTCAAAGTAATCAAAGCTGAGCTTCATCCTCTGCAAAAAAAGACTTTCTTTTTTTTTTCTTTCCGATAAAACAAGTTGTTCTTTGCTTGCTCCACATATCATGAGCTAAAAAGTTACCCAAGACAGCAACACAGGCATCTAGAAATGGGATTTTATTCATTACTCCACGTGACCCATGGCTAAATCAATTAACCAAAATAAGTAAAATGAGTACTCTCTCCTATAACTAGTGCTAGAGCTACAGAGGTGCTTTAAAAGATGAACAGATTATTTAGACAAAACAAAATGACTCAATCACACAAGAGCTGATTCCTTTTAAGACTGTCTTTGGTCTTAAAAGGCACTGCATCTCCAGAGCCTCAGGAAAAACTATTACAGAAAAGAAACATTTGTAGGCCTGGAACCATGCATGATTGTTGAGAACATTTTCTGAAAGGATAGAATCACACAAGGGCAGCAGGAATCAGATGCTGGCTAGACAGCAGGGCAGGAGCTTTTCTGAGACCAACCAAACTCCTCCTTGGCTGGCCTTCATCACTACCTAGTTACTTCAAATCCCTGCTTCCATATGGATTCTGGATCCAAATTTGAACATATTCATAACTGTCACGAAAAGCTGTGAACCACCACCACCACCTCCCCCACATACAGGATATTCCTATTTTCCAAAAGGACAACTTCTTTAATCACTACAATTTTAAGTGAGAAGAAATGAATTTTTAAAAATCCTCCAAAGTATTATCAACGTTAGGTTCTGATTTTAAATCTATCAAAGTGTACATGGATACTTAATATTTGCAAAAGAGTGATGCTATTTCTTACAAGTGAGGTATTCCAAGCAAGTGAGTAATAAAGTCAAACATTAGCTACATTGAAAAGTTATATTCCAGTATGCTGTAGTTGAACTTGTAATGATTGTTACTAATCCTGACTGTGCAGTTACTACATGTTATACATTCATTTCATGTATTTGATGTGCACTTTCTTCATTCAAATTGCAGGAACATGCCGTGGGGGGAGTGCTTTGATTCACCCACTTCTTACCACTCTGCACAGAATTACAATGAACTTCTGTACTTTTGTGGGTCTTTATCCTCTTATGGCTGTCTCCAGTTTTCTCCCTTCGTGGGGCCTAGAGTAAATCAAAGTTCACTGACTGGCCTACATAGTTTTGACTTTCAGCTTCTCTGTAATATGAACGACCATTCTGTAATTTATAACATGTTTCATATGGAAGGCAAAATTCTTAACTTTATGATAAAGTTTTGATAACAAAGATCCACAAGGAACTCACACAACTGAGCAAAAATAAAACAAGAAACCCAGTCAAAAAATGGGGAGAACTGAAATGACACTTCTCCAAAGAGAAAATATAAATGGCCAACATGAAAAAATGCTCAACATGACTAGCAGTCGGGGAAATGCAAACCAAAACCATAATGAGATACCACCTTATACCAGTAAGAATGGCCCACATAAAAACAAACTAAAAAAACAACCAACCAACCAACCAACCAAACAAACAAACAAACAAAAAACCAGGCAACAACTAGTACTGGTGTGGATGGGAATGTAAACTGCTGGTGGGAACACAAACTAGTCCAGTCACTATGGAAAGCAGTGTGGAGGACCCTCAAACTAATGAGAATGGAACTACCATTTGACCCATTAATCACGCTTCTGGGAATCTAACCAAAGGAGACCTCAATATTTATGCAAAAGGACACCTGTGCTTGCATGTTTACTGCAACACTATTTATAATTGCAAGGACATGGAAACAACCCAAATGTACCAAAACAGACGGACGGATGAAAATGGTGGTGTGTGTGTGTGTATATATATATACATACACATAATGGAATATTACTTATCTATTAAAAATGACAAATTTGATGAATTTGAAATAGCATGGATGAACCTAGAAGAAATCATATCAGCAGAAACAAGTCAGAAAGTAAAAGACAGAAACCAAATGGTTTTACTAATATACGGGATATAGGAAAAACAAACAAAGGGCCAGGAGGAAAAGTTAAAGCAAGCTTAACAACCAAACTAAAGTACACAAAGAAAGGGTGGAGATGGGTGCAAGCAGTCAGGGAGGGGAGGTGGTGGGTGAAACCCAGGAAATACAAAGATGTGAATATATATGAATAAATTATTTTAAAAAACAAACCCTAACTTCAAATGTCAAAATAAGCATAAAAAACAATAGACCTAAATCCTAAAGGAAAGTTTATACTAAATGACTCACATTCTTGGTCTCTGACCTGCTGAGAATTTGCAACTTTTAAGTATTCTTCTATGGTCTCTGCAAGTGCTTGTATCTGGGTACATTACAAAACCTTTGAGATTATAACCTATCCAGGCATAAGTTCTCATTCTACAACTTATTGTCTATTGTTTAAAAAATGTAAAATTTTCAGCACAGTGTCTTCCTATCTGCAGAGAAAAGTTGCCTTAAAATTCAAAGTAAACAAACACTGGACAATTTGTGTGGTAACACTTTTTATTTTCCTGATATGCTTTCCCAACTGGCTCACAGATATGAATTCATTTAATAAGTTAATTTCAGAAGAAGAAAACTAATTTGTCCCTAGTGAATGTCACTATTTCCTACTAGCTCACCTAAGTGCTTCCAAAGCTCCGCATCAAACAAGGTTTATTATGAGTAGAATTTTTTTTTCTAATTTGATGCTTATCATAATTTGATTTTGTGACTCCTTATCCTGCTTTCTGGGTGATATTTAATTTACTAAGACTAAAGGAGGTATAACAACCCTTCATTTTCCCAAGGCAATCTCAAAGGTAAATAAGATTCTGGAGGCTTTTTCTACAGAAACAAAAAGAAGCACAAACCTTCTTGATGAGCTTCAATGTTGGAATTTAGGGAATACCAGAGAATCCCATCAAACTTCCACTACTGTCAACAATTTCAAACTTAGTTTCAAGTAGCTTTTACAAAACCCTCTATGCCATCTCTTTAAAGGTTGACAGAATCTGAGGCTGAAATTCTGGGGATTGTAATTCCTAGGTTCAGAAAATTTTAAAAACCATGTCAGAAAGGGTAAAAAAAAAAAAAAAAACTGAGGAAAGATGGAGGGAGACCCAATATAAAAGAATTAAAGTATACTATAGTTTAGATATCTTTGCATTAACTATACACGTTAGCTAGTTACAGGAAGCCTTAAAAATGGTGTTAAATGTACCATCTGGAATCTTGTAAAATGAACTTTTACCTGATGGTTAGTGGCAATTTATTACTAAACACAAGAGAAATGTGTGAGCTATTTTGGACTCAAATAAGACATTATGCTTACAACAAGACCAATATTCACTAAGCAGTAAAACAGACCACTAAAAATTGTGGTAAAGATTCTAGAGCATAATGGATCTCAGACTTTTATCCTTCTGTTAATCTCTCCTCACTTCCTTCTTCCAGGAAGTCATCCAGTAATAGTTCTTCCAAAACTACAATCTTTCCTCAATGTTCATACTTACATCTTTAAAACAGTATGTTGCCTATCCATATAGGTCTAAATCCCTGCATAACTGATAGTCTACATGTCACCCATAGTTGTGAGAACCAGCATTAGAATTTAGTGCTAGGGGACATCGGGCACTGGTTTCTTCATTTTTTGCTCCTATAGCACCTTGGCTCTGGATATGTTACATATACATGAACATGAGCTGAAATATAATGTCTTATCTGGAAAGCTGACCTCCATCTTTCAAAGGATCTTAACAGTTTTATACATAAAGTGGCCTCTCACCAACCTTGCCACTAGAGTCTCTTGAATAATAATTCTTCAACATCTCTGGACTCCTCTCCACCTAGAGGTTACCTTGTGCTCTCTACCTGGAGCCAGAGGCTGCTGCCATTTTTCTGGTACTTGGAAGATCTGGAGATGTGAAACCTGTAAAACCTGTGCTTCCTCATTTGTCCCCACTGAATACATGAAGTCGCTCTTGATCCTGACACTTAAATACCAGTAACAGTTATTGAAGAAAAGTATTCTGCCTCAAAAAGGGATTTGATTTTTCTAAGACCAACTCCATCTTGTACTGAAATGTTCTACCAACTGTCTTGAAAAGTTGTCCCAATGCCTTATTGTAAGTGCTGTGTCCCCCAAGTGAATCTATCTTAAGATGTAGCTTACCCTAACTGTAAAGAAAGCATACTGCACATTTCCATTTTCAAGTCAAGGAGCGGGAACCAAAATTTAACTTTAAGGGTAACGTTCAGCACTGTTAGAACAATGAGTTACTTACTAACATATTGCAATATGCTATAAAATATTTTGTAATTTTGTTACAAAATATTACAATTTCTAAGAATGTGCTGTTCTGACCAAAGCAAACTTACTTCTAAAGTTATAGTGATTTGGTTGTGAGTTAGTTCATGTATATTTGTGCAGTCTTGGATGGAAGATGAAAAATGATGCATTTTTCTGTTTATAGTCAATAAGCCATGCAGATATCAGAGATAAAATGACTGATCAAAGTTGATCACAAAACACTGAAAATGTTTTTCCTAACAACTATTTTTGGGCAACATATATCAACTGGATCAGTTATAGTGAAACAAGAAGCAAGAGTAAACTTTGCTACAAATTCTATACATATAATCATTCATATTCACACACACAGATACACATTCATAAGGTCTTTATAAAATCCCAATAACTTTAGCATAATATTTTTTTTCTCTAAGTTTCTCTTGGTTATTTAAGCCAAAAAGCAAACTATTAAAATACAACATGCAGAAAGTTCTCATTCCTTTGGCATAATTCTATCCAGATGCAATCAGATTCAGAGATATCATAAAATACCCTCAAAGGCATTTTTGTTACATAGGGATGCAATCCTATTCATCCCATGCCTCTCTCTCATTCCCTCTCTGTCTCGCTCATATTACCACAAGTTACTGTTTGATTAAAACAGTAACACAATATAATAACACATGCTTATGGTGTAGTTTGCATAATTCAAATTATTTTTATGAATATAGCATTTATCCAAAAATATCCTGATGTTTAGATCACTGCACAAAGTACCAGAGGAACTTTGTAAGTAAAAAATTAGAAAATTTTTCAGAGCTTAAAGGTACTGTTTCTTTTCTTACCAAACATGGGTAAAACATTTTAATAAAATGAGAAATTCCATAAAGACTTGAACATTTTTTTCTAAGCATTACAAAGTCCCAGGCCATTAGCATAGCTAAGAAAATTCTCACAGCATTTAGAAAAGAGGCACTGGTAAGTCTGCTAAGAGTACTAATGTGGTTGGCTATTTAAGTCACAGACTACAGAACATGGTAGAGGAATATGAACTGCCAAGAACTTTAACACTGAAAGTGAAGAGAAAGACCACAATCATTGTTGCCTGGAATCAATTTCCTAAAAGGAGTGATTAACTAGGGACAGGGTCCAATGTGTCACAATGGGACATATCAGAGGCCATTAATTAGGGACAGCTGATGACAACAGTGCTCAGAGTAGGGAAAATGAAATTGCTGACTTCACATTAGTTATAGGGGAAAAACAACAACAAAAACCTAATTTTTACAAATAACACACACTCAAAAAAAATGTGCCCAATCAAAAAGTATAGCAAGATTCATTATGAAATGGAAGGTTGGGAGGAAAGAACATACATAAGCCCACACTTACAAAAGAAGACATTTTTAGATATGTTATTAGAGAAAGGCTACCAAAAGCTATTGAGCATGACAAAAACAGAAACTAAAAAGAAAAAAAGGGTATGAAGCAGAATTCACAGGGAAATTCTGTAGACATACAGTTTTATAAATATTGAAAGTCAGTTCTTGACACAGGGTTTGAGGGGGGAAAAAGAATTAAAAAAAAAAACAAGAAAAAATACTGATAAAAATCTAGTACATCCAATTTGTTATATATTCCTGGAAATGACTGATTTGTCTTACCACTAAATGAACAATACCACAGTATACTAGAAATTTGTATAGAGTATGGGGTGGGAGGGTATAAGAGATCAGATGTGATGCTTACAGAAAGCACAGATTTATCTGTCCACTGAAAATTGGCAGGCTCACCAAAAATATTCTGCCCCTTCTCTATCACTGGTCACAAGAACTCCATTTATATAGTCCAGTGTCTAAAAATAGGAGGTCATAAAGGCTAGCTTTTATATAAGTATAGTAAATTTTCAATGAAGAAGTTTAACTGAATTAAGTTTCTTCCAGATAGAATCTCATAGTCTAAGAAAGTGGAAGACACAGTTCTTCATATTCACATGATCATACTATGCTCTCAGCGCTGTTCAAGAACAGCTCTAAAAGTAAATGAGACAATGTCTTCCCTTCTGCTCTTTTCTATTTGTTATAAACAAGTGGGCAAGCCCAGCCCCCTCCCCCACCCATCAAGAGGAGGGGATTATACAGGGTATAGATGCCAGGAAGTGATCATGGCAGGAGACATCCAAAAGATCAGCAACTCTATTAAGTACACTCAAAACTCAGAAAAGCCCATCAATTAACTTGTTTTTAGGAATTTGGGAAAAGTCAGCAGTCATTTAATTATGTGTTCTGTTAAAAGATCATGTTGAGATTGTTGAATTGATGAAGTTCTAAATTTCTTCCCAATTCTAATATATGAAAACTATGACTCTATCGTATGTCTAGATTAAAAATATATCAGAACTTGATCACATCATTAAAAAGGCATGATTGTTTGCAATAGTTCAAAGCAGACAAATAACCTAAAGGAAAGAGTAAAGGAAAAAAATGTCTGACAGGTAGTTTAACACACTGTTTCACTGTTCCATGTAAAAAAGAACAGGTGGACCAATGAAGATAACCGAGGAGTCAAGGACATACAGAGCCTTATTTAGAAACAAAAACAAAAAACAAAACAAAAACTGGAAATGGTCTTGGTTTTAGACTGCGAAATGTCTGCTAATGGAAGACTGGAGAATGAAGTTGAAGCAAAAAACTGGGTGGTTAGAGTGCAGAAGATCATTATTTCAAAACAAAGAGACTGAACTGATTTGAACAAATAGGAGACACAAAGGAAGTGTGACTACAGGAAGACTATCTGGAAAGCAAAATTCAGAAGTTAAGGCCTGGTAGGCAAGAGAGGAACTCAGTGCAACTACTGGAAGAGTGAGCAGAGTAGCACATGATAGGGAGGAGCATTTTCCCACACACTGGGCTTTTGCAGATGTCTTTCTTTGGTCATGACCCAATTTTCTATAAAACCTACATTTCCAATGTGTCCATGCAAATGATGAATAGGCCCAGCAAATTTACAGGTCTTCTTATTTATTTATGATTTTGCTTTCCTTTCAACTCTGCTTTTCTTTCATATTTCCTTTCCTTTATGTCAACACCATTATTGAATCAGTGTCCCAGGACAAGTTAGTACCTCACTCATCCCCTCTCAACCTCACCTTTCAATCAAGCTTAACCACACAGTCAGTGTTGCTCTATCTCCTACCTCCCAATTCCAACATACTTGGTTCAGAACAGATACACAGGAAAGTAAAGATAATTGAATAACATGTGAGTAAGCTCTTCCACACCTATGGCTTGGTCGTAAAGAAAATCTTTGCAGATTTTGAAAATCAAATTGAAAGGTGAATTCAGAAGACCCAAAAATGGTCAATGTTAGATTTCCCATACAAGTCTGATAAAATGGTAGCCTTGGAGTCAACAATTATGTTATTACGACTAATTATGCTATGATAAGAAAATGATGGGAATAATTATGTCTGATAGCATAAAATAAAAAAAAATGATACTTCTCTGAACACACAATACTGTGTTCTGGTGTTTATTCAGTGTGTATGGGATCTCTTAAGGTATTGCTCAAACTCCTTGAACATGGAAAACTGTAACAGAAGAGATACTGTCCATCCTTCGAACTGCACCCAGTGCTTTGTGACAGTGACTGTTATTCTGTTAGATTTCTGAAATATCAGTGGCTTCTGATGAAATGAGTTTTGCTTTTAATTAAACTCCATCAGATGATGATGGTAAAAGGAGAGAGGGAAAACAGTTTTGTTAGATTTGGCTGAAGAGATGAATCTTTCTGTGATTCTTTGGAATATATCCAGGATAGGTGAGGTAAGCAAAGAACATTTTAAGATCTCCAATTAGACTATGAATTCCTTAATATATATTATGGGGAAAAACAAAGTGTTAACTCAGAAAACTTCTTGGAAATGAAGGAGTTCTGCCCAAGGAACCTTAGAATCAGAAAGTTTAGCATTGGCCTGTTCAGAACAGGTTTTGACAGGCACAAAGGAAGAACCAAACTCTGCTGAAGGCAACATCAGACTAAGTCCCACACCCTTCAAAAATTCTCCAGAAGCTGGAATACAAATCTGGCAGGAGACACAGAGGGTGGGGAAAGATGGCATTTGTTGCTCACCTATGAGGAAACTGGGGGGTTAGGCACAGGTGCAGATGGCCAGGCAAGCTGCACCACCCAACTCAAATCCTGGTGATAAGAAGATGAGAGTAGTAGAGCAGTTCAAAGCTTCGTGTAGTGTTTGCAGGATGCCAGTAGTAAAGTGTCCTCAAATGGACAAAGAGAAAATGCCCCTTAACCTATGATTCTTCCACTAAATTATGGAATCATTGGGATCACCCAAAATCTGTGATTCGGAGAATCAGATTCCACCCCATCAGGAGAACAGAGAGAGCCTGGGTCAGTCACACAGAAGAAGCATCTCTTATTTGCTCTATAACCTAAAGAAGCACCATCATCCCCTTCTTTTTGACTTTTCTTGTAGAAAAGACAAATGTTGTTTGTAGCTGGATCTTTCCCAAGAAGAGAACCCACAAGCAACAAGAAGACAGCTAAACAATGCCTGGAGAGATATTACTCTGGAAATGTTAGGGTCAGCGAAGGACTCAGAGAAGTGAAAAATTTAGTTTAGCTGAAACCAGTGAGGAGAGGGCAAAGAGGGGAAACTCATTCTTTTGAAGATAAACTCAAGGTGAGAAAGTAGGCAGAGAATGGTAGCTAGCCTTCCACTCGTCCCCACGGATGTGAGCAAATATCAGAAAGGTGCCCAATTCTTGGGGTCAACTGCAAAACTGATCATAAGACAATGACTTCAAGAAATAAGAGAATACTGTGGAGATACTAGGCGACCTGAATCATCTTCTACCAAATTTTCTGATATCCTCTACGTTGTATCATCTCCATCTTTTGCACTCACCTCCTAAAGATTCCAGAACATTAAAGATGACAGCAATGGGCAAAACTGTGAGACCTCTAATCAATGAATTGTCATTCTCAGAAGCTCTTGGTTGGCAAAAACCTCTCTTAGAGGTAAAATCACCTGCAGGTGGCAGGCAACAGAATTCTGAATATCAATCAATAGTTACTGAAACTTATATTTAGTTCACCAAGTAACAGCTATATATCTTTGCAAAAGAAATAAAAGATTTGATCTATTTGTTTTAAAGAGAAACATACAGTGAAGTATTAGTCTTGACTATATGGTATATATAATTTTGAAAACTATTTGAAATAATTTTGAAGTATGGTATTGCAATTATGTACTTGTCTGATCATGTGTGATTTTCTGCAAATTTAATAACTAAAATAAATGAACAAATAGATACATAAATAACAAAGAGCTAAGCAGCAGCTGTCACATGACTTGCCCCCACCCTCATCAATTACCAATCTGCATTTCATTTATTTTGGTCTCCTGGTTTCATTTTGCAGCTGTAAAGTAACCTTTGATAAGTCTGTAAGATAATATCCTGAGTTTTACAATTCCCAAAAGTGCATATATAGGTATATTTACACACAGGAGCTGTTGTTCACCGATCATAATTCTATTGACAACCAGCATTACCTGAGTTTAATTCCACACCACAAATAAACAACTAAACTGATTTTCCTCTGAGACAGTACTTCAGGGAAGCTGAAGTTTGAAGAAGACACCGTCCAAGCATGTTATGCCAAAAACAGGTCTTTTGGGTACCAAGCCCAGAATGGTGGCCTTGATGCCACCCCACCTCTCCCAATAGTAATTGCTTCTAAGACTCTCCAAGCACATTCCAAAATTTTGTCTTGGTAAAAGCACACAGTACTACATCACAGGGCACTAGAGCCTAATGGGACAAGTCAAAATGATAAATGTTAATAAAATAAAGTATCTCTGGCATGATATCTCTAACCTCCTCCTTGACTTAAGCTGTCCTCTTTACTAAAACTGTGGCATTCATGGTATCCAAATTTTCTGGAACTCAAGAGTTAAATTAAGCTCTTAGTATAAACTGTGTACATAACCCATATACATCATCTCCCCCATCATTCCCATGAGGGTCCTCAGAAAGATGTATTAGTTTTCCTATTTAGTGGTGACAAAACTGAAGCTTAGAAAGATTCAGGGACTTAGTCAAGTATCACACTCTTAGAGCAGTGTACTTTTCTCCATTTATATATCTGAACACATTTTATGGTTATATAATAGAAGCTGCCTCAATCAATGTTGAGTAATCAGTGAAGCAAACTGAGGAAGCAGGAGCTGGTAGGAGTGCCTTTCTTGCTTACCACCATCTTGACCTATCTCAATAAAAGCTTGCTGAAGGAAAAAAGGGAAGAGGAAGTTTGTACTTCAAAGTTCACTTTCTTTTGAGTTAGAACACTACAGGTCTCTATGATCTTTGCATTCACAACATCTAGCAACTGAGGTACATGGGACTCAATGAATGCAAATCATCTGGGGGAGAGCTATTGAAATAAAAAACTTTAAACACCACACCAGATAACTCTGGTACAGAGAGAGTTTCAATGGCAAAGTAAACTTAAGTGGAGGGTCAGTTCAATACTACAAAAAATTAGACAAGACCAAATAGGACAGAAAAACAAACTGAAATGTAGTACTGAATGTTCATTGAATTCACCATGGCAGAAATTCATATAATATGCATGACACAGTATAATCCCATAAAACACAGGTAAAGTATTAGATTCTTTAAGTACCCAGGTTCCATCTCATTTAATACTTTAAAAACAAAGGTCTGGAGAGTGAATGGAATTAGTAATCAAAGTGAAAAGTACCTCTATTAAATGCATACAGAAACCAAATTCACACATTCTCCTCCCTTTTGGCTGTGATTTTTCAAATATAAACTGCAGAGAGCAATAGAATGATGATATCACTATAGAGTGAATGTTCTACTTAACAAAAATGGTCTTATTCTTATTTTCTCCTTCCTTGGGGAGCCTTCATCTCAAGATAACTTTTAAATAGAAACAACCAGCTTTTCAGCAGAGCCTGATTAGCAATTTGCACCTCTGGCAAAGGAAGGCCTAGAATTCTATTGTTTTGTTAATTGTCAATTTGCATCTTTGAAAGGTGTTGCATTTTCTCTTCTTTCTAGCAGGTTAAGACTAATTCTGTATGTTAATAAATATTATAAACACTTTCCACAGAAATGCAGTTTGCTAAAAGTATGTTATTATTGTTATTCTCTATTTTCTTCTACTTAATTACACCTTAGTTTTTAAAGTTGATTTTATGAAAATGAGTTCTTTTTCACTGCATTTTTTTTCCAGGAAAAAAAAAAAACAACTTTTGTTCTTCAATCAAACATTTAGAAAAATGCTGCTAAATACCAGTTATTGATACTCATGGAAAAGTTATAAACTAATAAGGCAAAATTTCATAACAGAACTTTTATTTTTACCTTGAATGGACTATATAAAAATACTCTTTTCTTTCCTTTTTCTCGATCACTCGTAGTATAAAAAATATAACAGCAAAACCCAAAAATCTGTGTTTTAAAGTAACATAGAAGATGGAGCTAGATGTGCAAGAAACAGTAATAGGAGAAGGAACAAAAACAAGATAAAAGTTTTTCACTTACACTTATGTTTACAAGTAGTGACTTGGAGAATGAAAAGTTCCTAACATGCCCTATCAGTACTGGTTTCAGTCAGTACTTGATTTGGAATGATGTGATCTTTTTGGTGCGCTTGTCAAAACAGGTATTTTTAATTCACTTCAGCATTTTCTCTATTTGATTGCTAGATATGAACTAGCAAGTCAAATATAGTATGGGAACTAGGGGAGGTGGTGTTTAAAAAGATGAAGGGATCACTTACTACCATATCCAAGGGAGGATGTTTAAAAGTCATACATAGTTTTATAAAAATGGTTTCATGTGTCCTAATTACTTTTAATTTGTTAAATTTATTTATATCCAACTTTTTTTCTTAAAAGAATTGGGGAGGAGTAATTTCCAGTTGTGTTATTTTGTTATGTACAAAATCATGGATAAACTTGTCAATCAATAACAAAGATAATGTACTTATTGTGTCTGTTGGTGCTTTGCACAATATGACTGTGCCACATGTTCTTTATAACATATGTGGGCTTGCTCTGAAACCATGTCATCACAAGAGGTAACAAACACTTAATGATATACATTTATATGACAAATATTTTAAAGTTTTCTTGATCAGATTGAAAGTGGGTGACCAGAAGAAGACTTTTTAACTTTGACTTTAACACCTATAGGCCTGCATCTCTCTCTCTCCGAAGCAGGCTCCAAACAGTTTACATTAACAATTGCCTTTAACTTTAAGTAGCTACACCTATCTGCCTGCTTCTTTCTACAAAGCAGGCTACACACTTTTTATTAGCATTTACACTGATCACCTTTACCATTGAAATGCAAAAGCCAGCCAGCCAGCTGCTCTCTGCTTTTAGCTCTAAATCTGCAGGAGAAAAAAAAACTTAAAAAAACACAGTTTAAACTCTTGTGGGTTCTTTCCACCATCTCCAGCCTTCTCAACCAAAATATCAAACCAATGCAAGACTATCAGAGCAGACTAATTTATTTTTAACAAAGTGATTTTCTAATCATCCTAATAACTACACAAGAAACATGTAAGGAAAACTCCGATTACTTTAACATTGTCCAAAACCTTTCTCAGCATTGTCCAAAGTCCTTTCCCAGATTGCCCCAAAATCCTCAGTCTCTCAGTCCTGATCATCTTGCCAATGTCAGCCAGTCAGAGTTCCTCTCCACGTGATTGAAGACATCTTTCTTTGGGGCGCTCCTTTGGTGTGCTCCTCCTTGTCTTCCATGCTGCCTTCTCCTTGTCACCTTCAGGTAGCAGGAACTTCATGGTACCGGACCCAGCCAAGTTCACTTTCTTTTCAGGCCTAACTTTTGCACGGCCACTTTCAGACACAAGTCAAACTCAGCAAAACAAACTGCAACACAGAGTTCAAATCTGCAAACTCCTTAACTGCATTTAGCACACATGCTGACAGCCTGGGTCCTCCATAGGCTACAGGTCCCCAGGCCCTGGTCAAGTCCACATGGCTCACATCTTTACAAGATGGCTGATTCCCATCTCTCCTCCATTGAACCTCTCCCTCTATCTGATCTCCATATTGGCCTCTGATTCCATATTTGAATCCCAATCTTAGTTTGCACACCCTTTATATACCCTGATTTCCCACCTTCTTGGAAACCTGTTTCACCTTGACCATTTCACTTCTTTCTCCCCCTGCACCTCCCTGAAGGGTAATTCCAACTAAGGTCATGCTCACATTTTAGCATATGTCCTTGAAATCTGCAGTCTTAAACAGGAGACAATGGGGGGGGGGGAGTAGCACACCCTATCAAGATGAGATAAGGTATGTTCAGGAAGATATGACATGGTGGTGTTGGAGTGGCATCTGCCATTAACACAGCTGATGTAACAATGGGAAGAAAGAGTGTAGTTAGGAGATACTTGCTTTTTGCTTTAGTATTGTAAATTTCAAGAAAGACTTGGCAATATTATGGAGATTTGACTTTCTGACTTGATTGCTTTATGACCCAGATGAACAAAGCTTAGATTGACTATGCCAATATATGGTTGATGGCCCTTCAACCACATCTAAACTATGAATTAGAATACATAGTTTTGTTTCAGAAGGATAGAAGGGGAGGAAAAAAGAAAAACAAGGGTTTCATTACGTGAGTTGATTGACAAGGCTTTACTCCTGAAAGGAAGGGAAAACAGAGAGATATAAAATGGGACTTGGGAGAGAAACAAAGGATTAGTAACTGATTGGAATGGCTAAGGTGGCCTGTGATCTGTGGGTTTTGGCTGAGCTGGTGAACTTGATAGGGTGTGCCCCCCCCCCATTGTCTCCTGTTTAAGATTGCAGATTTTAAGGACAGGTAATGTTAAAATGGGAGAATGACCTTAGCTAGAATTTCCCTTTAGGGGGATGCAGGGGGAAGAAAGAAGTGAAATAGTCAAGGTGAAACATTTCCTGGAAGGTGGGAAATCAGGGTATATAAAGGGTGTGCAAACAAAGAGAAGGATTCGATGCAGATTCAAATATGGAGACTGGATAGAGAGAGAGGTTCAGTGAAGGAGAGATGGGAATCGGCCATCTTGTAAAGATGTGAGCCATGTAAGCTTGGCCACGTGGCCACCGAGGGCCTTCAACCCTCGGCTGGCCCAGGCTGGCAGCATGTGTGCTGAAAGCAGTTAAGGAGTTTGCAGATTTGAACTCCGTGTTGGAGTTTGCTTTGCTGAGTTTAATTTGTGTCTGAAAGAGGCCGTGCAAAAGTTAGGCCTGAGAAGAAAGTGAACTTTGCTGGTTTGGCACCATGGAGTTCCTGCTACCTGAAGGTGACAAGGAGAAGACAGCGTGGAAGACAA